>JAPQRP010000002.1:17220609-17243796 GCA_037367295.1 Apogon hyalosoma
TGACAAAAACAGTGCTTTTATTCATTCCATGTTTTCTTTTCTGTCTGTTTTAGTCACATGATTCACACAGGAGTTAGGATTTGATTGCATAACCACTGACTTGGATGACTTTTGATGGTCTAATAATTTTTTTCCGCAACTGTATGTCTTCAAAACTGCACATTTACTTATTCAAGGTTATATAATTTCGTGGAAAATGGTCGGGCACATTCACTTACGCACAAATTACCCTCACGTTTTATAGATGAGGCCTATTTTAAAAAGTGGGTCTGCAGAAAACTTTGCATTGTTTTAAACCTTACTTTATCTGCAAATATCTTGAGGCACCTCAGATTTATCTTGCATAAAGAAAAATATAGCACCTCATTTTTTGATAAGGTCTGCTAGAAATTGCAGTAATGTTTTTGTTTTCGTGTGACCTTGAAAGTTAATGTTCTTTTACCTCACCTGTAACTACAGAACAAGCCTGTAGACATCAGGAATAGGCATCTCTAATAATAATAATAATAATAATAATAAATGTACATTTCACTGGAATAAAGGGTGTGATTTACCTGTTTGGTTTGTCATAGTTGAGCCTCATCTTGGGTTGAAGGTACTTACAAACAAAGATGTGTGGAAGTAGCTAAAGATGCCACAAGGACACACAAACACACTCACATAATCACCACACGAGCACAAAGGAAGGACTTTATCTTTTCTTACAGATTTATTTGCAGGTTTATTAGAATTAATAGAGTTGCACTCACTTGTACTTTTGCATTCAGATACATTTTAACACCCTGGGGAATAGATGAGCACACTCCAGGGATAGAAAACTATTCCCTGAGTAAACAACCGTTCCTTTGTCTGATTCATCCCACTCATCCTCGTCCCTTATCCTCAGCTGCCACAAAGCCCCCACAACTACTCTACACATTTACAAATACACGCGGAAATCCAAAATTGTAGTGGAATACATTAAAACGCAATGCAATACCTCATAACTTATCATCTACACACTGTTCTTCCCATGAATTTAAAGTACACAAGGCCCAACAGATATGAATCAGGGTTTTCTTATTCTCACATTTTAGCTCACCTGGATTAACATTAGGAAATGCATTAGATGACACTCACCCTCTTCGCCGTGAGCGCTTTCCAAACCTGTGGCTGAATGCCGTGTCCCTTTCTGCTGACTGCTCAGGAGCTTCGCTGGTAAGATGCCAGAAGTTTCTTGGCTTCATGTAGGCGGACAGAGCGGAGAGGCAAAGACTCTGTTCGTTCGGATATACTGTAAGACTGAAAAAAAAATAGAGCATTAGTTATAGGGCTACTGAAATGGGACTTTCTGACAGTTTTCCTATCCGTGGCAGATTTATGATATTGTTGGTGCGGTATTGTTAAAAGCTAGATTTGTTATGGAGATTTGGGCATTGAAGTGTCAGATAAAGAAGAGGGATTTTGGACGGCAACATAAGCAAACAGATTTCTATTTAGATGTAATGGAGAAAAAAGAGGAAAGAGTAACTTTCCTAAGCAGTTTTTTACATCCTGCTGAGGAAATGTCCTGTTTAAAAAAAAGAAAAAAAAAAAAAGAGGAAATGTTCATATGAAATTGCAAAGAGGGCAACTCTTGGCAGAGATGGAGGGAGGCAGATTTCAGCCACTGGTAGTCTTCCAGGTGGCATGGCTAGCTTGCCTCATTACAGAATATTATCCAGTATGCCTCACAGCAACCGCTTATGTCTCCCTGCAACCCCCACCCGCCGCTGAACGCTAGGAGGGACGTTTACCCTGGAAATCAGAGAGCGGTACAGCCAGGGAGGAGAGAGGAGACAGATTAATAGCCAGGAGCTTAACACAATCAAATGTCAGGGGGGGTTTTTTGTTTTTTTTTTTTTTATTCTCTCTGCACTTCCTGATTGATGTACAGCTTAAAATCTAATTATTTTGTACGAACCTCCGGGATATGCTTTGTTTAACAATCAAAAAGACATGACCGGAAAGGGTGAAAGTTAGTTTCACGCAGGGGAGATGTTCCTTAGTTTGTGAACATGACGGAGAATAAAGCTCATAGACAGACGGACTAAACACATTCAGACAGATGTGTGACCATATGTGGGTGGACTCGTCCCCGTGTTTCTCTTATTGTTTTTCTTCTAGGGGACCTTTGTGCTGCCTCCTGGGTGAAATAGTCTCACTCCCCTTTTCTCTTATTCACAGGATAAGTAAACACAGTATCTTTATTGCGCTGCTTATTTTGTATAGTTAATGTCCTGCAGAAGGGGAAAATTATAAATCAGTGCCTTATTATAGCAGCAAATAAATGCATTATAAATATTAAAGTTGGTCTCAAGTCCATGTGTAAGTGGAATTATCCCTACCTATTTGCCGCCTAGGGTTTTTTTTAATTCACCAATAACACATAGGTCTTTTATTAGGTACATGATGTCTACTTCAACAATATTACAACCAAATTATGTGAAACTGACCTTGAGTCCACAGTGGCATGGCATAATTGACTTCCATTTTCTCACGAGTGCTGTCGCGAAATATCTGCGAATAAATTCTATGTTATGAGCTGAATGTATTTCTAGCTATCTCCGCCTCAAGGACAATCTGTGGACATTCACAGTTATAGGAGTTCAATTAGACAAAAACTACTTCACTGACACAAGGCTGTGACGTGCCGAGGACGGACAAGAGCAGATACAAAAAAAATAAACTGAGTTAAGTGTTTATGGCTTTTTCTGTCTGAAAGGACAAAAACACGGGTCAGTCTGTAATACACAGTTTAATAATACTGCAACAGAAAAAGAAACAGGGATTATTCGCCTTGTCGGAGGTCTGGACTCTCTTAGCGCCCTTGTAGTGTTAAGTGTGATAATAGCAGTATTTAGTGTTGTTACGGCTGAAAAGGAAACAAGTGGTGGAAAGCTGTTCAGAGGATGTTGTAGGGTTAAATAAAACACATGTTATCAAGATGGCCAGATGAGGCATTGACATTCTTGTAACAGTAGTTTATTATTTAAAGGAGCTGTCAGACTGCCTGTCATTTAGTTTTTTGTGAATGTGTGTCAAAACTTGGGGCCCAACAGCAGCGACTGCTTTTTACATTCATGGCACCTTCAGTCATTGGGCTACAAATGTAATTTCACAATGATTTTAAAATCGTATTGATCTTCTCTAACATTACCGCTGGCCTTGGGCCTAGCAGAGTTTTTTTTTTTTTTTACCTGTTTTTTATTAGTTTCTTTGACAAGCAAAAATGACCCAGGTCTCCCTCACACCCAGAGCTTTTGTTACATTGTTTGCACCTTGTTGAACTGATCTATCAAAAGTGCAGCCTGTCAGTGATTTATTCCACGGTGCATGTCAAAGTTAATGGCCTTTGTTATTGTAAATTGGCTCTTTTCACATCTCTGCATAAAAAAATATCATGCAGGGTGGGAGAAACTAAATGTGTGGTTTTTTTGACAGTAATACCAAGCACAAACTAAAACACAATTATTGCTTTGTAAATGAAAATTCTCCAGTGACTGAAACTGAAGCAACACACATATGATATGAAACCCCTTTGAAAATTGCTTTAATGCATACAGCACATGCGACGTATTCCATCAGAGTGATGTGTATGTTCATGTGCGTATGCAATTTACTGAGTGTCACCGAAGCAGGAAGGGAATAATATACATGTCCTCGGGCTGTATTGTCAAAAATGCAGATGAGGGGACTTTGGAGCAGCTGGAAATCCCTGGGAAGAAATAAATTCTTATTACACACAGCTCTACTACATGCCTCCTTCAGGTCGTCAGCTCTTATTGGGTAAATACATACGCACGAACACACACACACACACACACTGTAATAACACTCCAGAGGGAACATGAGCAGCACCGCCGTGAAATTACGCCACCTTTGCCCGATGTAACCAAATCTTTTCTCCACGCTTTGCACTAGTATGAGACACATGGAGTCACTAATTACTTCTGTAGCAGCAAATATTTGCATTAACGTGAATAACTTGTTTAAGTGTATACTTCTTCCTACTCCTTTTTGACCATGCAAAATTTAGACTTGCACGTACTTGAAGGTAGATTCTGTACATTTAAATGTTATTTTGTTTTTGTCTTATTTTGCCTTGTTTTGTTTTATTTTGTTTGCATGTTCGAAATAAATAAATCGGTCTCAGTTTATTGAACTATACTATTTGTTTACTTGTTGAGGATCATCTCCCACACCAAACTGCAAAGTGTGTTCAGATTGGTAAAAATGTCACCCTCTAATCTTCCATCAATTTTTCACTGTTTTGCCTCCTACTATCATCTTTGTTTTCTCCACCTTCACTGTGTAAGAAAAGACATTCATTGTCTGGCAGCTCGGGTCTTTCTCATCATCCATTTCTCTTATCAGAGGAGACACTGTTGGTCATCAATAGGCAAAATGTATATATATCATGGTGCTTCTCATCATTTCTCATCACTCGTCCTCTGTCTTCAGTTCAGTCCTTCCGTGATTACTCTGACGTATTTGTTACTCTCTCACTCCAGGAAGCCATTTGTCGTCTTCTAATGTACTCATTGCTTTATTCTCCTTCACTGTGTGTTATTTAATTTCTCTGTCATAGTAGATTTAGATAAATCTTCTGTAATTAGTTATGTCCCAGAAATCAAGTTTCGGGGATATAATGGTTTTACCCTGAATGCCGCGGCCAGATCCACCACCGCCAGATATCCTTCACGTGAACACGATAACTAGGACAGATTTGGTTGGATTTCTTATCCTTTGATAACCAACATAGGAGACCCCTAGTGGAAGAACCCTATCGATTTTTAGCTTCTTTATAAGTATTATAAGTCATCCAAATGGGGGCGCTTTAGTTGAAACTCAGTTTTTTTTTATATAAATCAAGCAATAACAGGCCGATTGAGATCAAATTTGGTTTGACCGATTTTAAAAATATCCATTTATTCACAACCATCTAGAATTCATATGGGGTTATTTTCATTCACTAGATGGAGTTATTCTGCCACTATCAGGACGATGTAGTTCAAATTCATATCGATTGTCTAACAATTATCTTGGATAGATTTATATATACCAGAGGATGGGGCGGGGGATCTGTCAATTGAGAACTCAAGAGTCAAAACTGTTTTTTTGTGTGAGTTTATTGCTTGCTGCAGGAAGGACTCCCGCTGAACGAGTCATAGGAGAGAGTAAGTGAGAATGGAGCAGTAAGCATTATATACAGAAGAAGACAGGACAATGAAACAAGCAAGATTACAGTCTTAGTCAGCTGACAAGTGGTCAAACGTCATGAGGTAATCAAGGGGTCTGTGGGAGGGGTCAGGATGGGCTCAGAGGAGGAAAACATTGACGGGATGATGTGGTGCTGCTCATGTACGTCAGCATGAGATGCTTTGTGTTCTCTGATACACACTACTGTCCTTGATAACAGAGAATGTGCTGTGCAATTAGATACAGATAGTGTAGGATGTTTTGTATGTTGCAACTGTGCACAAAAATGGGTCAGAAAGGAATTGCATGAGTGATATGGTTTTGACAGTTACCCAAGTGATATAATTTTGCCATTACAGGGGATTTCGGGGATATACCCATAAGCCTCATTTCTTTTTGGCTTAATAGGGTATAGTCCTTCTTAAATACAGTATTATTACAGTATTTTTCCTTTGCTGTATCCATTTAATGATATTTGAGACCAGATTTGCTTTGTTTTTCCGTTGTTTGTGTTTTTGCATATTAATCAACATTGCTGCAAATGTGAATTAGCCAAATGGCTGTTTTTCCATCCGTTGTCCCTGAAAGAAATAGCATAGGGGTTTTCAGTTATTTTCCATGTTTTTCACAATGACTGCTGTTTGTCAGGGAGAAAAAACAGGTCGTGTTTTATGGTCTTTTCCATCACACATTAGCAGCTTCTCCATGTGTCGTGAAAATGTGACCATACACTGAAACCATTATAAGGCATAGATACACCATCCAACAAAGCCAAATTAACTGTGAAGAGCATCAAAACTAAATAAACTGAGCTGATGACTGCGATCAGTCCCCAGTGGACACCTTTGTCATGTTTTATTTTGCATTTGCGTCTACTTTTATTTTTCCATTATTTTCCTTTTTTTTTTTTTTTTGATAGATTACCCACCACCCATGCATGAAAAAAAAGCTAAAACATGGACTTCAGCCTTCTGAAAAACTAGAGAAAACCCTCACTGATGGAACCAAAGTCACAAATTTACTAGTAAAAGAAAATAAAACCAAAGTTGGAAGCCAAATAAGTTGGGTAATGAGCGAAAATGTACTGTTTATTTTGCAATTATGACTGACGTGTTTCACATCATCCTGCTTTCTGCATGGCTATTTGCTGAAGAAATCTATATAAAACTCGATGTAAGAATGATTTCCTTGTTTTAGCTAAATTCTAACAAGCAGTAGAAAATGGATGTATGGCATATGTGTATTTATGTGAGAGTCTCTTATTACAAAAAGGTTCGACAGTGTTATCATTGGCTTATCGGAATCGACAAGTCCCCAAAGCCTTGTAATTGATACAAATATTTTCTCCTTTTGTATTTTTTAATAATATTTCCTCCTAATTCTTATGTTTTTATGGATGTAACTTGTACTTTGATCCAGTTGGCAAATATTACCTTCTGTAAAATTCTTGTTAATTGACTGTTGATGATGTTATCTATCCGGTATATTAATGTGTCTGCATAATTTCTAGTGAAGGATTTGTTTTGCAAGCAGTGTCCCTGCATGCACATGTGTATTTTATTACACTCACCCTGCGGCATAATTGTCAACACCAAATCCTCTGCAGGTGATGTTAAAGCGCATACTGGAGGGCAGCATCATTTCCATTTCAAACAGCCCCATACTGATGTGTGTATGCACATGAAAGCACATGTAGCCATGGATGCCTGTGTCTGTGTGTGCGTGTGGGTGTGGGTGTGCATATGTTTTCCGAGTTGGAGTAGAAATCAATACTGTAAATAAAAGCTACTGTTATGTTGCCAGCTGTGTGCATTATCTGTACACAGCCATCAGTCACACAGTGGGATTGACAGGGAGAATGATTCAGTAAAAACTTCTTCAAATATGCATGTTGTTTACCAGATGATTTATTCATGAATGGATGAGTGTTTCTATTATGTGTAGGCTGCTTGGGTGTCACAGGAGTTGACAGAAGAATCAGTCAGAGCCTAAGTATACAAAGTGTATGTGTGGGGGGGAGCAAAAACGTTAAACATTTTTGTGTGGCCTGTACTGATACAACAATAAAGATTTGCTAATTTATTTTTTTTTTCCAGATACTACATAGGTGTTACATTAGTCCCAGTGGGAGGCTGTAGTGTGATCTCTTTCATTCTTTCTCTCCTGTTTCTAGATTTTGATCCTAACCTTGGTATGATGACTGGAATTACACCCATGAACCCAATGATTCCCGGCTTGGGTATGGTACCCGCACCCCTCTCACAGGACATACCTGTCATCAAGGAGATCATCCACTGCAAGAGCTGCACGCTGTTCCCCCCCAACCCCAGTAAGTCATGACGCATTTGCCAGTGTTCCACTGTGGATGCTTTTTACCCTCGGCCCTCGCTACAGGTTATTGTCATCAGTTTGTCATCCGTCTGTATGTGCAAAAACTTTGGCGTGGACTGAAGGCCGAGGGTTTTCAAGTGTTGGCACATTGTTTTTTTTTTTTTTGTTTTTTTTTTTACTGACGTCTTATTCAATATTTCCAACAATGTTCAAACAAAGAGATAATCTATACTTTTATTCAGTGAAATGGCAGGTTGCATTCAGTCGTCCGTCATTATATCCCGAACAGAGTGAATACAGGAAAGAAGCACTAATACTGCAGTATTTTGGCCATATTACATCTTTTTTTTAATTTGCATGTCCTATTGGAGCGTAGTAATCATATACAGAGGTAACAGTCTGTTACAGTGTGCCATCAGTGATTCCGGTTGGCCAGTTAATGTGATAATATACTGTTAATGGCTTACTTACCTTTAGATAAAAATCCTGTTAGGTCAGTCTTTAACGCATAAAGACCCAGTGCTACTTTGGTGGCAGTTTCAAATGATTTTTTTTTCTATTTTTAACCTTTCTTAAGTGATTTATCTCCATTTATTCAATATTATGCTCTGTATTGTGCATTTTTTTCTGTGAAAATCAGGTATTTTCCTATATTTAAGTCACTGAACATGTAGATGTTCATAAAAGCTCAGATTGAAAGTTGAGAGCTATTATATCAAAAACAGAAGGCTTTTTCAGTAAAATTTATCATTAAGTGAACATAAACCAAGTGTCTTCATCCACTGTCATTTATCAACCTATATGGGTTTTATTGGTCAGTCAGTGTTGTAGAAGATGGTGGTGTTTCCACATTCGCTACTGAGCCTCTGGACATCCAAATGGATCATATCTGATGACTATGAAAACATGACAAACTGCATTTTATGCCAATTATTTGCATGTATTGATAGGATTAATGGATGAACAGATATTAAACCGTTTACATCAGTAAATGATTTTGGTCACCGGTGGATGTTTGGGCCTTTATGGGTTAATGTACATGTATTTTTTTTTTTTATATTTCCAAAGTGGGAACGTACCTTGCACATGCGCTATAGAAGACTAGCACATACTCATTTGCCTTGTTTTGCACTTGGAAACAGTTGTTTAAGTTGAGCTGATGCTATTACTAAACCAGTGATAGTCTGTATTATCTGCATTCATGATAACAGCTACAATATAGTGACTTCACTGCCAAGGCTACGGGTCACATTTTTTTTCACAGCCATTAAATTCATTTTTGAGTTTTTCATTGCCTGTCTTTTACTCCTCTACTGTTCCAAGAGTGTGCGACACCAGTTTCTGTTAGCTTAGAAAAGCAGCTAAAGCCTGGCACACGCTGTAAAGACAAAAGGTGACAAAAGCCTGTCCTTAGTCTAAAATGCAACGGTCCATCACACAGTGAGAGAGCTTCACAGATGGCTGTTCTTGTCTTGCAACCAAAGACAACCATGGAAAAAAAAAAAAAAACTCAACAGTGTCAGAAATTTCGGATGTCCATTTCACAGTGTGACTGCTACTACCGCCTGTGTCTACTTCACAAGTAGGAATTTAGCTTGAAATGACACATTGATCAATGCAATGTTCCCCCTCAGCCTTTTTTTTTTTTTTTTTGGTATCACATGTTCTTTTTGTTTTGGGCATTTTATATTAGTGATGGGAAATGCGGGGGGTAACATGCAGCAAAGGATCTATACTGGAAAGCTGGATCAGTGCTGCAAGATCTCAGCATAAGTACTGTGTTGTTTACAAATATTGTAGTGCTGATAATTATGGCACATATTGCATAAGTAATTAAATGAAATAAGTATGTAAATTACATATTGTATAGTATTTAATTTGTACCTCTGGGAGATTTAGGGTGTTTTCACGCTGGGTATTTGGATCTTTGCCGTACTTGGATGCACTCACACCTTTCCCACAGATGTTGCGTTCACATGCATGTACCATGGCCCGTGCCCGAGTACAAGTGGGTGTTAGAGCCGAAACAGCAGGTGGCAGTGTGGAAGGAGTTCTGTCGCTATTCAACAAATGCGGAAGTCAGAAGAAGACAAACCCTTGTGTCATCAACCGAGAGACTGTTCTATTCATTTGTCTCCAATGGTGGCAGTACTTTTCTATCTGTTAGTGTGTTTGAGGCAAAGTGAAGAAGAGCAACCTTTGTTGTCTCTGATATATCACTGAGGGGTTCGGTCGATAAGGCGAGCCCGTGCTGCGTAGATCCAAGGCTTTTTCAGGAGACGGCAGGAGAGCCGTCTGGTCTTGTGGTGATTAGGTCACTTGTGGTCTGGGGTACAGTTGCTTTCACATGTCAACTTACTGTACTGGAATCCACGCAGTCCGTACCCAGGACTACCTCCTCACCTGGCCTCGGGTACGGTACTCGCACACAGAACATTTGCATTCACACTGATAAACTCAAGTGGACTTTGGGGTCCAACGGACTCGGATACCCAGTGTGACAACACCCTTAAGTGTAAAGTCGTATATCAAAGCTAGTCGTATTGAGTAAATGTATATCTTATATAATATCTTGTAACTTTCCTTGAGATGCAAGAAAAAAGTGTGAAAATGGAATCTATTTATGACAGGCAGCATTCTTATGTTTCTGGATGATTCATCATTTTTGGTCAAAATGACAAGCTCTTAAATTTAATTCGGACTATAATGGAAACATAAGTCAGCAGTAGCAGGGTAAAGGGATAACACCTCATGTTGTTCTAGTCATTGTTTTTTCTTCTTTTTGCCCAGGAATTAACCTGATGACTGTGAAGTGCATTTACATTCTATGAGAAATTCTGGAAACATTGCCGATCTAATGGATTTGTATAGTCTGACTAGAATGTTGCAGAAACTGTTGTTTATATTTATCTGACCTCCACCTTCCAATTACCCAGAGTTAGATGAGGTGTAGTAGGGGGTCATTTTGACTGATCCCACCTTCACTTTTTATAATTTCTCGTTGAGAAAAGTTTTTTTTTTTTTTTTCAAAGAAGTCTAATATGTCATGTTGAAGGTGAAAGAAAACAAAAGCTTCTCACTACAGTTCCATTTGGGAGTTTACAAGTCTTCACAAAACAAAACACAGACTCTTGCATTCTCTTAGGCAAATCAGTTTTTTTCAACTCCACCTATAAAGCTGTTTTTAAGATATCCTGTATTATGTGCTTTCTCACTCAATTCAACTGAAACTGACACAATGTGATGTTTCCAGAAAAGATGATTAAAGGTTTAACTTCACCTGAAAATGTCTTTCTAGTTAGTCCTCAGGATAAAATGGGAAGACAAGCTACGTGCTCTGTACAAGGGCGCATAAACACCCTGAGGCTGTAAAAAAAAAAAAACAAAAACAGCACAACAGCTCAGGTACCCATGAAACAAGTGGAAATTACTGCAGTTGCCATGTGTGGTGTTTTTTAATGTAAATGGAAATATCAACACCTTTTATAAGATGTGTACTCAAATCAGAAGCAGGTTCTGATGTAATGATGGAAAAAAAAATCAGAAAATTATCTTTTACTGTGAGTGTATGTCAGTTCCCACAGCTTATTATTATCTCCTTGTCTGTCAACTATTTAAGTGACATAAAAGGCAGTTTCCATCCCATGGTTCAAGTCTTCCGACGGGAAGAATTGTCACAAAAAAGACCTAAAAGTTAGACCTATTTTTGCAAAGAGGATGCCATTGTTTGATATGCATTCAGGTTCATTGGGCAGGAATTTAGCCTTCAGTTTTTTTGTATTTGTGGTATTCCCTATTTTTTTATTTCATTTAAGTAGTATATGCCATGTTTTTCTTAATTGATAAATTGATGTTTCATCTACCCCTGGGTCCCGCATCCTAGGTGCATAAAATTAGAAAAGGACGCAAAAATGAGCAAATGAGTCCTAGGGGACGCAAGGATAAAACAAAATTTACAATCGTTTTTCTCCACAAGCGGTCAATAAAAATGTGTTAGCATTTTCCTATGAACCAGCCATTTAGTACACGGTTAGTCATGCGGTCCATGCATACCTCCGTCCCATACATCTCTCGCTCTCTCTCGAATTTCACTCACAGCCTGTGTGTACTGAATGCGCTGCAGGCGCCAATGATCGTGCTAATACTGTCTCGCGTTTGTTGAGCCGGTGAAAACATGCCTCGGAAATAAACCCTAAAACAACTAAGGCTATCGTTTCATAAGGATCGTCCCAGCTCAGGCTGTTCAACTGCCAGTGACCTGGTCTATTATGTTGGCCACACATCTCACGCTCGTGATAACCCCACCCCGGTCCCCGCTGCCTCATCAACGACATCGAGCCCGTTTTAAAATCGTAACTCTTTAAGCGTATTTACATTTGTTCATTAAACAGTTCAGAAAAATATGCTTGTGTTTTACTTTATTTTTATGTGTGTACAATGGTGTATTTGTGAATGATTTGATATAGAAAACAAAGATGATGAAACAATGTACTTTTGAAATTTAAAGTTTTATTTCGGGACTCAATAGTATAGCAGTAAGACTCAACACATCAGAAGGACTCAGTCTTTTTTGGTGAGCTGAGTCCCAGGACTCAGTCATACCAATTTGTAGATGAAACACTATTGTACATGTTGGGCTCTGTCACAAACACGCAATAACAGTATTAAAAAAAAAAAAGTAATGTAACAAATACACTGGAAACCACTTGTTGTGACTCATAGCTGTCCAACTGATCATACGTAGATCATTATTATAATCAAACTTAAATCTATCACCTGTCAGTAATAACCGTTTTGTATTAGTAATACTAGTAACTGTAATAAATGAGCTTATTTAATGTGAGCTGCTGGTAATTGTGGTCTTTGTGGATACGTTGGTACTTGTTATATTGACTCCCACGATGTAGAACACATGTATTTGTGAGAAATACACCTGAAATTATTTCCATTTAGAGTCAGTTCAGATGCTGTGACGTGAGCTTCCCCATTTAGTTTATCGAGCCCAGTATTTTCCTCTTTTAAATCACTCAAACGGTCTATGGAGACTCGAAAATTGTCTTTGCCTATAATCATCAACCATTCATCTGCATTTTCCCTCAACAAAGGCTCGCTAAAGGGGTATTAAATAACCGAGCATTATCAGTGCACTGCTTCAACCGCAGGTACTTTTCCCTTTCACATTTGTCTTTTGTGCCCGTCGCTGGGAGCCATGACTCCTCATTGTTTGAGTAGACAACACAAGGAAGCCCGAGGAGCGCCACGTTTCACTCCTGCATCTCTTTGGCAGTTTGGCTTAACCTAAGAGGCGACCACATTTTATTTATTAATTAATTTTTTCATGGAGAGAAATTCTTTTTTCCTGCCATGACTTAAATCTTTACGCCACACCAGCCTCAGGTCTAAGGAGTTCAGAATGCACACTGTAGGCAGACTGTTGGATTACCACGGAGTTAAACATCATTCATATGAGGATTATTTTATCCATATAAGGGCTTTCCACTATATATGTGTTCTGTATCTTTGTTTGACTCTTGTTAGGTTCAGGTTGCTATGGCCTTAGGCTTGTAGCTGAGGGAGTTTGGAGCTGGTGTTGGATCCCAAAATCCTGCATATTGGATGAGTGAAATGCAGAGGACAAACCCCCCCTAGTGTGAGGAGCTTGAACATTCTAAAAAGCTTGAAGAAAAACAGTCAATTATTTTCACTGAGAGAACCCTGAAACTTAAAGAGGCCTTGTTTATGGGGAAATTATACTGTTTTTCCCTTTGCAAATGATCATTTCATTCAAAAACTAGTCTCATAATAGGCAAATATATCTTAGTTTGTCAAAGTTATTCCAGCCAAAACAATGCTTTAACTAAAATCCCAGCAGAGGAATTAGATTGTTTCCAACTTCTCAGTTTTAAAGAAAATGAAGTTTGTTTAAGTCTAACTAACTGTTGTTCGATGCTTGTTCATAAGAAGCGCAGCTGGCTTAAACTGGGTGTTTTTTGTTTAATATTACAGTGTTTAAAGACCTTAAAAAGCACTGCTGTCATGCTATCTGCAGGTTGAGTGGAGTAGGGCACTACTGAGCATGTCATCCTTTCTTTCTCATCTCTCACAATCTGACAACTCTCAACTGTTTCCTGTCAAAATAAGGCAAAAATGTGTGAAATAAATACTTTTAAAGAAGAATGAAGCCTGGTGGTTCAAACATCTGATCAGGATTCACCCAGACTCCTCCATGCAGTGTTATTCTGGACACGTCCATCAGCCTCAGACTCCAGCAGAAAGTTAAAAAAAAAAAAATGTGGGAGGGATTATACTGTATATCCCTCTTGGCTTTGAAACATATCTTATGTCAAATGTCAGTGGAAACCTCTTTTGATAAGTAGGAAATTTAATTTAAGGAAGTTAAGCAGCAGAAGCGGAGCAGGCATTTCACACTGAAAACAATGTGACTAAAATTAAGCGCTGCGTAGCAATATTTGTTAAAATCTGCTGTTTAAAAAAAGCGGTCACCTCCCAGTAGGCAAGGAATGATGGGAACATTAATAATGGGTGATGTGGCATTACCTAATGATGAATGTAATCATAAGTACATTTAGATGCCGAAGTGATGCAGGGCGATGATTATAGGAGATAACAAAATGTTTTACTGCCGTATTGGCTTTCGGGGCTGAGAATGGTTGATGCAGTGTTGAAACCAGAGATGCATTATGGATCCTGTGTGTCTGACAGGGAGGAAAGTGAACCAAATATTGGTGCGAGCTGCTTTCAGGCTTGTAGGTAATATCACAGGGAAAGTGCTGGCACGTATGCAACAAGGATGCATATGACGTCCATCAGAAGAAGTCATTAGTCTGTAGCTGCACACGCTCAACCTGACACCACGTGCAGCATCCCCTCTTAGCTTAGTGACCTTTAGCAGAACTAAGCAGCCGTGCACCCCCACCCTCATCTGCTTTTATTCTCCTATCTCCTCAGTGTGCATAACCTTAGTGTCTTGGTGTATCTTCATCAGCATCCATCTCTTTTCTTTCTTATTCCCTCAACCCTCGGCGTTCCGCTTTGTCCCCTCTTTCACCTTCTTTATGCTTTCCCGTCTAAGTCGCATATCTGCATCAAAACAGATTAACCGGCTAAAGACCCAACGTTCCGCAGTACACATCTGATTCTTTAAAGTTTTACACTGAAGAAAAGATTAAATGCAGTTTATCTAAGGGTAACATATAGCACGTGATAGTGTTTTAATATTTATGGGCATTTATGTGAGTCAAATAAGGATTTTTGTTCAATCCAGGAAGTACTGACAACATATCCCTCAAACTCTAAATGAAAATATTTATCGCATTTCCTTGCAAACAATGACAACTGGTCGAAAATAACAAAAAATAAAGTGTTTTCATACCTCAAATATTGGAAAGTAAAAACATTCACATTCATTTTTAAACAGCACTGCACTAAAGTTTCAACTTGTGTTCACAAATCAATATTAAGTCGAAGTAACCCTGATTTCATATCCTGGCTTTCATGTGTCTGGCATGCTCTCTACCAGTCTTTCATTTCACCACTGGGAGATTTATGCTACTCCTGGTGCAAAAGTACAAGTCTCTCTGCTTTGTATCTTCCTCTTCATCGCGTTCCAAAGGTTTCCATTGAAGTTTAGGCTTGGAAATGTAGAGCCGGCTCTTAATTTTACCCTTTACCTGACTTCCGATTTACAGATGTATGAGAAATTAAAGGACAAACCTGATGGGATGGGGTCTCTGTCACGATGCCGATGGCCCA
This sequence comes from Apogon hyalosoma, assembly GCA_037367295.1. Classification (NCBI taxonomy): domain Eukaryota; kingdom Metazoa; phylum Chordata; class Actinopteri; order Kurtiformes; family Apogonidae; genus Apogon; species Apogon hyalosoma. Next base: position 17,235,934 of record JAPQRP010000002.1, read on the forward strand.
TCCATGGGACTCGACAGCTCAAAAATGATGCGAATCATATTTTGACCTTTACAGACACCAGATCTCAACCCAATTTAAACACCTGTGGGAAATTTTGGACCGATATGATTGGTGGTCATCCCTTCAGGAGAGTTCACAGACTTGTAAAATCAATTCCGAGATGCATTGAAGCTGTTCTTCATGGTGTTTTTTTTTTTTTTTTTTTTTTTTTTTCTTTGTCAGCCATCTGTGGATGAGTTATGGACTATCTGGGGGAAAAAATATTTTATTAAAAAAATAATAAATTAAATTAAATAAAATGTTGCCGTGAATGACCTTAATAATTGGCCAATCAATAAATCATCAATGGTGGCAAAGTCCTGCTGGTAGAAGGTATGTAGTGACAGTGTAATGCATTTCTCTGTATGAGTAATGTTCATGTGTTATGTGAATCCACTAAACATGTTCACTTGACTCTGTTTAAATGCATTTTGTTTTCTGAAGAGCACTCTTCAGAGAATTCAGTCCTCCTCCTTGTAGCAGACCTCGCTCTATAAAAGGTGTTTAGCCAGTCTAGGTGATGGATGGTGATGACCTGTGTTAGCGTAGCAGACCAGTGGGTGGCCACATAGACAGCGGACCTCTGGGACAAGGCTAGACTAAGAAACAACACCTACTTTCATGGCTGTTCAAGGTAACGTATAAGACATAAGAGCCTTGGGCAGCATATTAGTCAATGACTCCTAATTTCTCAAAATACAGTCTGCTTATTTCTTAAGATCTGTAATCTATGATAAGCAAGAGAATCCACAAAAATTGGGATTTGGTACATGATAGTGGTCAAAAGTGGAACTTCACTGTTTTTATTTCTATACTGCTACGCTACACCTTAGAGGAAAATATTGTATTGTTTTTAGTGTAGTTACTTTTCAGGTCATAATTTTTCATCTTTTTTCTATTCTGTTAAAACTACTCATCCCCAAATATATTGATAAACTCAAAGATGGTATGTTCTTCCATAGATATAGAAAATTCTCCCCTTTGTTAAGCTAAATAAACTCTGGAATTCACTTAAAGTGCATTGGGTCATGCATTGGTAATTAAACATTGACTTTCTAGAAATATGTGGTTCTGACAGATCAACCATGACAGAAACCTACAATCGATATAACATAATGATGATGCAGGATTGTAGATTAAACAACTAGTAGTGTATAAAGTACTGTACATTTACAGCAGTAAGGTACACATAAATGCAGCAGTAAAATAACAAACATATTTAATTGTGAATCTCTGACAGGGTACATTGTACTACTCAGTGGCTGCTTCCATACTTTAACTTAAATGCATAACTTTCACTTGAACTAACAGCATGGTGAAAATACTTCAGTACATTACTGCCATCTGTACATATAATTCAATGCATTTATATTTAGGACATAATGGGTACATAAAAAATGAGAACCCTGGATATTCATGTACTAATTCTTTTGCAAAAACTGATACATGTATTGAAATCTGAAGCCAATCTATAGTACTTTTTAATTACATTATGATATAAGGTGTTTGGAATATACTAGTGTTTGACTAGAGAATGAGCACTTGATGCCTTTGCCCTTACCTCTGCGTTCTCCTCATAACCTGTCATCGGATCTCTACCTGCATGTATTCGCTGCTGTTTTTGTATTCTGGGCTGTGCATCCAGCCTCTCCTTCACTTCTTTTCCACAGACTCTCTTTCTGCATTTTAAAATGATCAGCCTTGAAGTTCCCTTCTTACAATTACTCATAGGGACACACACATCGAGTTAAAGTTTGGACAAAAAAATTGCTTTTTAAACTCTATCTGGCTGAAGCATGCACCTGCATTAAACACTAAACACAAAGCTGCTCCTCCATCCTCTCATTTTCTTTTGCCTTAGGTTAATCTGCTTGTTTAATTTACATAAAAAATGCAATCACACCGTTCTTAGTCTTCCATATTTTATATATGATTTTCATTGTAATTCAGTCAGAAAATCATGAGTAGCTCATTTGTTTCTTGTACAGAGGGTGTTTTCTGTTAAAAAGCATCACAGCTGAGTGGGTTTCTGTTGCACAGCAGGTAACAGAAACAAGTAAAGTTACCTTAACCTTTCCTAAAATTTATTTTCAAATATAATGCTTCGTTTGAGCAGAAATAATAGATAATCTGTGACACTGGGAAACAGTTTTATATACATTACAATTGGAAATGTTAGTGCACTGCTGCACTGCACCCTTTCTCCTTTCACTGTCTGCCCATCGTCACCATCACACCATCAGCTACTCGTGGACTGAAAAGGTCAGTTAATTTGAGACTCTTTGTTGCATCTGCTGACAAAGCTTGTTCTTGCTTTTGAAAGCTTTTTTTTCTGAAACACCTATACTTTTTCTGTCCATCTCAACTCAAACTAGTTTAATCCTCCAACTCTGGAGGTCAGGGACTGAACTTCACCCAATATGTTGCTTTAACAGTCACTTCCAAAGACGACACAGAGGGTGGGATAAGGTGTGTGTGTGTGTGTAAAAAGATAAAAAAAAAAACACACACCAATACAAAAAAGACTTTTGACTACCCCCATGGATTAAAATCACCAAGAGTATTTTAATTTCCCGTGACCTGTTTGAGTCGGCGGTTCTTCTGCAAATGTGACACTGAGTGAACAACAAGCTCTGACAGCAAAGGGTTTATGAGCAGATTCATTTTTCCAGTCAACTCTGCCTTGGGACTTTTATGTCTTTAGTGTTTGACGTCCCATAACTCTTACGCTTTTTGTAAAATACATATTTCAGCTATTTTATCTGGTGTTGTATTACTAAAAGGCGTTGTAAAATCCTAAACTATGTGTCGTAGCTCTTCCAAATGTGAATCAGCAACAGCTCCATACCACCGTCTCCCAGACTGCTGAGCTTTTTAATTTGGCACATTGACTGAGGTCAACCACCCTGCTGAGAAACTGTCTGTATTTAGAGTCTTGGTCTTTCTGTCTCTACCCAAAGCTTCAGAGAATAGGTGAGGGTTAGAATAAAGATATAGCATAATATCTAAAGTACTTTTTGTAGCTTTGCTGTGAGAAGACCGTAATATTGCAGCCAATGAACTTCGCTGAACCAAACCTACTTAGTCTTGAAATCCTGATGACTGGTGAATAATAACCAACCATGAGTAACCCCGGTTCTTTTCAGAGTATTGATATGTACAGCAGGCTATGTGCAGTAACACTGATTGCAGAGACTTTTTTTTTTCTAAAGACATCCAGAAATACAACATCCTCAGCGTTCCACTGATTAGCCGGTTCACTCCTCATAGACCCCACTAATCACATTCATCATGGATGAGAAGCCTGATCTATTGGAGATTAGATCAGTCAACACTCATCTGTGTTGAATAAGTGATTTCTGCAATGCAGGGGACCTTCCACATGAGAGGATTTGCAATCACTTTGTGGCCAAAAGGATTTCATTTTCATGCATGGAATGGTTTGATATTAACATTTGTCTAACAAAAAACGATCTGAGCATATTGCTCCAAGTTATCATTATTCATGCATTAATCTTTATCATTTTTTTAAGATCATAAGTTCTGTGTTTTGAATATGATTTAATTGAATTTTGCTGGATCAAGCTGCAGCATAGGTTTGCTTTGATCATATGATATAGACATTTTCTGTTTTAAATGTCGACGTGACCTGGCCCTTATTCTTCTCTGCGTCAACATGAAATTCAACCTCAGGCCCATCTTATGATGTACTGCTTTTATGTTCCTTAGTTATTTGCTCAAATTTGCATGCTATGTTATCATTCAAGCCTACGATACCTATAGATTTTAGAGGCATTTAAGGTCTATTTTTGTTATTCTGTGGTTTTTGCAGTTTTCCTCAAAAAAATGCTTAATTTTCATGAATTCGTCAACTTTTTTGTGTGTATGGGTATTGTGTTTTATTCAAAGGCAGAATATAGTCTTCATTTTTATTTGTATGTATGTTTTTATATTTTGATTTGCCTGCTGGGTACACCCAAATAGTATAAAAGCTAAGGTTTTTTTTATGCCACAGCTTATGGAAACAATGCTGTTAAAATGTAATTGACAGAGGTGAATCATTTGAAGCTTCAAATGTGTAGCTACTCATTTTCCTGGTCTTTTCAATCATAACTGCATTGGATTTTCTTTTATTTAATATCCATACAAACATGAATATTTCTTTTTGAGAACAAAACAGGACATCAGAGCCTCCCTTTTCAGGTCTGCCAAAATGATTTTCAGCAATGTTTGAATCAAAGCAGTGTGATCTTGTCATTGGATGTACTGTTACTTTTCAAACGGCATAATTCATACTGAAAATGTATTCTCAATGTTTTTTAGGCAGCCGAGTGATCCCCCTAGTGTCAGTATTTCAGTGTTATCAATTCAGCCTGATCTTAATATTTTCAAGTAGTTTTAAGTGTTTTTTTTTTTTTGGGCACATACTGTTCAATGATTCGGTTTCTTCTCATTTGTCTGCTCTCCTTTTCTTTTGCACAGATCTCCCCCCTCCAGCCACCAGAGACCGCCCTCCAGGGTGTAAGACTGTGTTTGTAGGTGGTCTGCCAGAGAACGCGACAGAGCAGCTCATCATGGAGGTCTTCGGGCAGTGTGGCGACATCACCGCTATTCGCAAAAGCAAGAAAAACTTCTGCCACATCCGATTCGCAGAAGAATTCACTGTGGACAAGGCACTCTTCTTGTCCGGTAAGCTTTTGCAATGCTAACATGATGATGTTTGATTTGTTTGTTCTTAAGTTCTTAGTTAAGGATTAGAGAATTTTGGTCCACATAGTAAAGCTGGGCGCAACCTGTTAAAAAGCACAAGAAGAAGTCTGTTCTGAGCCACTGTAACACAGAAATACAACATGCATATATAAATGACCCACACTAAAGAAACAAAAACACAACCATCCCTATTTTCCAGTAAATATACTCTAATTATTTCTATTGTTTTGTTTATCAACCTTTATTTAACCAGGAAAAAAATGACGTCTGAGTTTAAAAATCTCTTTTGCAAGAATGTCATGGCCAAGACAGAAACTACAGAAAATAGAAATTTCAGCCATAACATGTGCATCAAAAACATACATAAAATGCAAGTAAAATTTAGTGCTGTAACCATAAAACACCATAATAAAAACATACATTTAATTTAAATATGACTCTAAGTATAACATTTATGTTGTGCAATTAGATCCTCCCTTGGATTCCCTCCCATTGAAGGTTCCAAAGTGCTCATGGGTAATGATTATTTTAGTGTATTTATTGTAGATGAGTCACCAATAAAATAGATCAATGCACAGCAAGAATACAGTGGCAAAAAAGTGTATACATCCTTTGAAATGTCCTGTCTTTCTACATGAATTGGTCATAAAATGTGAACTGATCTGCATCCATATCCTAAGTATAGACACACAAAATGTTCTTAACCTAATACCACACAAACAGTTATTAAAAGCATTGTGTTTCGCTGTTCCTGTGACTTGCAGATGATGCAGATCAGATGTCATTTTATGACCAATTAATGCAGAAAACTATACATTTTCAAAGGGTTCACCCAGTTTTTACCCCTCAGCCAACTTCTGCCTGAAGGGGTATTGTAATCGTTTTGTCTGTCTGTCTGTCCATTCAGCGACATAATCGCATTATGTGAAGAATACATTGAGATATCTGCACCAAATTTATACCGTGGATGCATCACCCCCCCCCTTTATTTTGGAGATAAATTGTACATTTTTCTTTCACAAATGAACAAAGTCTTAGCATTGCCCCAGTCCTGACAGAAAAATACAAATCCACACATACAGAAAATACATACCCAAAAGTAATTACCATAAAATTGAGGGTTTTCTAAATAAATAGAAATAGTAAATAATAAAAATAAATAAATAAAATAAAAAAAATTACAATACTGTGGATGCATCTTGGCATGGAGCAGAAGCCTTTTGAAAACAGGTGACCTTGACCTACTTTTTCAAGATCAAATGGCCTTGTGCAGTTATAATATCTGAGTACTTTCAAATAAGAATATATATGTAATACATTTTACACAAAGACAGTCAAATCTAAATTATAGAGCAGTAACTTTCAACAGAATCTTACACTGTATTTGGCCCAGGGGGATTAAAAGTGCACAGCATGTTATGTTTCTTGCTACTGCAGGTGGAGTTTTGTGTTACTAAAGTCACGCAGGGCACTAACAGTGATATAGTTTCTCTACAGCCTGACAGAGGCTCAGATAACAAAAAATGAAAAGACCATTTAGTTAAAAAAGCATTTGTTTGTGACACCACCTGATGGTTCATCTTATCCTCATTTTTACTGCAGCTACTGGAGCTCAGATCTATTACATCTCTCAGTGCAAACTGCTGACTATATGTTCTGGCTTAAATCTCTTATTTAGAGCGCAACTTTCAAAATGCTCCAGTTACTGGTTTTCATAACATCTTTTTCTTCTTTACACTATTAAAGCTTTTCTTCTGATTTTATCTTCAATACTTTGCAACTCTGTAATATTTCTGTTTCTTAGTGCAATAAGGCCTGTGTTGTGCTAAGAATAACCTACTCACTGCTATATCTCTGTACAATTAACACATTTAGAATGTTATTTTTGAGTTATTATCAACTAATTTAATGTCCTTGTTAGTTTTCCTCAGAAATGTCATAGCAACTGAAGGATTTGTTTTTCCACAATCTTTTTTTTTTTTTGTATTTTGTTATTCAGTCTATCTTTTCAGTTATTCAACAAGGCACACTGTGGGGATGACTTTTTCTTTGCCAACATTTAAAAATGCATGTTTAACATTTAAAAATACATATGTGCAACAAACAGGAATATGGTGAGCCTATACTGACTAATATAATTAATGCAAGGAATTAACACTTTCATTTCATTTATTTATTCATTCCAATCTAAATGATTGGAAAGGAGCAGGATGAAGAAAACGTATTATTTGCCCCTTTCTTGCAACATCGGCTTACATCAGATAAGTTGCCGTTACAGCCATTACAGTAAACGGTTTACATGATAGTCGATGAAAAGAAACAAATCCAAAATTCGTAAGTAAAATTATTTCATTACATGCTTTTACAAAGCTCCTCTATTCTCTCCTTATATAACCTCTTAAACTGAAAAATAGTTGTACAGCTCTTCTCTTCCATTGCCAAAGAATTCCACATTCTGACACACATTCCTCAACGAACTAACATAACATAAATTATAAACAAATATATAGATACGATGAGATAAGATAAGACTTTATTGGTCCCACAATGGAGAAATTTGGTGTCTCAGCTGCCATTAAAATGCAGGGTGACAGTAAAGTACGAAAATATGAAAAATAAAAATGTTAATAACAAAAATGCACGCATGCAGATATTTCCAGACCAAATGAAAAATGTAAAAACATATGTAAATTATGCCACTCCTGTTGTTTTCCCAGTATTATTAAGTGTCTTTACTTAATCTACTATTCAACTGCTGTTGTGTGAGACTGAATTCAAGACATTGATCTAGTGATTTTTGTTGGTTTTTTTTTACAGCGAGGTATGGAGTTGAAGTTCATATATTAGCCATATGACAGAGCTGTGTAGTTTTCCAGTAAATAATGTCCCGGCGCCCACACACATAAACACACACTCTGTGCAAACACAGTACCCAGAAATGACACACACTCCAGTAGCATCAGCACACCGAGGTCTCGTCGTATGAAATATTGAAGCAGTGGTAGATTGAGAGCCTCAAGCTGAAAGAGCAGACTGAAGTAGAAACCCCTCGAACTCCCACTCATTTCTTTTCCTGTTTGCTCTGGCACCCCCCCCTCCCCCTTATCCCGCTCA
>JAPQRP010000002.1:17298279-17308350 GCA_037367295.1 Apogon hyalosoma
TGGATGGATGGATGGATGGATGGATGGATGGATGGATGGATGGATGGATGGATGGATGGATGGATGGATGGATGATCCGAGTCATCATGGAGGTAAACATCGTCTCAGATTATAATTTCACATTTCCTCCCAGTCCGTTCTAAACCACGTATCTCTAAATGTGCAGATTTTTAGAGGTTTCTGCTAAACTCAGAGACTATGGGTTGAAACCGTTCCCGTCCTTCTTAAGCAGATGACAGTCTTTAAACCCCTTTTGGATTAACTGGAAAATGCATTTACACGAAGATGAAAACAGGCACGTTTTTCTGAGATTATGACGACTTAATGCTTTAGACATGCGGCTCTATACGCTGCCATTACAAACACATTATGAACCTGTAGAATATGCATGTACATATAGTGTAAAATCTATTGCTGTTAATTAAAACAATTGAGAAATATTCAGATGAGCTCAGTGTTAAACATCTGCAGCAGTAAAATTCCAAAAGTAAACACTGACAGAACCATTTACTGCACTTTCATACTGAACACACTTGAAAATAGCACATACTTAAGGGATTGAAAGCAGACCCTTTACATGGAGTGGATTATTTTCACAGGCTGGTGTTAGTAGTTTTGCTCAGTTAAAAGGTCTAAATACTTTTTCTACCGCATGGATGAATGGACGGACAGGGAGATGGATGGACCGGAGGGACCTGAGGCAGACTTCCTGCTGGTGTTCACTGTTGTAGATGATGAATCACATCAAAGTGGCGCTGAAACGATAAATTAAACCATCCCACAGGGTAAATGTTTAATATGTAATTTGTCGCTGCTGCCCATATCAAATTCAGCTTTAATGCTAGAGGTTAAAATTATGTTAACATCATTATTGTAGAAACTAAAAGACTTTAAATACTTAAGAATGTTTAATCCATTGTTTTAACTTTTTTTAAAGCGACAATATTGGTGATTTTTTTATTTTGTTCCTTTTCACGGCCCCTATTGGTGATAAGTAGTCATTGTGTTTTTTTCTCGTCATCAGTCTGCTCACAGTTGGACGCTGTGGCCACGCCCCCATTAACCCTTTCATGCATAGTGGTCACTGCAGTGGACCGCTGTTCTCCAGGTGTTCTCTTGTATATTTATGGGTTTTGTTGTTTTAGTTCCGTATCAGCCGACACAGTGGACACTTATGCATCAGCCCATACACTGACATTCATTCCATTACTGTGACTTTGTTGTTCTTCATAAACCTAATCTGCAGTGACATGTTTGAGTGTAAATCAATTGTTAATTGTTATTAGACTGCAATTAACAGTTGTTTTTTGGTTTTTTGGTTTTTTTTAACAAAAAGGGTTTTTTTTGCATATTGTCTCAAAGAAGTAGTAGTAGTAGTAGTTTATTCAGTCATTAATTACTTTAAACAACAAAAAAAAACCAACATATCTATTGTTCCATATACAATGCGACTGAAAGGGTTTAGGCTGAAGTAAAACTTATTTTGCCGAACCCTATTTACATTTAATATAATGTTTCCACAAGAAAACAAACAATAACAACTAGTATTAGAGTATGTTAAAATGTGAGAAAACATTTGATTAGCAGCATTAAAAATGTTTTTGTTGCGTAGTTTTCCATATCACTTTCTGATATTAGGGTTTAAATACATGTTTCTTTGCTTCAAAAATTAAATACGTGACGTCCGGCTGAATGGACATTTTTGTAACGCCTTAAAAAAAAAAAAAAAAACACAATCGCACTGTTTTTTTCATGCCAAAAGAGGAATAAAAACACTCAGAAAAAATATCAAGACTAAGGTTCCATAATTCATGCATGAAAAGGTTAAGATAAGGTAATAATAAGAAGAAGAATTAATAAGTTTAATTTATGTAGCACCTTTAACAACTGAGTTTACAAAGCGGTTTGACAGACAAAGCAGAAAGGTACAACAGCAGAATACAATTGAAAAGAAAAAAAAAAAAAAAAGACGACGCAGGCAAAGACACTAAAACGTAGAAAACATCTTCCTTCAGAAGTTTTCACAGTGGGTTCAGGTCTGGAGACTGGACTGGCCGTGACAGGGTCTTCATCTGGTGGTCCGTCATCCACACCTTCACGGACCCAGCTGAGTCCAGGAGCATTGACCTGATAGAAGAACCAGTCCAACTCAGAGTTTGGGAACATTGTCAGAGCAGAAGTCCCGAAGGTTTCAATAGTTATTTTTGGATTCCAGTTACTTTTGCGGTGCTAATAGAACTGTTTTTGCCTGTTTTAAGAAGATAGTGACGGACACAGTAGTGGTTTTTACGTCTGCTTCTTAAATAAGACACGGATCAGGTGTTTCTTCAGTTGAATAAAGTGTGTTTGTGTTGGAATTGAACAGACACAGGAATGGAATGGCTGTCGTACATGCGCACATGCTGATTTCCCAGGAAATTGCAGTGGTCTCTTCATTTTTTCCAGAGCTGTATTTGGTCTGTGAAAAATATCCCTCCATCATCAACAGTCTGTCTGTTCTGCTGCATTGGCCGGTTTCAGACGTTCAGTAAAGTCCTTTAGTTGAGTTTCATGAGCTCTACCATCGCGCTGATTACACTTCTGGAGTTACATAAGGCCGAGTTCTCTTTCTGCATATAACAAAGTCCTGCAACATTTCAATCAGTCTCCTCCGCTCTGTTATTTTAATAATAAGAAACCTGCATTCTAATAAATGCCAAGTAATTAGAATGTGCAATGCCACTGACTGATTTATAAATATTAATGACATTTGGCAACTTTCCACAAACAAGCTGTGCACTGCATTTATTAAGGTGTCATCAAGGGAGCATGACTTTGGAAAGTGAGTTTTTTTCTGTAAAACTATGTACAAACATCTTCTACTGCTGTGTTTTATGCATAGTTTGTTGTTTTATGATGCATTTTTCTTGTGTGTAAACAATGTCACGTCTTGTGAAGATACTTGGAATGCACATACACAATATTTAACCCTTTCATGCATGAAGTATGGAACCTTAGTGTTTTTATTGCTCTTTAGGCATGAAAAAAACAATGCGATCAAGTTTTTTTTTTTTTTTAGCCGTTACAAAAATGTCCACTCAGCCGGACGTCATGCATTTAATTTTTGAAGCAAAGAAACATGTATTTAAAACCTAATATCAGAAAGTGATATGGAGAACTATGCAATAAAAACATTTTTAATGCTGCTAATCAGAATCAGAAAGGTCTTTATTGCCAAGTAAGTTTGCACATACAAGGAATTTGTTTTGGTTTTTTGGTGCTTGACAATACACATGCTATATAGGTAGAATAGATAAAAGGGAAATCCTTTGGAAGAGTGCTGTACATAATGTAAAGTAAAGTGTGCTGTCCATAGTGCAGGAGTGCAGGATAGGTGTGCAAATGTTCAGATTTATTTATTTATTTTGTTTTTGTTTTGATTGTGAGTGAATGATCAAATGTTTTCTCACATTTTAACATACTCTAAAACTAGTTATTATTCACTTCATGGAGATAAAATGCAAAAAAAAAAACCAAAAACCTTTTCGTTAAAAAAACAACAACTGTTAATTACAGCCTAATAACAATTAACAATTGATTTACACTCAAACATGTCACTGCAGATTAGGTTTATGAAGAACAGCAAAGTCACAGTAATGGAATGAATGTCAGTGTATGGGCTGACGCAGAAGTGTCCACTGTGTCGGCTGATACGGAACTAAAACAACAAAACCCAAAAATATACAAGAGAACAGCTGGAGAACAGCGGTCCACTGCAGTGACCACTATGCATGAAAGGGTTAATGGAATCCGTTTTCCCAGCAGCTTCAGTGGTAAACTGGAGCTTTTTTGTTTCCATTTCTCAGAAAAAGAGTAGGGTCCTTTTTTTTTTAGACCCACAATTTTATACATATATTCCACAGTCACTATCATAGAAAAAGGCAGAGAAAGCAATTTCTTTCTGACACTAGCCTCAATATCCCATAAAAAGTGAAAATGTCTCCCCTACAGCAAAGTTCAGCATGTATAAAGAACGGTATTCCTTTGAATAAAATCTGGTGTGAATATATTGTGAGCTGTAAAGGTGAACATTAGAAAAAACCCAAAAGTCAGAAGCGTTAAGCCGACGTACATTTCAAGTGTCTTAAAGTTTTAAATGAGGAATTGTTTCCAAGGCGTCTTTTGTGTGATAGCGGTGCGCTCCGGACTCAGCCAGGCCTCGGCTTTTTATCGTTGGTGCCCTCGGAGGTTGATAGTGAAGTCCAGATTTAGTGCGTTGATTTACGGGACTTCAGCAAATTTCCCAGCTCAGTAAAGTGAGACCCTGTCAATGATTCCCTTCACTATTTCATGTATTGCTTTTTTTCCTGTCTGTCAGCGATGCAGGGAAAGCTGCCGGAAAGATTGCATCAGCGCATTAAGTCAAACAGAATAGAGATAATGCAAGGAAAGTCAAGGCACGGTTTCAAAAACTGTTCAAAATGTGTTTTATATTTGCTGAGGGTCATGCAGCCGTGCACCGTCTGCTTGATATGGCTTAATTAGTATTGTCTCTGTTTTCCGACTTTTGCGCGATGAGAAAAACCCTTTGGAGGAAAACCTCTGATATCAACGCATCCTTTGAATTTACTGTTTAATTCCTTCAGACCTAAACATTAGACTCAGAAGAACATGAACAATACAAGATATTTAGTCAGTGTTGGATTGATGAACAGAACTGTGTAAAAGTCTGAGGCCAACAGTAGTTTGGTTGGTTTATTAACACAAAAAGACCCAGTTTTATGACAGTTGGCAAATGAGTTTTTCTCCATTTTTTTTTTTTTTTTTTACCTTTCTTAACTGATTTATCACATTATCTCCTGTATTTTACATTTTCAAATATAAATAGTGTATTTTCCTATATTTAATGCACTGACCATGTAGACATTCGTAAAAGCTCAAATTAAAGTTAACGGTCATGATATCGAAAACAGAGAAAACTGAAGAAAATGTGGCTTTTTTTTGTAAAATATATCATTAACTGAACATAAACCAAGCGTGTCCATCTACTGTCACTGATCCAACTCCTTGGGTTTTACAGGTGAATCAATGTTGTAGAAGGTGACGGTGTTTCCATGGTAACTACAGGGCCTCTGAACGTCCAAATGGGTCATATCTGATGACCATGAAAAGACGACAAACTACATTTTACACCAGTTATTGACATGTATTGATAGAATTAGTGGATCAGCAGTTATTAAACCGTTTAGATCAGCAGATGGTTTTGGTTGTTGGTGGATGTTTGGGTCTTTATGGGTTAAAGTTCTAATGACCACACATGCATTTCTCAGTCTCTGTATTAAGATTCGATCTGGATATATGTGAAATAGGCATGTGAACATATTCTCTAAACCAAAGAGATTGCATTTATAGCCTTCCATTAGCTCTTAACATGTCTTTAACCTGTTTGTTCAGACAATATGAGAATTACTGTGCTCATTTTCTAATGTTTTATACCTGGTCTCATTCAACATGTCAGATGTTTTTTAACAGTTTGCGCTGTTTCTTGCCTAAATAGTGATGTTAATCTTTAAAACACATTTAGTTCAGTTTTTTGTGTCTTTTAAACTTAAGCACATATTTCCTGTATGGTCTTGTTGTGTCTGAAGAAAATAGAATGAGAAATAAATATGTATGTTCATTTCAACCCTGCAAAAACAACAAAGCTGAAAGTGTTTAACCCAAACATTTAGTAGTGTTTTAAATGGTAACTAAACTCAGCATTAAATGTACCTTTAATATAATATAATATAATATAATATAATATAATCGGCATCAATAAGACAGCATAGAGTTGGACTGGTACAAAACTTTATTCCATCATAGAGCACCATGAAACTGAAACGCAAACATTTATACATATGAGGTTGTTTTGCAAATTTTACATTTTCTTTAAAAGTACAAACATTAGTACAATCAAGCATAAAACATATTACTCATAATTAAAATTGTAAGTTAAGGCACACAGATATTTCGAACAAACAAAGAATCAAAACATGCCACTATAATTAAGCATCTGTCTTTTTTGTCGGTGGGGGTGCACATATGTAAACATGCACCACACACCTCAATTTGTCTTCTGCCTTTAACCCATCACTAGATCATTCCTCACACACACCACACGCTAAGAGCAGTGGGCTCACCATATCAGGCGCCCGGGGAGCAATTGTGCCTTGCTCAAGGGCATATCAGCCAACAGATCTCCACCAGTCCAGGGAATCGAACCAGCGACCCTTTGGTCACAAGCCGACTCTCCAGCCGTCTAGGCCACAGCCTCCCCCAGTTGCCACAAACCTTGCTCCCTCTACCAGGGGTGCAAACTCTTCATTCATCTGGTGAATGGCAACAGGTACACGAACCAACCTGCGCTTGGACAAAAAAAAAAACAAAAAAAAACAATTGCATGAATATCCAAATGGTACGGGAAACAAATCCAACTTGCATGTGCTGCTCTGCTCTCCGTACTTCTCTGCTCAGCATAACCTGCTCTGTGGCACCCAGGGACGGACTGGCCATCTGGCCTCCCGGGGCATTTTCCCGGTGGGCAGCCTCCCATCCCTCCAAGACCTGTCCACCTCCACAGCTCTGGGGCATGCGGGTCGGATCACAGCTGACCCCTCTCACCCTGGACGTGGACTCTTTGAACCACTTCCCTCAGGCAGGAGGCTACGATCCATTTGGACCGGAACCTCGCGCCACAGGAACAGCTTCTCCCCCTCTGCTGCTTAACTCCGGAACTCTAAATAACACCAACACCAAATACACTGCAGTGTCACTTTGTCTGGTTCCACTGTTAATCACTTGCACAGAACCAGAACCAGAACCGTTAGTCTCACTCAACCCATTGGTTTTGTCCACACTGTATATGTGTATTGTATATTTTGAACTTTAGCTTACTTGTTTATTCTCTTACTTCTTTCTTTATTTTATTTTATTCTGTTTTTTTTTTTTTTTTTTTATTGCATGCTTCTTACCTACTCCATGTTCTATGTATGGACCAAACCACTGAAGCAGATTCCTATTAATGTGAGCCCTGTTTACTTACATGGCAATGAGCACGATTCTGATTCTGACAAAGGATATAATTGGGCTTTTCCAACAAAATTTACAAAAAAAAAAGTCTTAAAGGTCAAGGTGAAAATTTCAAGTGTATTCATGTAGTGTTGTGTAATTTATTTATTTATTTTTTTCATTTCAGGCAGTTACATTCATTGGCACACACATACATGAATGCACAGTTCATCATTTTTCAAATAAGGATTACAGTATAACGGTAACAAAAAAGAGAGAAAAAAATGCCTGAAAGACAGTGGGATGAAGAGAACTTATTAAATCCCACCCCGATACTCATTCATAACGCACATATAATAAGATATTTTCCTGCAACTTTACATTTTATAGCAGCTTAAAACTCGAAGTTATACTGATCCAAAAGCAATTAAAGAAACAATAATACTTTCGGTACTGAGTAGCTAATATATTAAATCATGGTGGCATTATCAAAATCAGAGATATATAATATAAAACAAACCCCGCCCCTCGCAAACGTTTTACCTGATTTGTCCTATCTCTTATCATTGCGAAAACAAATTTTTGGCGACCTCGACCTTGACCTTTGACCTTTGACCTCCATGCACCAAAATTGAATGGAATCTATTCTGGACCACCTCGCACCTTTCCTGAACAAACAGGCAAAAAAAAAAAACAAAACAAAAAAAAAAACAATACTAATAAGCGGTTGCATAAACATTCATCCCTTTGAAAGTGACGAGCTCAACAGAAGTCCAACCAGGTGGTGCTTCTAGACTTTTCAGTGTAAATAAACGTGTTGACATCATAAGTCAGTGGTCGATCGTATTCCT
Organism: Apogon hyalosoma; assembly: GCA_037367295.1. Classification (NCBI taxonomy): domain Eukaryota; kingdom Metazoa; phylum Chordata; class Actinopteri; order Kurtiformes; family Apogonidae; genus Apogon; species Apogon hyalosoma. The sequence continues at coordinate 17,306,160 of JAPQRP010000002.1, forward strand.
CGGCGCTTACGGAGGTTCTTAACTGAATGTCTGCTGTGGTAAGAGCTGTCTGAAGGAGCTTCAGCGCCTCCTTTAGTTAAGCATAGACAACACTTAATGGAAGGAGAGGAGAGAACGACAGCAGACACAACTGTTCGTGAAAACAAGTAATCGTGACAGACAGAACGTGCTTTTTCATCTTATGCCACAAATGTCCAATACGATGATATGTTTTTTTACTTAAAACACTCGTTGGTGTAAAACGTGAAGTTAATGCTGCTGCGCATGAGCTTAGTTTGGATGAGTTTAATCTTCTCAGCCTGTTTGTACAGTATGCAATTCATTCATTTTCAGCTTCAGTCACAGATACTTCAGTAAAACCACACTTTACGCAGTGAACTGGATCTACATCAGGAAGAGAAATACAGTGGAACCAGGCTGGAGGAAGTGCATTTGTGGGTTCAAATGATATTGTAAGTATAGGCAGATTAAGTTTTTTAACTCTGAATGAACTTGAGAATGAGCACTCGTCGGCGAGTGGAGTTATCCACATCATTTATCGTTTTATCTCGCATGCGTGTAACATTTTAATACAATCAAGCTGATTCAGGATTCACGCTGACAAAAATGTGCAGCCTCTATTTAGGCCTGTTTCTGCTTCAGCCTTCAGAGTTGTGATACGTAGAATATTTTTTGCGTTTTGTGCAGGATTGTTTAGAATTTTTGTACGATTTGTTGAGGAACTGACATGGGACTTTGTGATCAGTAGAAAAAAAATTAGATAAGGGGGCGGGAGTATATAAGATGTACTTCAACCCGCTCCTTTTCAAATGTTTTTTTTTTTTACTTTTTTTTTTTTAGATTTTTTTTCCTTGTTTTTTTAATATATCCAAAATAAAAAAATAAAAATAAATAAACATTGACATAACCTTGACATACATGTAAAGACATCAGATTTTTTTCCCATGTTTTTTTTTAATATATTCGAAATAAAAAATAAAAATAAATAAACATTGACATAACCTTGACATAGCTGTAATGACATCAGATTTTTACCGCATTGTCCATGTTTATATCTTGCATTAAACAACATAGGAAGAATGTACATGGGTAAGTTTTTGTAGTCCATCCTCAGAACATTGCAGTTTCACTACGGTTAAAATGTGTAACATCCATATAGTGTGAGATTCTTTCAGCGCTGTGGTGTCTGTATGAATTAGAAGTGCAAAGGAAAAGCAGATAAGACCAGAATTACACCATGAAGACACCATAAATAGACACTACATTTCACATACACGCCCAACCTGCCATCACCTTTAATTGCGTTTCTCACACTGCATGTTCGACATCTAAGGGAGGTGTGAACCCAAAACAATAGAGTTTTAGTAGCTTTTTATGTTTTTGGTGAAGCCGTACAGTTTTTATTTCATGGAGGCAGTATTCCTTCCCTTCAGGCAGATGTCTGGACAGATGCTCTGCTGCCACACTGACGCTTCCTCACGATAAATCAGATGAGATATGCCTAATCTGTACGCACTGGTTATTGTGTCAATATTTATCTTTATGTGTCTGTGCTTTTCCCAGATACGAGGCACTTCTACATATAACGGTCCGTTCTTTTATACCGTTTTAGCTTTTGTACGATCTGCTTCCTAAATTCTGCTTAATCTAAAGTTTTGGCATGTTTTGATGCTACGAAGCTTTTGCCTGATAAAGCAGTTAATGTCCAGAGTTTGTACACGTCAGCTTTGTCGACAGATTCAGCAGATTCACCTTTGACCGTGGACGTAAACCCATTAGTGAACGATGCTGATGATACCGTGTACGTTTTTTTTTTTTTTATCAGGACATGCTGTATATGTTTATGACAGTGCTCAGCAGGTTTGTTATGAGATGCACAGAAGAGATGTAGACTCTCTGAAGCCCTCTACTTTTAAGGACTGTATTATTTGTGTAACTTTACTTTATTATGGATTTGTACCAAGATAACTGGATTTCAATAAGAGATGATGAGCTGTACATCTTAGGTGTGGATGTATTTATTTTTAAAGTGCAATATTTTTAGATAGCTGGGTCAATATATAATAACTGAGGGACTTTTGAAGTCCATGGGATATACAGTCGCAGAAAAAATTATTAGACCACCCTTGTTTTTTTCAATTTCTTGTTCATTTTAATGCCTGGTCCAACTAAAGGTACATTTGTTTGGACA
>JAPQRP010000002.1:17314586-17335529 GCA_037367295.1 Apogon hyalosoma
GTACAACAAAACCTTCAGTTATAATATCACACCATCTGAACAGACTAGTGTTACAATCATGACCTGACAGTGTTACCATATAAGAATGGGCAAACGCACTGTGTATTTACAGGCTGGTGTATTTGCAACTGCATTCATTTGCCGATTTAATATTTATTTCATAATATATTGCTCCTTTTTAATTCCGCTAGGATCTCATCAACGGAGAAAATCCTTGGATTGGTTGTTGAAAGTCTCACAGATTAGTGGCACGACATGATAATTACATCCTGCCACAACATCTGAAAACTACCTGTCTATTTTGATTACACTCAGCCTTTAAGTTTTGACCCCATGTCCTCAGGTGCAGAGATATGGTGTCATTGACTGGTTTATTTTGACAAAATTGCCAACATCCAGCAGGTTTAAAGGACTTAACATCAGTCACAACATAACCGCCTTATTACAGTTTATTTGAGATAAATACAGTTACTGATCATACACTGTTTAAGCTGTCTGAAATCACCTGTGCAGCCAAAACCTTCTGTTATGGGGTGTATTGTCCATAATGGAGTAGAAGTGTTTTTGCCTTTCAGAAAACTTGAATTACATTGTGGAATATTTGCTTCATACACAAACTTTCAGCTATGACGTCACACCATCTGAACAGACTAGTGTTACAATCATTGCCTGACAGTGTTACAGTATAAGAATGGGCAAACACTATGTATTTACAGGCCGGTGTAATCGGAACTGCATTAATTTACTATTAACGCAGCTCTGTGTCTTCCCCAGAGGCTCTGCTATGTTTCCCGATGCCCTGGAAGCAGCGGGGCGGGTGGAGGGCCTGCCGCTGTCCTCCCCACAGCCGCTACCAGAGTCAGAGGAGGAGGAGGAGGAGGTGGAGACGTCAGTGGAGAGGGGGCCAAAGAGACGAGGCCGCTACCGTAAAAGTCTGCAGCTCCTCAAGCCCTTTAGGATAACGCACAAGTAAACAAATTTATATTTACCTCTTCGTGATGACTCCCTGACAGTGAGCCAGATAGAGACAGACAGTTTAGACAGGCACTTTGACAGACAGACAGACAGACAGACACAAAAGTTTGTATTTATTGTGTTTGCTGCCTGTCTAAAATGTTTACTGCTGGGGACTAGCGGGAGGCCATGATAAGTGTAGGGAACTTATCCCCCAGCAACAGACAGCGTGTTTGAGCATGTGTCGACTGATAAACTGCCCCTGAACTTTTTTCTTTTTCGCTGCTCTCTCAGATTTCTGGGAAGAGCGTGCAAATTTCTGTTCAAACACTGCAGGATGATTCACCTTTCATCGACTCTGCTGAGCAAAGACGCCGCTTTGCTCTGAGCTGTCTATATGGGCCCGCAACCCCCCAGTATAACACCTGTGTGTGTCTGCCTGCACTTTAAGACATCTCACCCATTTCCACATCTTTTACTCTATTCTAGGCACCAGCACCCAGTCGATAACGCCGGCCTCTTCTCATTTATGACTCTGCACTGGCTCTCCCCACTGGCACTGAAGGCCTACAAGGCATCCAGCTTGTCTATGGATGATGTGTGGGGGCTGTCTTGCCATGAAGCCTCTGAAATCAACTGCCAAAGGTGAGGTAACTGTGGCACTGCTGAGGATTGCCTGATGAAAGTGACCTGCATTATGAGGAAAACACTATTTGATACTGATACAGAGTTTTCCCAGAAAACAGGAGCAGGGGTGAGACATGACATGAAACGTGTGAGGTTGTAACAGCTTCAACTGAGATATCAGTTGTCAGATAGCACAGTTTCAGAGTTTCTATTTGAAATAAAAAATGAATACATGTGGAGCACCTGGTGAACTGAGACCAGTACTGAAGGCCACCTACAGCACTGTGCATTATGCAGGACCCTGGAGCTCTTGAACAGCGCAAGTGTCCAGCAGATCCCTCAATAATCAGGAATTTATCAAAAATAAAGCCTTGATTAGTATTAAAATGTATTTAATGTGTAATTCATTTAGCAATTAAGAAAATCTTAAGGGTGCAGAGAATTTTCAACTGGGATGAGTTGCTTTTTGGTCATATTTACTCAGTGGACACAAATAAGGACACTAAATGTTTGTTTGGAATGTTGAGTGTAGCTGCTCGGAAAGCTATTAATAAAAAAATGGTTACATGTAAATACCCCAACCCTGGAAGACTGGCATCAGATTGTTTACACTGTTTTTGTGATGGAGTGAATCACATTTTACAACAGACTCCAAAATGATAGATTTGATCAAATATGGAAGAAATGGAGGACATCTTATTAAGATGATTTTGTGTAAATCTTTTTTTAAAGTATTTTATTTATATATTCTCTTTTCTTTAGGAAACTGTATTTCCCTGTTTACTGTTATTGTAATGTATTTGATTATGTACACCCCTCTTTAAATGTTCTTGTTATTTTACCTTTTTTTTCTGTACAAAACCTTCTTGAAAAATAAAATTATGTAAAATGTATTTAATGAATCTATCAGTCAATCTCAGTCTTAAAACTTCTGCGACACTGGATGTAGGATTCATTTATTTCTGATATGTCAATCTAAAATGTCAGAGTAATATTGTTTTTAATATTTTTTTTAACTTTTCATTTTAACACCACACTGATCAGATAGACTTTTTTTGGAGTTTTTGCTGAGATCCTTGCAGCAGATGCACCGTTTGCTCGCTAGTGAAGATGCACGGAAGTGTAAATTCACAGAAAATTGACTAGCGAGTCAAGATTTCGAAGCTTTATGTGTTAGAGGGGAATGTATACGAGGCACGGCGCTGATTCAAAGTCACCGTGATGCAAGTCAAGGCAGTGGAATCCCACATGCAGAGTGAGAAACATAAAAACCCACCTACAGATGCCAGAAAGTACATGGTCTCATTTTTCACTAAATAAAAAAAAGTCTACTTTTGAGCAATTTGCCTGTAACTCCAAGTAACTGATGTATTTTCATCAAAATTGTCCGTTGCAAAGCTGGACAAGTTTTAATCTCTCTCGACTTCTAATGGTAGGAACTCTGTTTTTTTATCTGTTCCTGCTAGTTAGCCGTTGACTAAAAGTTGAACATCTTTTTTTCAGTGTTTTAAGCAAAGAAAAGCTGAGTTGTTGAGGTGAATAAACCCTGTTCTTTGTTTCTAGTCTCTGTGGAGCTTGTATCAAGGCTGCTGAGCTTGCTATCTACACCGTGCTTTTTCGCTCTCACACTGTAGGGTCACTGAGATTGTTTTTCCACCGTGAACAAATATTGAAAAACCTACTTTTCTTGCTCTACATGGGACTGAAATGATCGTGGTCATAGCCGCGGTCAAACACGTACAGCGACAGGAAAACAGGTGTCAGGTCAAGGTTGTGTTGTGACTACTTCTAGTGGGAATCTGCACCAGTAAAGATCAGGTGTCGCTGCCTGGGGTTTTGCGGGTTTGTTCTCTGTGAACACTTCAGGTCGTGGCTGTTCTGTACAGAGACTTAATTGGTGAACATCCAGTCTTTCTTTACCATAAAGCAGAGTTGTACCTGGATGGGAGTTTGCTAAGAATAGCAGGGATTAGAGATTACAGTGAGAGTTAGTGCCTGAGTGGTTATGTCATTAACTCCTCTACCTGTGTTGCTCTGTGTTTCCCTGTCGCATTCATTCACTGTCACTGAATGGAGTCGGTGCAGTGCAGGCTTTCAGATAAAAATCAGTATGTGTTTGCCAAACCCACAGCTTGAGAAACTGCCTGTAGTAAAACACTAATTCTATGAATGAACAATAAAGACTCACAATGAGCTTGTTAGAGGGCTTTTAGTTTTTTTTCCACTTGCTGAAAAGAAAAACGGTTCTTTTCCATTACTCATGTGTCGAGTCACGGTGCCATGACTTTGCAGTATAGAAGGGCATGACTATTTGAGGAAGTTCTCTTGAGTGTGGTGACAACTGTGTGGGTTGTAAATGACCTGCTCTCTTTAAAGGCTGTGGCTCAGGGCCCAGAGGTTTAGTGCTGCTGCTTTGTGTGTGATGTAAAAAGCACATAGAAGGCAGGCAGCAACGAAGCACAAAGCTATCACACTGGCCGTGGTGGGCGATGGTATGTGTGAGCGCTGTAGAGCCTCAGGAGGAGGGAGGGCTTTATTTCGTGTTTACATAGCAAGAACAGTTATGCAATCCTGATGCAAAGCGTAGATGATAGCTAAAGGGAAATGGGAAAAGCACCCTGGGAGAGTTGACACTTGTTGGTGCTCAGTGAGGTGCGAACCTTGACTGCAGTGTCTTGGCCAACGCACTCGAAACCTCAGCTTCGCTTGCCATCTGGCAAACTGAAAAGATGGCTGTTAGGAACATTTCAACCATGTTTAAAAGAAAATCATTCCTCCTCTGAGTCCCACACTGTCTTCCCGGTGCTCTGATTTCCATTTATGTGTGGGACCACACACAAGCACTGAGGCTAGAATCATAAAGGAGTTCATTTCAGTTCATGGCTCTTTTTTTATTTATTTAATGTGTTATTTATATCCTCCTGTTCAGTTTGTACTGTTATACTGTTAATCAGAATAATTTAGGTACAATGTACAGTTTAATTAACAATTATCTGTCTATTAAATCCACTGCTCTACATCTACAATACTGGGGAATTGTACTGTGATAATACTTATATTATTCACTAAGAGCAGTTTTCTTTTCTTTCTCATTCTTTCAGTACATTGTTCTCTGTTGTATAGTTAGCGAATTGATAACTTTGAGTGACACGCATTTTATTCATGTAGAAGTTCCATTTCCATTAAATCAGCCTGGACTCTGCTGAGCTATAGTTAATTTTAAGGCCTTACATTCGGCGCCATGTGACTGAATTCAAGTAGTAATTATCAGGCCGTGTAAGAGTCTAGCTGGTTTAATGTTCTATCTATCTCTGATACGTTTTTAATAAAGTCATTAGGGCGTAAATTACTTTCTGCAGCTGCTCTGCTGCTGCTTATAGAGTCATTATCAATGATGCATTTGGCCAACATGATATTTTACTCTCTTCAAGAGGCATTATACTGCAGAAAAAGTACATTAGAACATCTTTAAAATGTTTGGTTGTACCTGTTTCAGTTTAATTACGTCATCCATCACTCATGGAAACATGATTGTGTGTTGTAGGTCACCTTTACATTATTATCAGTCTGGGTGTTTAAATATTTCTTTTGTGAGTCTCACTTGCCAGAATTGCTTCTCTTTTTGTTTATATTCCCTATTATGTCACTACTAAATAGTTGTTTTTGTGCAGCACATAGTATTTAATCAACTTAATAGAGAACACAACAGCATATAAAGAATTCTTTTTACTCTTGATAATTTAACACTTCATAGATACCAGTTTTTGCAGCTGAATCTTCACCAACACATTGAAATGCTTTTTTTTTTTAATTTATTTATTTATTTTTTTGCAAACTATTTAGCAAAATTAGTGATTATAAATCAATAGAAATAACAGTCTAATTGAGTTAAGCTGAGGAGTTCACACAAATGTATCACTTTGTTGTTAAATACAGACTGGAGTCACTATGGCATGATGAGCTGAAAAGACGAGGGCGAGAGGGTGCATCCCTTACGAGGGTCTTCTGGCGGTTCTGCCAAACCCGTACACTGGTGGCCATGTTCGCCCTGCTCATCACAATGGTGGCAGGCTTCGTTGGACCCGTGAGTACTGAGCAAATCCTTCTTTCCATTTTATTGCGCTGATTTGGCTAATATGTCTTTCAGCGTGGCTGCTGGCTTAGAGTCCCAAGTCTGGGTGTATTTTCTAAAAATCACTTTATCCCGTTTCACGCTGGCCTGGAAATTGAAATGAAAACATACCAAGAGATTACAAAGCCTTAGATAGTGAAACCCATAGTAATACCATAGATTAGCTGGTTTGTACCCAGCAGTGCTTTGGTCCAGAAAAATGCTTTTTTTTTTTTTTTTTTCACATAAACACCCACTTAAGAAATATCCATAGAAGAACATCAGATAACAAAAGCATTGACTATCAGATGTAAAATATTTGTTATGACGCACAGCCTTAACAGAAATGTAATTAGTTAGGTCTGTGATTTTATGAAGCAGGTCTCACCTTGGTTGTTGTTGCTTTTACTCTAATCAGTTTATTTAGACTCCATGTTATGTGTGCACTATGTTCTTGTTAGTTCTCACAACTAATAGCATTAACTGGATTTGGCTCTGATACAGTGTCCCTGTTTGTTCTACATTCTACTCTTTTTTAATCAGTACACTTCCTCACAGAGTGTTGTTGTGTATATATACCTTTACAGCTCACATATTTCAGTGTTAACGTATTTGACTGAATAAAACTTACTGAGGTTTATTTAAGATTTCTTCCATTTGCACCAAATTTCAGTAATATCACTTTTTAATGTATTGTTTTAAAATGAGTCCAACTCTTTCATCTTTTTCATATCCTGTTTTCCATTTCATCCGGTCCATTTCCATCCTTATCTCCATCTATGGAGATTTCTGAATTGCTTCCTTTTTGGCCCCTTGTGGGTTTTAACTCTCTTCCACTGTCCCACTTCCATCACATTCCTATTTTTTGTGTTAATCAATGTTCATTTGTTTTTTTATGTCTTTTTCCCTTGTGAATCCTGAACTCTCTCTCTCCTTTTTTTTTTTTAAAGACCTTTATCTAGTTTGTAGAAAGTTTACATAGTGTATAATTCACATATAACCAATTTGCTACAACTGATTACTCTTTATCTATGTATCACATTTTAATTGAATTAAATGTATTGTATTGTATTTTTAAACGGTATTTTAATTGTATTTTGCACTGTTAAGCACTTTGTGAGTCTCTGTCTGTGAAAAGTGCTCTATAAATAAAATTTACTACTTACATACATCAGGGCCTGGGTTAGGGTTAGTGTAAATATACACATGACTACCAATCTACATACTCACATATACTGTACATATATATTTTCATGTACACTTTTACCCTAAAACCTACACACACACACACACACACACACACACACACACATATGTATCCTCCTGCATCCCAGTAAATACATACTTTTTTTTTTTTTTTATGGAATGCATTGCTTAGTCTCAGGAAGATATATATGTGCATCCATTCATACAAACCTATGTACATACACATATGCAAATACATACACATACAAAAAGATGAGGAAAAAAATGAAAAAATGAGAAAAAGTTCCATCAGAAGTCTGTACTGTTTGTCTGAAATCTGAAGTGTCTTTTCCACACCATCCCCTCTTCCTATTTGTCCCAAGGCTCTCCTGGTCCGATCTGTGCTGGAGTATGCCCAGTCCTCAGAGAGCTGTGTGCTGTATGGTCTGTCCCTGGTAGCTGGGATCTTCCTCACGGAGCTGATACGGTCCTGGTCCCTGGCTCTCATGTGGGCCGTAAACTACCGCACTGCAGCACGCCTCCGTGGGGCAGCCCTCACTTTTGCTTTCCAGAAGATCCTCTGTCTGCGCAACACTAAAGACATCAGCCCGGGTGAGGTAGGTGGTGCAGCTCTAGAGGGGACTCCTCACCAAATTAACTGAATCATCCTTTGCTGCAGGGCACCTCATACAGATGATTGAGATGGATTTAATTTTTACTCTTACGCTCTTCTTGCTCATATCTCTACAAATCCCATAGCCTGAGGGAGGGGTGTCTGTCTAGGATTAGTCATTACACAGCTTTAAAGGAATCTTGTCCAACAAGTAAACGTGGGAATAGGGACAACTGTATTTGTGAAATTGCTTTTATAGTCTTATTGGTGTCATTTTAGTAAGCCTCATTTAAATGGTTTGTATAGGTTTCTGTATTTATGAATGTAAATCCCTGTCTGTCTGGTTCTCTGTTTAGCTGATCAACATCTGCACCAGTGACGGCCAGCGGCTGTTTGAAGCTGTGTCGATAGGCTGTCTGCTGGCGGGTGGTCCTCTGGTGGGGATACTGGGTCTGTCCTACACTGCGTACTTCCTGGGTCCCACTGCCCTGGTGGGCTCTGCAATTTTCATCATCTTCTACCCTACAATGGTACCAATCCCTCTAATATGTCTGTTACAGTACTAGATGCTACAATAGAAAGAACCATTGTGTTTGATATGACAAGTATATTATGGTGTGTTTAACAACTTCAATAAGCAGGAAAATAAGTAGTCATTTCCACTAGATGAGCTACAGAATGCTATACAGAGTATTGCAAGGAGACTAACAGAAAATTATAACATAACAATTAAATATAATTACTATTTTGTTTTGCAAAGAAAGCTATGTTAAAGTAGTTGCCAGTTATATTTATTATGTTTTTACTCAGGTGCAATTTGCACAGTAAAAGTTATCTATCCATCTATGGATGTTGCCAGTTCAATAAAAATTATGCAGTTGGTTAATAGATGGCCAACACGGTGGTCGATGGGGGGGGGGGTTTCATTATGGAGTTTGCATGTTCTCCTGGGTACTCCGGCTTACTCCCGCCGTCCAAACACATGCACCAATAGGTTAATTGGTTAACCTAAATCACCCATAGGTGTGAATGTGAGAGTGATTTTTTGTTCGTCAGCCCTATAATGAACTGGTGACCTGTCCAGGGTGTACCCCACCTTCGCCCAAAACGTAGCTGGGATAGGCTCCCATGACCCTCTCAAGGATAAAGTGGTTCAGAAGATGAATGAATGTTTAATACATACTGATTTCATCATATATTGTATCATTTCAAGCCAGTCAAACTGATTATTCATCAAAGTACTGACAGCTGAATAAGTCATATACATAAATAAAGTCGTGTAGTATATCAATATAATGGCCAAACCCGCGATGCTGTCTGACACTAGTCTGTGAGACAAAAAGATGAAGTTTTATTTCATATACTTCATATATTTCTGCTGAAAGTCAGAGAAGAAATACAGGATTAATGTGTGAAAACATTCAGAGAAGTTAATATTAATAACACACATATGCAGCCAGCCACATGCACAAACACAGCTGTCAGTGTTTTTAATATAGTGTACATTTGCTGTCAACAATAGAATGTGGTCTCATTACAGACTTTTATAATAGCTCTTCCAAGTCTCATTATATTTGTGACAAGCAATTTACTTAAAACAATTTCTAAAAGTATCACCAGAAGTAATGAACTTAGATATTACAGCGGAGACAGGGAATGCCATTTTCGGCATTTTTAAAAGTTTTACTAAGTGTCTACGATCAAAGGTTTTTTTCTTTTTTTGTTGATTCATTATTTTTCGAGTTAGAACTTTAAATTTGTTTTAATGGTAAATGGGTTAGTGGAAAATATAGCCCGTCATCGCTTTGAAAAGTTAATTCAGTCCATTACAGATCACAACCAGTACTTTTTAAAATGCCATAACACTGTGGCCATCAATCTCCTGTCACTGTTGTAGCTGTTATTTCCAAATTACACTCAGTCTAAGCTGGAGCCTGACAGCCACAGACCCTGGTATTGATTTGAAAGGCATTTATCACTCTGGTCCCCTGGACAGGCCTGTAGCACAGCTAACGTGATTATGTCTGCTTTCATTTCCCCTCCTGCCACTTATTTCTCTTGTCATCATTTCCTCTGTTCCCGTCTGGACAGACGCTTGCATCAAGGCTGACGGCGTATTTCCGCAAGAAGTGCGTGGCGGTGACTGACCAGCGTGTGAGGCTGATGAACGAGATTTTGGGCTGCATAAAGTTCATCAAGATGTACTGCTGGGAAGATGCCTTCGCTCAGAATATTCAGAGTGAGTGTCTGTCATGTCAACAAATGAAGGACTCAGCAGTATCCAAATGCAGGGACCATTTCCTATATCTCTTCTTCTTTCGGGCAGTGCTCAAGGAATAGAAACTTCATGCCAGTTTGTTCACAACTGAATCTAAATTGAGGGCCACTTGTTGCTTGGTAAATGAATAACTAAATGGGCAGTTCATCACATAAAATTAGTCTTATCCTCCTCATGAACTAGCATGATAACCCTGACCCTGAATCCATTTTCATTAACTCAATCCATGTGATTGTCCACCCTGTCCTCTTCAAGGTTAATTTGCTCTGTGTTTGGGGCCACGGGGCCGATTGAGTGACTGTTGAGAATGCCCTACTTATCCACAAATTACTGATGGCCTTTCCTCATGAGGGCCTCGCTGTAAGTTGTGGATAAAGATAATTCTCCCTTTGTAATCACACCTCAAATGAGGCAGGTGGGGCTCATTTTCACCGCTGTCCTGTTATTACCTTTTATAATGATAATTAATTGCCATCCAACCTAATGGTGAGTAAGCCTAAAGATTTACAGTGTCATTCCCTTCAATTACAATCGTTGTTATATGAGTGATCGGTGTTTTTGCTCACGCAGTCTGGCTTTTGCTTTGTAATCCATGCAGAAACATGCACACCATCCAAAGGGAATCCCATGGGGAATAACAAAGCACAGGAGGAGGGAGTTCTCATATTTCACACGCAGTACTGCTAGGGCTGAATTAAAGATGCACAACCTTTTTGTTCCAGTGTTTGCACCCAGTGAACTGAGTGAACAAAGCAGCTAGCGTGTGCATTTGGGAGATACAAACATGGAAAAAGGGGGGCAGAATTTGAGCTGTAGACTTGGACAGTTATCAAGGTTCAGCAGATTTTGAAGGCCTTTAAGTCCATGTATGGTGTGTCCTCCCTCTTGTGTCTATTTCTGTCCACTGTGTGTTGGTTAGTGGCTCTTACGGTGTTGTTGATTAAACGTCCACAGGAGAACTCTGGCAGTCACTCAACCCTTAACTTCTCTTTGTCCTCTCGCTCTTTCTTCCCACAGTTCCCTTTGAATCAGCACTTGTTTGTCTCTTTTGTTTCCTCCACAGAGGTACGATCAGAAGAGAAGAGCATACTGGAGAGAGCTGGGGTTGTGCAGAGCCTCACGATGGGGGTGGCTCCCATCGTGGTGGTGATAGCCAGTGTTTGCACATTCACCCTACACATGGCTCTGGGATATGACCTTACAGCAGCTGAGGTATTTAATGTGAAGACCTACATAAATCATTTAAACTGCAAAACTCTCCACTTTGGACCATGCTTAATATCAAGTTGCATTCAAATTGTACACATTTCTATTAATCAAGCGGATTATTTGCATTAACCTTTTAACAACAGCAATCTCTCAGGTACTGCATTCAAACTACTGTAACTCCTGAACCGTTTACGCTATCCACAAAATTAAAATGGCATCGGGAAGCTGAGATCCTATGCTTTCTGACACTACATACACACAGGCTAAAAAACATCTGGAAATAACAAAAAGAAGAAGCCATAATATGGATACTGAATGTTCAAGACCAAAAAGCATGTTTCAGCAGATGTAAAATAGTTGAAAGTTTAATTCTGCAATCTCAAAAAGTTTCATTACGGACATTTACAGTTGTTTCTGATAATAAGTATACTAAAAATTTCAAGTCAAATTTTTTTCTTTTTTACTAAAACACACTGTTTTAAGCATTCATTTTTTTATAATAATGATAATTAAATACCAGATATTGAAAGTTAAGTTCTTCCTGAAAACAAATGTGCAAAACAATTGGCAAAAAATACATTTTCTGACACTTTTATTACAAAGAAAACATGAAGACACTTAGGCGGCCTCTTGTAATTGCAGTCTTAAAAGGGTTAAAGATGGTTTGTGTCCAGCTATAAGAGCATTTATAGTTTTGGAAATATTTTCTAACTTTAACAAATGTAACTAACTGTTTGCATTTTCACTTTCTCTTCCTCAGGCGTTCACTGTGGTTGCAGTTTTCAATTCTATGACTTTTGCTCTGAAAGTCACACCACTGGCTGTGAGGTCACTGTCAGAGGGTGCAGTGGCCGTCAAAAGATTTCAGGTAGGAAGTAGACATAGACACAGAGAATATACAGTATGTCTCCGTTTAACCCATCCATCCTGTGAATCTCCCAAATGCCTCATCTTGCAGTGTAAGGAAAAGTGGAAAAAATGCAGAATGTGCTCCATATGGCTTTGTCCTTGTCCCCATGTCTTACCCTTCCAATATGTGTCATGAAAATGAATGTAGTGGTCCATCAATCCTGCTGATGGACAGACAGACAAACAGTAATAAAATCATAACCTCCTCATATGGATTTGTTAACTCTAGGGACCCATATTTACTACATTTCTTATTAATTAAACCTCCATCACAAGTTTCACTGCAGGCGAAACTTGTGTTGGAGATGCCGAGTAAACAAACAAACAAAACATATTGGAACTTATTAATCTAGTCCAAATATAAATTCAAATAAAATGAATGAAATGAAATTAACATCAAAATACATTATTAGAACACCTGACACATCTGTAAATACTGACTTTTTTTTGCCTCCAAAACAGGATTTCATTTCATAATGTTAAAGAAACATGCACATAGTTGCTCAGAGCACAATAAATACCAGATGAAGTGAGTCCTACAGTTTTTATCCACTTTGAAACTTTAGTATTTATTTAATGTGCAGGACAGGTCTTGTACATTCAGTGGACTCACACAGCTGTGTCCTAAGTCTCACCATCACCATGAGTTTAACCACAATCACACCTGACAGTGAATATACAAGGCATTTGGTTTGTTCTGTGAAGGAACATGAAGGTGTGACACTGACACCTGTTTTTTTTTTGTAGAAAAATTACCTAAATCTCCTTATGATAGTTCTATTCTGTGGTTTATAGAGCACAATAATGACTTTGTAGATATTTCATTTGTTTTATGGGTATTTTACTTACCAATTAAAAAAACAGAAGAAACCTTTTAAATATGCCAAGTGTTTTAATAATTTTGGCCACCACTGTAAATATTAGATTGTTAATGGCTAACAGACTAAAATAAACTCTTTCCTTCTTTTTTATGTCAGGTTTTATCTTCCAGTGAGCTAATTCTGCCCCTGTTAAAGTTAAAAACACAGGCAAAAACACCTGCTCTCACCGCAAAATGAAATTTTTGGACAACCTGTATTCCAAATACATGGTAAAACTCGCATGGTAGTAAGAGATGTTTTAACAGACTCAGCAAGGGTTATGTAAATATTTTCTGCCAGTGATGCACAAAAAGATTGTGGGTATTCTGCATTCAAGGAAATGAAAAATAGACTGTTGCAATGAGGCTGAAATGTAGCATGAAGCTGAGTAATGAAGTCAATGCACGAGCGACAGTATCTCGCGGTATTACACAAAAGTGCTATATTTTAAATACATTTTTAGTTTTGCTAGAAAGAAATCAGAGCTAGTGTTTTATTTCAGTTCCTTAAAATATTAAACTGCTTCTGCTTGTTTCCACAGAGGCTGTTTATGATGGATGACAGAGAGGTTGTTACAATAAAAATGGAGGATCCAAGCAATGCGGTGGAATTTCTAGACGCGACGCTGGCATGGGAGAAAGCACGCACCCCGGCTTCAAAACCCAACCCGCCGCCCAAGAAGAGAGGAGGGATGAAGCGAGTGCTGCGCAGGGAGAAGCTCAGCCTGTACATTTCCACAGAGGAGAGCAAAGCCAACAAAGACAGTCCGAACGCTCAAAGCCTCCTCACAAATATGGAGCAGGAGAGTCCACAAAGCACCATATCATCTACTCAGAGTATACGACCTCCGCTGCACAAGACCTTGCACCGCATTGACCTTCATATTAAGAAGGTACTAACATGGACGCACTGTATACGTGAAGTTGTTTATTTACAGCATTATGCAAGGCCCGTTGTCAATGTTTTCTGCTTTTTCAGGGCGCTGTGGTTGGAATCTGTGGAGGTGTCGGGAGTGGAAAGAGCTCTCTTCTTGCTGCTCTGCTGGGACAGGTGCGATTCAGCTGGATTTAGACTGACTTTTTATTGAGTTTTCCTCTTTAAGCAGCACAGCAATGAACAACAGTGACAAGAAGAGCTTTGATTTACATCACTGCCTTAATCTACAGTCTAAAATGTAAGATGTTATCTGCCTCCATACTTGTGCTTTTGTAATGCAGATGACCCTTTTAGAAGGGAGAGTAGCTGCAGGCGGTGGCTTTGCATATGTGTCCCAACAAGCCTGGATCCTGAATCACTCACTGAAGGAGAACATCCTGTTTGGAAGCGAGTATGACCGAGAAAAGTAAGATAAACTAAAGCTTTGTTGGAATGAATGAAATTCACAATGTTTAGGATTGATGTAACTGTATGTACTGGTGTCCTTCTTAGATACTACACTGTCCTGGAGGCCTGCTGTCTCCTCCCTGACCTTGCAGAGCTCCCATATGGAGACATGACTGAGGTATCAATACATATCAGTACTTCAGTGTTTCATGATGCTTTGACATATAATATGCAGTGAATCACTATGTCTGTACTTTTAGTTTTGATGTGTGTGTGTGTTGGACAGGTTCGTGCTGATTATGTGTGCAGCATTTTCCATTTACACAGCTGACAGTTAGAAATACAGTCAACCACAGAGGACTCCAAAATCAATTTTAACTGTAAATTTCTTTTTCTTTATAGATTGGGGAAAGAGGTGCCAACTTGAGTGGAGGGCAGCGGCAGAGAGTGAGTCTGGCCCG
This sequence comes from Apogon hyalosoma, assembly GCA_037367295.1. Taxonomy (NCBI): domain Eukaryota; kingdom Metazoa; phylum Chordata; class Actinopteri; order Kurtiformes; family Apogonidae; genus Apogon; species Apogon hyalosoma. The sequence continues at coordinate 17,329,117 of JAPQRP010000002.1, forward strand.
GGCCTTGTACAGCGACCGACCCATACTCCTCCTGGACGACCCTCTCAGTGCTGTCGATGCCTGTGTGGGTTTCCATATCTTCCATAAAGCTATTAAGGGAGCTGCAAAAGGCAGGACAGTGCTTTTTGTAACACACCAGCTGCAGGTGAGGAACCCTCTCTCCATTCATCAAATTTTCACTTGGTGTGTGTGTGTGTGTGTGTGTGTGTGTGTGTGTGTGCGCGTGTGCGTGTGTGTGTGTAGGTGTAGGTGTGTGTGTATTTTTCACAGAACAGTGTAATTTGCTACATGCTCTAGATCAGGGATACTCAACGTGCTTTGGCCGGGTTCACTTTGCACAAAACGCAGACTCATAACTCATAATAGTTTTTTATAATAAAATTCTCCAACTCACATATGCATTGTATCAGTAGATTCAGTATATATTGTAATATTGATTAATACCTTACATTTTAAGTACAGTGGTGGAAAAAAGTTTTTGGAGACCCCATGCATTTGTGATATATTGCACTAAGAATCACTCTTAAGTCATTGAACTCAGGTACCCAGTACACAAGCATTGTACCATTCTCCAAACTCACATGCTTCCTTCTGCACATGCTCTGTTCCCTCAGGTTACAACTGGATATTTCACCGAGATAATAAATGACATCCAGGACATGCTGAACCTGTCAAGAATTTAGCTTCCCTTACTTTTTCTTGTTAACCACAAGCAAAAAAAATCATTTGCATTTATTTGTCTGTCTGATGCAGTCACACCTTTTGAAACGCAAAAAAATATTTTAATGCAAATATTTCATAATAATATTTGAGTAACATTTTCTAAGGGTGTCCAAAAAATGTTTTCCACTACTGTATTTTTATGTTGGTGACACACTTAGTCCAAGATGGCTGACAGTAGTGGACATGAATAAAAACTTTCAGAGAGGTCTGTAAAAACTTTATATTGAGAGTGGTTCACTCATGTACAAATATTAGCATTTACAGTAGCTTTTGTAAACCTATAGTTAAAGAAATACCATCCATGTATGTGAACAAAATGCAACATCGTGAGTTAAATTACCTCATACCAATGGTAAACAAACACATAAACATCAGTAATCGCACACAATTACACATTACTGCATTAAATCCCAGGTTTACACATCTATTCACAGACCAGTTGCATTGTGCAGTTCTTATTTCTGTGTGTATCATAGTACAGTGAAGTGGAGAAAATCCCAGAGGGAAGTGGATGTGACATCAGTGAGTTTTTTGTTCATCTTTTTAGTAGTAGATGGTATCTCATATTTTGTTCATTGTCTCAAGTTTTGCATATATATATATATATATATATATATATAAAAACACACACACACAACTGTTATTAACACATTTATATTTCCTTCTGTTATTTCTAAAGTATTTGATTCCATAGTTTTTCAGTACTTGAACTTGAATGCAACAAAACACAACATAATATAACCAAAAAATTACTTATCTCCAGTAGTCAGTTACAGATTTATTATCATTTTTACTCCTTTGTTGCATGGTGTCCACATAGGTGAGCAGCTAAATAACTTTTGAATACAACATCATTTTGTAAACAAGTAAAATGGATTACAATTTTAGCCCATGAATAAGACAAACAGCATAAAAACACAATATTTCTTCTCATAATGCCTTCATGAAAGGGTTAACTGGCCTGTTATTTATTAACTAAATTAACTTTTAAACGAAGGTCTTTATGGCACATAAATCAGGCATAGTCTACATTTATGAGCTGCAACTTCATTTTAGTGTGGTTGCAGTTGAAAGAGTAAGAAAAATTCCCAGTGTGAATCTGTTCATTTTCACTTTGAATTGGAACATACTTGGCAGGCACCCTATCATGGGTTTGATTTATGTTGCGTATCCGTGTTGTAAGTCCTCCCTTTTTCCTCTGATTTGTAATGTTTTAATTTTTCAGTATCTGTCAGAGTGTGACGATATAATTCTGATGAAGGATGGGCAGATTGCTGAGCACGGCACCCATGCTCAACTAATGGGTAAAGAGCGTGACTACACCGCTCTATTCAACAGCATGCAACAGGAGGTAAGACCGGAGGCACATAAGGAACCAGGCCAGCTCTTTTGAGTGAGGCATCTTTGCCCCCACTACACAATAACATTCTACATTACAAGCTGAATAATTCATAAGCTCAGAACAGCAGACCCAATAGCTAAGAAATGTTAATGCATACAAGGCCTTTCATTATTTATGTGTGCATTGATTTACTGTAGAGCTGCTAAAGACCCTGTCACTGATATCTCTGTTTAAATGACTTGCCTGGTGTTGTTACGGTTACCGTGATTTGTGGCGGTGGCATGTTGGAGCACATTCAAAAGAACTGGCTTTCTTTCCCTGTTTTTTGTGTCTTAGAATCTCATAAAAGATCGTTTAAAGACCAAACAAGAGGAAGCAGGTGGCGAAAAGGTCAGCCGGGCTCTTGACGTTGCCAAGGTCAGACCAAATGAGGAAGGCAAAAAAGGAGGTGAGAGACCTGCCGTTACTCATGCCCCAAAAGTCAAATATATGCCAGTGCTAATATGGTTGAAAATGAGTAACTTTTCTCTTCCGTTGTGTGTTTTATTCAGAACAACTGATGAAAGCTGAAGAGAAGGGCTCTGGCAGAGTAGCCTGGTCGGTGTATGGTGCCTACATCAAAGCAGCAGGAGGGCCAGTAATCTTCATCATCAATATCCTCTTCTTCGTCTCCACCACAGGAAGCATAGCCTTCAGTAACTGGTGGTTGAGCTACTGGATCAGACAGGGCAGCGGGGTGAGTTTAGAGTTATTTCTGCCACATGGTAAAATATGCATCTTTTTAGTGCATATTTGTTTCCCAGAAGAAGAATACCTACTGTGCTTCAGTGACTTGTGACAGACGACTGAGTATTAATTTGAATGTGCATGATTAAAAAAGTAATGCCAGTACGGTAAACTTAATTAAAAACAAGCAGGAGCACTGAAGAAACAGATGTGCAGCAAAGCAGACGGTCGGTGCTGTTGAGAAATGTGCTCTGAATAGCAAACATCATTGAACTGACGGATTTTCATGTACTTTCTGTATGCCAAAGTATGCTTTTCTCAATTTCATTAGAGGAAAAATTGGATCTTTTTCTCAGTCTTGGTAATTTGTTGCTCCATCTGCCCTCAGAACACATCATTAATCTTGGTGAATGAAACTACAGCAAGCAACAGCATGAGGCTGAACCCTCACATCCAGTACTATTCGACTGTTTACGTCGTATCCATGGGAGCTGCTTTGACTCTGAAGACAATCAGAGGCCTGGTTTTTGTAAAGGTAAGCAATCCCCTGCTGTTTTCCCCAGAGACCCCCCCTATTTGGACATGCTTTGTCTCCACTGAAGAACCCAAAAGTGGTAGAGGGATATTAAAAGTTGATGTTTTCGTGCTTCACAGATTAGCTATGCTCTACCTAATTGCCTTTATTGTCATTTCTTCATGCTCTCATAGTTCCAGGCCTATAATTGAAAACGCTTGTGGGACAAATGCATTTATCTGTTCACTTAAATGTGTCACTGCTGTGGTGTGCGGTTGTGTATGTATTATTTTTATGGGCACCACAGGGGACACAACACAGGTTCACATAACATCAATCATTAAAACTGAAGGTTAAGCCTTGTTTTAAGGTGTTGAAAGAGAGAGGCACATTGTGGTTAGTGTGAGTCTTCAGGAAATCAATGTAAGTCAATGCAGTGTCTACTTATAAGGACACTGTGTGGTCATTCAATATGTTGTGAGGACGAGACTTGGCTTCATAGCATTAAATGAGGTTTAACAGGGTGACACATTCAATTGTGAGGGTCAGGTTTATTATAATTAACAAAAACTAAGGCCAAAAGTAGAACTAGCAGTGGAAAAAAGATTTCACCAGCTGAAATGAAAAATATAAAAATACAGTTCCTAAAAATATGAAAAATACAATTAAATAAAATTGCAGGTGAAGTCAGCGTCATTTTCATGTTAATGATTGACACTATACAAGAAAAAGTTTGTATGATAAGAAACCTCTTAATAAATAATGTTTTTGAAATTATGTCAAGCATTTTTTTCATCCAGTTTTTCATCTATAAGTCCAGTCTTTCCTCATAATACCTAAAAGAATAAATTAAATAAAACGGGTTAATTCCTCAAAACAAAACTAAAACTATTTAATCTCCTCTAAACCTGAAATTCAAAAACAAACTGAAAGACTAAAAGCCAGTGGAACTATGATAAGTTTGTGTTGGTTAAGGTTGGGGAGAGGAACTACTGACATTATTAAGTCAATGAGGTGTCCTCACATAGACACAGAGACATGGCTGTGTGTGGGTGTGTGTGCGTTTGTGTGTAGGTGTGTGTGTGTGTGTGTGTGCGTTTGTGTGTAGGTGTGTGGGTGTGTGCGTGTGTGTGTGTGTTTGTATGCAAGTGCCTCTTTGGGTATGCGTCCTCTTTTTCAGACTAACCCGTTCTGACACTGCATTGCAGAGGTTAGGTCCCCACATTAATGTGCGCCACTTGAAATTGCTAATTTTTCTAAGATGGCTAATCTTTTTTTACCCCAAGCTGTGATGAGATCTTTGGGAGTGTTGAATATTCCATTAATAGAATTAATTTGTTCACTGCTGCCACATGTAATTTCTATCCAATTGGTGAAATGTCTCTTGCACATTAGGTCATGACCTTTATGTCAGCCTCCCAGAAGCTCATTATAAATGAAGATTTGACAGCTTGCCTTCCAGAAGTACACATGCTTTGCACGTGGTCTAAGAGGGTTTAGAACACTGCAGGCACCGCACACTGCCACTGTATTTACCCATCACATGCTTCAGTTTGAGCACATCCATCAGACCGTCTGTTTACCCAAACGTGATTGCCTCCGTATGTTTCTAAAAGTTGTTGTTTACATGTCAGGCTTCATGTTCAGATGCTGCCGTTTCTTGTGTTGACAGTGCACGGTGAAGGCTGCCTCCACGCTCCACGACAAGCTGTTCCGGCGGCTCCTGCTCAGCCCTATGCACTTTTTCGATACAACACCTCTGGGTCGTATCCTGACCCGTTTCTCCAGAGACATGGATGAGGGTGAGGCCTGATTTGTCTTGACTCTGAACCTTTCCCTCAAGAGAGCGCTCAGTCAGTGAAGTCACTGGTTGACAAGGTGTAGTGCCGAGACACAGTGTAATTTGACATGGTGGATTTTCCCTAGTGGGTGGTACTCTGTTATTCACTTTACTGCTGTTTTTGGCTGACAGCCTGATTTGTGTCTTTTTTTTGTTTCATTTTTAAATGATTTTGTGCCTAAACATGAAATTATCTATTCTTTTACTTCTTAAATGTTTCCCCATCTCCCTTTTATAATAATACCACAAAAAGAAACAAAGAAAAAGTCTTTTTCATGTGCAGTGATAGACATTTAACGCCTCACAGTGTGTTTGATGTAGCTTGTGTCTCTTCCTAAAGTGGATGTGCGTCTGGCCATGCAAGCTGAAATGCTGCTGCAGAATCTGATCTTGGTGCTCTTCTGCCTGGGAATGGTGGGCATTGTCTTCCCCTGGTTCCTGATCTCCATCGTGCCCCTGGGAGCCTTTCTCTTCATTGTCAATCGTGTGTCCAGGTCAGACTCATTACTCCTCTTTTTTACATTTTTCTTCATTTATTTCCAACTTTAATATACAGGCACTTAAATGTCACTTCAGTGTTGTCATGGGCCTGCACCACAAAGGGAAGTACAAATGGAAAATTACTCATTTTAATTTAGTCAAAAGCACATAGAGGCCTTTAAATTCACCACAACATTCCATCCCCAATAAAGTTTTGTTTGCTCTAAAGTGACTGATTTGCCCTTGGATTAGTTAAACAAATATTTGCACAACTACTTTATTTGTTTTGCTCTTGCCTCATCCTTTTTTTTGTTAACTATGGGGGACATGCTGAATTCAGGTGTTTTATTGTGAAATGTCTTTAGGGTCAATGTTGTTTACATTGTCATCTGTGCTTACAAAATGTAAACATTTGTTTTACTTAATTTTACTCTTTACTGATTTGTTCCAATCATTGCAATTGTTTTAAATGTTCTACCTCTGGATTTCTGAAGTATTTGTCACATTTTATACATAAATAATCCATGTAAACCGCAAATAACTGTTTGGTTTCTTCAACTCTCACCCAGGAAGAAAAATCAGCATTTAAGCTTAAAAGAAATATTGATTTGACATTTATCATAACATTTATTGACAACAATGGACATTTTTATCATGATAACATTTGAAATTAAAGGGAACCAGAAGTCCCTTGTTGTCAGAGCAGCTCTTGAGCACTTTTCAGATAAATTTCCAGCATTTCAATGTGGGTTGGAAGTGGCCGGGGGGGGGGGGGTGTTTACATTTTT
>JAPQRP010000002.1:17335629-17348349 GCA_037367295.1 Apogon hyalosoma
GGGTGGGAAGTGGCCGGGGGGGGGGGGGTGTTTACATTTTTGTTTGTTGTTAGTTGGTTTTTGGGAAACTGGACATGCTTATTCCTGCACTGAGAGGATATGTATACTGAAAATATGTCCTAATAAAAATGATTATAAAACAAGAAATTACCAGCATTTAAATGAATATGTAATATTTACAATGTTTGGCCTATACTTTCTTCTTCTTCTTCTTCTTATTATTATTATTATTATTATAATCATATTTGTGTACTATTTTATTTTATTTTATGAATATTTGAAGTAATTGGAACTAAAAACCCAAGAATGTACAAAATCTTGAAATACAGATACTACTGTTTTTAGAAAACCATCTATTGTCACCTTGACGTTTAACCTTTAAAAATCACTAGCCCTTGACATTATAGATGTGCACAGCCAAGCTAAAAAAAAAAAAATCCCCCACCTGAATTAATAAAGCAGATATTCCAGATCCTTCCATTGGATAGTTACCGATTAATATGTTTCTGCTGCAGCAAGTTATTGAACCCTTACTGATGTAGGGAGTAGCTTTTCATTTCTTAAAAAAATTATTAATTTGGACACTTCCAGGAATCATCAGGGTCAATGGGCTTATGAAAGAGTAATTCAGGGAGCATGAGGCATCATTTTCACACGTGGATCGGACACCACTGAGTCCAGACTTTAGCACATTGAGAATCTTTGGAATGTCATGCAGAAGACTTTGCACAGCAGTCCAACTCTCACATCATCAATACAAGATCTTGGTGAAAAATTAATGCAAGTCTGGATGGAAATGAAAGTGACATTTATCGTGACATTGCATCAGTATGCATCCTGTGATCAAACTAAAGGCAGTCCAGTCAAATATTGTGTGTAGGACTTTGTGTACGATTGATATCAGATGAGTTTTGATCAAGGTATTTGATTTGTTTTGAATTTCAGCCCATGCTAGCAAATGGGAAGAGTCAAAGTTTAGTAATATTAAGTTGCTGTCATCAGGAAATCCAAAAAATCTTGAAAATTTGTCAAAATTGCAGAGGCTAGACTGATAGATTACAGATAAACAGACAGAAAAACACTATTAAATATAACGTCTAGACATCATAAACACAAGTGATGATTAATGCGTATAACAAATACATGTTTCTTATCCTTTTATCTGATCGTAACGCAATTATTACTGTGTGAAAGTCATAATGTGCATGTCCATCATTGATTTACATCAGCTACATTTCTAGGGAAGTGCTCTATTAGACACTGTACATATAAAATCACTCCTATATTATAGGTCACGATAGAAGCAGTGATTCACATTCCTGTTCAATAAACAAGAATCATTTTACATTTTATTAGGAAGTTTATGTTGTTTATTAGCATACCAAGTTCATAATATCCAGTGAGTTAAGAGATGTTTTCTGTTGTTTATGAATGGTGTTGCATGTAATAAACCGCAATGGAGGGAAACACTTAAAACCCCAGAAGGCAACAGGAGAGTATTCGAGTTAAGTGGAAGAAGTGCTGAGGTCATTTTTATCTGCAAATGTGTAGCCTCTCATCTGCCATTAATTTAATTTTTCTGCAGCTGCTCTGTGGTAAATGTAGGAATACCCCAGATGATCGGATGACTCTGCTTTAGTCATTATTTACGGTTTTGCAAGAATTGTGCAATAAAGGTGATCCACAGAGGGGAACAACAGCTTGCTGGTATCTTGGGAAATAACTACAGTATCTTGTTATTTCCTCTATCAGAGAGATCAGGAAAAGCATGATTTGCAGTATTATTGTTCTGCTGCAAAGTCAGAAAGCACAAAACTACATACAATGCATTCTGGTTCAGATATCATTGAATAGAAATATATATGTGGTTACAATAGAAATGTTTATGATTTATTACATGACTCATATTAGGTAAGGACATACAGTTGCGGAAAAAAATATTAGACCATCAAAAGTCATCAGAAACAATGGTTATGCAATCCAATACTAACGCCTGTGTGTATCACGTGACCAAAACAGACAGAAAAGAAAACATGGAATGAATAAAAGCACTGTTTTTGGCAGAACAATGCCATCGCTATTGATGTAAGAACTGAAGTGATTTTGGTTATTATCAAGAAAATCATGGAAAATGCATAGATATCAGCTCTGAAATGAAACTACTATGAGCTATTTTTGTTGTTATCATTATATTCGTCCAAACAAATGTACCTTTAGTTGTACCAGGCATTAAAATGAACAAGAACTTGAAGAAAACAAGGGGTGGTCCGATACTTTTTTTCTGCGACTGTATGTGTGGTTGTTTACAATGAAATTACAAAGCCGATTTATTTTTCTTTTATAGCTGAATAAAATCTGAGCTTTCCTGCATAAACATGACGCACAAATTCCGTTCTCTGAAATATCAAGTGCTATATATCCAAAGGGGTTTCACTTACATAAACTTGAATCCTTGAAGTCACATCCGATACCCGTTTTGTGTCTTGAGGGATCAATTTATTTACCAAAAATATCCTCATTAACTATTAAAGAGACACGCAACTTCTGTTTAGCACAAGTAGAATTAATGTTAAACTTTAAGTGTCAGGCAAACTGTACCCAGAAGGAAAAGATGATCTTGAAAGGTGGCTCAAAGCTACTCATCACCTTTAGCAACAGTGTCTAACAGGATGAAATAGTGAATCATGCATAGTCTCTATGTGCAGGGTATGTATGGATGTTACATCAAACTGGATCTCCCATTGAAATTACCCTCTTCTAAAGCAGCTTTTATTGAATTCTGAAATGAAACTGCCCACGGCATAAACATGTTTGTCTGGATCACAGCCTCAAAGCGGAGAAGTGTCATGTTCTTTCCCACTTTCTTCCGGGGCTTCTATGAGAAAACCAAATGATTCATGGGTGACTTGTAATTCACATGCACCATCCATTCTGTCTTGGCATCTAAAGGTAGAAAGACACCCCACCTTTGTCAATAAACCTTCCTCGCTCACACTACCCTGTGGATGCGGAGTGTGGTGTTGCTCCGGCTGCCGAGTGTTTGGCTGTCTGCGTGCGATGGAGCTCATAATATTGCACATGCATCAGATGGTGGGAAACAACCGGAGCTCTGTGAGGAAAATGGGTGCCGCGGTGTAGGCCAGATCCCAGTCAGTGTACTGTGTCATCATTAGCTGTCTGAAAACACAACATGCATCATTAGAGCAAATGTGTTTTCCATTTTTAGTCCTCAGCAGTGTATTATTCAGGTGTGATGTCTGTACTCCATCTCACATCTTGCAAAAATAATTAAGCCAGTGAAAGTGCTTTTGTTCTTCGTAGTAAAACCTGCTACTTCTGATGATATTTTTGAATTGACTTTAGCGGATAGATATGCTTCTCAATTTTACTTCTCAGAACCAGAATCATTATCATTTGCTAAGTATGTTAACACATGAAAGTAAATTTTTGCCTGTAGATGTTGTCCCTCTAGTAAATTATACAGTCGCAAAAAAAATGATTAGACCACCCTTGTTTTCTTCAATTTCTTGTTCATTTTAATGCCTGGTACAACTAAAGGTACATTTTTGGACAAATTAAAAAAAAAAAAAAAGGAACTCCATTACCGTCTTGATGTGTGCCTCGTCACAAGCGGCGCACACATTGAACATTTGTAATAACTTTGGAACATTATAAAATTACCATCCCCTGGAATTTTTCATTTGAAATTTGTAGAATAAAACATTTTATGTCCAAGTCCTATAAATTATTATTAAATATCATCTCTCCTGACCATGTAGGCACTCCGATATAGACATCTCAAATGAAGTAAATTTTTTTGGGATACCCTGTATAATGATACCAACAAAAATAGCTCATAGTAGTTTAATTTCAGAGCTGATATCTATCCATTTTCCATGTTTTCTAGATAATAACCAAAATCACTTCAGTTCTGTCATCAATATCTGTGTCATTGTACTGACAAAAACAGTGCTTTTATTCATTCCATGTTTTCTTTTCTGTCTATTTTAGTCACATGATACACACAGGAGTTAGTACTTCATTCCATAACCATTATTTCTGATGACTTTTGATGGTCTAATATTTTTTTCCGCAACTGTAAATATAACATGTAGGAAAAAATGAAAGAACATTTTTTTTTTTTACATTAAATAATTAATTTCCTTGATTAGAAACCGCATGACGTAACAGCAAATTAATTTACATTTTTTTATGGAATATCCTTTGCAGCAGATGTCTTTTGTTTTTTTTAGCTGTGAAACTCTTGTCCCCTTCCGAGGACCAAAATATATATATATATGTTATATACATATAAACTCTATATACTCAACATTGGAATTGGAATACATGAGCAGATGTTTGTGTGTTGAGTCATTTGTATTCACCGCTTTGGTCATAAGATTAATTATTACTGTCAGAGGATAAATACAGTGTTTGATCTTTGTCTATTTTTAGAGTTCTTATTCGCGAGCTGAAACGCTTGGAGAACATTAGCCAGTCGCCATTCACCTCCCACATCACCAGCAGCCTTCAGGGACTCTCCACGATCCACGCCTATGGAAGAGGCCATGACTTCCTCCAGAGGTAGGTATATTAATATTTGTCAGAGTGGTGCAGCGGATTCACTGTGTCCCCAAGTCCCCTATAGAGATCATTGTTTAATTTCATCTTATCTCCCCTTATAGTTTTTTTCAGTTTACTCCTAGGTCAGTGAATACCATACTGGAAAATTTCCCCTCAGCTGGAATGTGAGGATAGAGCTCTGTTTGCTTTTTCTTGTGGTGAAATGGGTTTATCTCTGTTTTCAGATATCAGGAATTACTGGACACCAACCAGGCTTCCAACTACCTCTTCAGTTGTGCCATGCGATGGCTGGCTGTCCGCCTAGACCTCATCAGCATCTCTCTTATTACTGCTGTGGCTCTTTTCATTGTCTTCATGCACAACCAAATACCTCCAGCATATGCAGGCCTCGCTATATCATATGCAGTACAGGTTTGTGAAGAAACACACATTATTTGCTTTGAGATGCTTTTAAGGATCATTGTTGCACCTTTTAAAATAATGATGGTGTTTTATATGTACATTCTCATTTTAGTGTTTTAGAACTGACTTTTATTGTGTTATATGTGTATTTTTAGTGTGGATGTATGGTGTAAGACTTAATATATGACTGTGGTTTCTATTTTGTGTAACTTCTGCTGCTTTTGCTGTCTTGGCCAGGACATTATTGAAAAAGAGATTTTTAATCTCAGTGAGCTTTTTCTGTGGTTAATAAAGGTTATAAATAAAAAATACATTTTTGTACACACCAACACTTTGAGACAAGGGGAGTCTGATGCTCAAAAAAAAAGAACAGCTAACTTCTTCTGCTTCCTAATTTTAAGGAAAAGTTTTTTTAGAGTTTGGCCAACAAAACTTTAAGATTTTGCTAACACACAGGTTTACAATTGAATTCATCTGAACTGAGACCTGTGTGCCTCCCTGGATAAACTAAAACTAAAACTCAAAGGAGTAGTATGCCACAACCTTAGTGACTCTTTTAGAGGAAGATACCTGGCATTGCTACTCTATACAATAGGATATTCTTGCAGGCTATTTTAGTGAAAAGTTTGGGTTTTTTTTAGTCATTAAAAAACATTAAGTATACTTTTATTTTTAGTATTTTTTCAGTTTTCAGTGTATGTCATAATTGGCTGAACCACAACATGTGTGAAAATCAATTGGCCAGATTGTAAATGGAGCCTTATCAGCAAATTGGTTTATGAGGCTGTACTTTGTTTTACTGCTCAATCATTGTGCAGCAGTTGCAGACATAAATGGTCTGTGTTTTAAAATAATTGGTGTGACAGCATCAATCATTAACTTCCCCGTCTTTATTTTCTTCCTGCAGTTAACTGGCTTGTTTCAGTTTACGGTGAGACTCCTCACAGAGACAGAGGCTCGATTTACATCCGTTGAGAGGATCGATCATTATATAAAGGTAATGAAAGCATTGATCAGCACATTCAGGAAGTTGGATTATGTGGCACTCAGACGTATTGTACATTTGTTACATGGACCTACACAGACTGGACAAGACATCATAGCACTTGAATTCAGAGCAGCTGCTTGTGCAGACGTGTGTATTTTTGTTGTGCGTATTGTGTGATGTGAACAGCCGAAAACCCAGTGTGAGGTCTCGAGAGCATGTCGTGGGGTTTGTTTCACGCTACATCCATCAAACAACAAAGATACGAATGTCGACCCAACTGATTCTATGGTTTCAAGCCTGGAAAATAGCTGAGAAAATCACTACATATCAGTTAGCGAGGGCTTATACTTTCACAGATATTTAGAGATTAATACAAGATACCATCTCTGTTGTCTTATCTCAGTGTCTAGAGAGTGAAGCGCCCCAGAAGAGTCCTGAGGCGACCGCTCCTGCCCCCTCCTGGCCTCAACATGGAAAGATCACCTTCCAAAATGTGGAGATGCGTTATCGTGATGATCTGCCACTGGTGCTAAAGAATTTATCCTTCACCATTCTGCCAGAGGAGACCATTGGCATTGTGGGCCGCACAGGTTCAGGTATGAGTGACTCGGAGTGGCGTTTTCCTTTTCATTATATGTTTCTTTTAACTGTAGACACATTGACATTGGTGCATGCAGCATGTCATTTATTTTCTTTGTGTCCACAGGGAAGTCCTCTTTGGGCGTAGCTCTGTTCAGGCTGGTGGAGCTGACAGGAGGCTCTATTTTCATTGACGGAATCAATATTGCCCAGATTGGACTGGATGACCTGAGGAGCAAACTAGCCATCATTCCTCAAGAGCCTGTTCTCTTTATCGGAACCGTCAGGTAATCTAATGATAATTACTTATGTTAATGAAAACTTATGCATTACTTTTTCCTCACAGCATTTAAATTTGTATTAAAGAAGAGCAGAGGAATGAATAAGAAACAAACACCTACCGTAATTGCAGTAAATGTGCTTTTAAGCAGTTGGATTAATGGAAAATCCAGTTTATATATAATTAATCCCACTATTTACATTCTGGTATATATGCTGCTTATTGTCTTTGTGCTTATAAATGAACTGAGTTCTGTCTTGTACTGTAAATAAATCATTGCAGAAATTTAAAAAAAGATGCCTCGTGGTTAGAACTGGAAGAGCTAAAGCTGAATTTTGATTAGTCTCAAAAGGAAAATGATTGCATAGTTTTTATTTTTTTTATCAAAACCGCCAGTTCTTCAACATGATTAGCTGCAACTTTAACAAAATATGTATATTCTTAGTGTGAAATTGTCATGGAGTCAGTGAAAATCACTATTATGTTTGTTTTCCAATAGGTCAAACTTGGACCCATGGGATCAGTATTCTGATGCTGAGATATGGGAAGCTCTGGAGAAAACTCATATAAAAGAGATGGTAAGTGACACCATTGAGAAACATTTAAGATGACACTGGAATAAGATCTGTTTGAAGAAAAGAAACCTGTGTATAATATTGTGTTTAATCCTCCTCAGGTCAGTCAGCTGCCTCACTCGCTGCAGTCGGAGGTAACAGAGAATGGAGAGAACTTCTCAGTGGGAGAACGACAGCTTCTCTGTGTGGCCAGAGCCCTGCTGCGCAACAGCAAGGTACTGATTATATAATACAGATACTTGACATTTACATGTGTTTGGGACGGGTTGGCAGCAGTTTGAGGAAAAGATGTTATTTTTTACTTTTATAATAGGTCATTCCATATCTACTCACCTGGACCTCTCGGTTCATGTCATCAGTTTCTTCCAAAATCTTTAGGACAGATTTCTCTGAGGTTCACAGGACCATAATCTAAATCTCTACTGCAAATATAACTTTAGCCCTGTGAGCTATATTTCATCATTAATTCACAGATTAGTATTTTGACTCTAGTATTAGTGTAGTTTTGTCATATCTGTCATGTCATATATCAGTTATTTGGCGCTGTATAATAAACTGCCTGCCATATATGTCGTTACATATAGCTTTAGAGCTGAAAAACACATTCTGAACATATATATTTCTAAGAAATATCATTTAAATTAGCCAGAAACATTTTCATGTAATGTGTTCATTGCAGATATATAAAATATTTAAAGATGTTCATCATTTACTGATTACTGAAAATAGCTTTTTCTGTACTTTTCAGCAACAATAATGTATTTTATTTCTATTGAATAAAACATTAACCTTTTCATACATTAAAAATTATAAAACTAAGTGGGATTGTTATTCACAGACAACACTTAAATGTGTCCAATTTGATTATTTTGAGTGATATGTATATTCTTTCTATAAAGATAACATGATTCATTTAGGAAGAGGTCATCTAATTGGTAACTGTAGTGTATGCTACACATAATATCTGATAATAAGTCATCTGATAATGTTGTTACACCCCTCTGTAGATGTCTAGGAAAGGAGGGGTGTCGCACATCTTCAGTCTCAAAAGGTAACATGGAGATGACAAAAAGTTCTCGGTGAAAGTGGGTTTATTTACAAGCTGTGCTTTTATCAAAAAAAGTATTTATAACCCCCCCCAAAATAGTCAAGGTGAGTGAGATTGGACCCAAAGGTGGTGCCAGGACAAACCAAAGAACTTAACAAAACCAAAACCAAGGGTGGCTGGTGACCCTATGCTAAAAAAGAGAACTGGTGGGACAAAACAAAAATCTTCTCACTAGTTCCACAATAAAAATACAGAGATCGCACCAACCTGCTGATTTAGTGTGTATCACGGAAAAACAGTGTGAAGTGCAATTTATGGGGTACCCCATTTTACCTAGTCCAGAACTCTACTCACCAAACAGTTGTAAAAAAGACAAGGCTGACAGAAAGCCCAGGCTGGCTCTAATACAGACAATCATCAGAATGAGCAGCACATATATAGTGTAGGAGGATCAAACCGGCCCCTTCAAGAAACAACAGCCCTGGAGGAGGTCTGGGAGAAAGCCACACCCACAATGATCTGAGAGAGAGCAGAGAGGGGAGGAGAACACACACACACAAAACAGAACTAGGTGGAGAACTCACACAACACATGCCCTCAGGCATGTAACAATGTGGGGAAAAAAAATTAATAATCAGATGATCCAAGTTGTTATTTTGGTATTGTAGGGCTATAACTGGGTCAAAATCAGCTAATTAGGAGTACATTTAGCAAATATCTATATTATAAAAACCAAGTGGCCTCTGTGTGCGTGCATGTATGTGTGTCTCAGGATTCACACAAAATCCAGAAAGAGCAGACTGCTGCAGTTTGGCATACTTATGTATTTTTGGCCAAGGAAGAGATTAGCGAAAATGGAAAGTTGAAAGGACCAGTATTTTGGGAGATATTAGTCATTTTGGAATACAATAGCCTTACAATCATGTTACTATACCCAGAACACTTTGGCTGTGACTGCTGAACAAATGCATTACAGCATGCAATGAATAAACAACAGCATAACAACTACCACACCTAGAACCTGTGGATCCCCATGGGTCAACGCGTTAGTTATTGTTTTAAGTGACGTTTGAGTAACACAATGTATGAACGGGTTAATGTATATTTATGAGCTCAGTACAGAGATATGATTTCAAACTTTTTTTTGAATATACAAGCCCTAATCCTCCAAAATCTGTTTCTCATGGAATTCATTCTCACTTTCTAAAAAGGTGCTGTGGCTCTGTTGGTCAAAGCACCTGTGTAGTAAACAGGAGATCTTGGGTTTGGTTCCCAGCAGTGCCTTTGCATGTTTCTTGTGATGCCAAAAGTGAGATTTTGCTAATTTCCCTTCCATCTTTTCTTATTTTATCTCATTTCATCTCATCTCATCTCAATTGTTTTATTTGAGGGTGTCATAATAAAACCACTAAATGTATATATACAATACATAATGTCACACTCAACAAAATGCATGAAAAATGTACTATTTTCCATAAAAAAGTAAATGACAGAGGAGGAATATAACATCTTTAAATGTCTTATATATCTGCAATGAATATTAACACTTTCCCATAAACAGTTTGAAGGAAATTTGAATAATCCCTCTTTCAGTAATGTTCACTCAAATACTGTTTGCTCAGAAGTGGGGTTTTCAGCTCTGTGGTCAGTTATTTATGCCGAACCAAATAACTTCCAGACATACAAGAGAGGGTAAACTAGTGGCAATATTAATTTTTGAAAATTAAACATTCTTTGTTGCAGTAACAAATTGTTTATATTTCTTAATTTGATTTCAGCCTCTACAGTTTACATGAATGAATGCTGCAAATTATCCTTCGGGTTTATTGGATATTGAGCACAAATTTCAACCTAATCGAGTGAAAAATAAGGAATTGGTGATGCACAGAATACACAGTAATTAAATTTAGCTCAAAGGTCCCAACTTTTTCATAATTTCATAACTAAAAAGGTGTTTGCAGTAGAGTTTTGGGATTTTTCAAAGTCTCATGAACTTATTGAGTTTCACATCTTAACCTCTATAGCATGAATTGATAGGAATGAACCAACAGAAGACAGTTTTCCTTACTGTAACGTGTCAGTGTGCTGCCCCTGCATGAGATAACACTACCACCTAGTGGCAGCATTTTAATGTCTGATCATGTTGTGTTTGATAAAGCATGAACAAAGCATCACTCAGAAACAGAATAAAGTGTGGGAGGTTGAAACTTTGTGATTAAATATGTTAGAATATTACATCAAGTGCAGACTGAGAGATATCTAATTCCCCTGATTCAGTGCATTCTCTATTGTCATTACTCTTTTTTTTTTTTATTATTTGTTTGATATTTTTCAGATTCTTATACTGGATGAGGCAACAGCAGCCATCGACACTGAAACCGATCGTCTCATCCAGGAGACAATTCGCTGTGCATTTGGCAGCTGCACCACCCTCATCATCGCCCATCGACTCAACACAGTGATGAGCTGTAGCAGGGTCATGGTGCTGGACAATGGCCAGGTGTGTATTAAAGTAACATTACTGACGTCACCTCGCTTTGATGCTTTCAAAGGCTTGAAACTCATTCTGAAGTTATAACACCCTTTCTTTTATCATTTGACTCGGTGCTTTTCAGATAACACACTGGATACAGCTTGCAGGAGTCTTTAGTATTTAGTAGTAAGTTAAGTCTGATGAGCAAAAAAATGATAAAACAGATTTTAATAAAAGCTTTAATTTGACAGTTTAAAGGTTCAATACATAATATTCAGCATCATCCAGCAGTGGAGATGCAGCCTCCAATCATCGGTACATGGTATCGGCCATTATTTGCTGATATCAGCAAATATCAGTATCAGTATATAAGATGTCTTTTCGCTGATGGCAGTTACAGATATGTCACGTTGTAGTTGAGGGTTTTTTTTTTTTTATAAATTTGTACATTTGAATCCGTGTTGATTCAAACATAAAGTGACAAAGGACTGAAAAGCTTACAACTACTTACTACAAAATACTAGAATTTTAATGTTTGCAATGGAGATTTCTTTGTTAAGTGGGGGATAAATAATTAAAACAAAATAAAGAAAAAGAGAACAGCATTGGTATCAAATGAATAAATGCATTTCTAAAGTTTGTTATTGGTATCAGTCTAGAATTCTGCAATCAGAGCATGCTCACTGGACACTCCACATGTCCTGTCCCCTGTGGAGGCTTCAAGAAACACAAAGACTAAAGTGTTTGGTGTGGCCATTCTGAGCTTTTTAGTTAAGGGGATCTGAAGCCTGGTCCAAACTCAAACATAGAAGGCTCATTTTAAGGTAGCGTCAATATTTATTCATTCATGTTCTGTACCCACTTCATCTCAAGAGCCTATCCCAGCTGACTTTAGAAGAAGGCAGAGTCAACTGTGGACATGTTTCCAGTTGTAAGGCTAACATATAGACACAAACTGTAACATTCATAACTATGGGTGATCTGGAGTTAGCGTTTAACTGATTAAGATGCATTTCTTTGGATGAACATCCAAACTCTACACAGTGTTTGAAAGAAGGTTCTGGGTTCAAGCCCAGCATCAGCCAGTCTAGAGCTTTAAGTGTCGAGTAACAAAAACATAACAAATCTCATTTATACACTAATGAAAACATGGTTATGAATATTCCATTTAATCTCTGCAATAGATGCCTTAAAGGGGTCATATTTTGCTAAACATACTTTTATTAGTCTTTGGTACATTTATTTGTGTATTTGGACCCTAATAGTTAAGAAATTTGAATTTGAACCCTCCAGATGCTGCAAAGCTATCTTTATATTCATTTTGGCAAAAATCGAGTGGACCTGTTTTAATTCCCACTTAATTTGTTACATCTATAACTAGTTACATCACAACAGTTCACCCCGCTCCTTTTCAATTGTTTTCCTTTCTTTTTATATAAATCTTTTTGTTGTTTGATTTTAACATTATATTCAAAATAAATAAATAAATAAACAAACATTTGCACATATAAGGTCAAGACTTCCGATGAACATTTCTCCAAATATGCCATAATTGTTTGTCAACAGCAGCGGTTGTAGTAAAAACTGAAAATATGTCCAAACTTTGAGCCAATTACCTACAATGTTCAGTTGTTGGTTGAACAGGACAGAGCAGCACAGTCAACAACCTGGAGGGGGTGGAGTGTGAAGTGGCTCATGTGTATTTAAAGGGCCAGCGCTCAAAATTACCTTTCTGGTGTCATTACTCAGAAATAGGGTTAAAGATGGACCTGTGGAGTTGAATTAATGAAG
>JAPQRP010000002.1:17358098-17403613 GCA_037367295.1 Apogon hyalosoma
CTTTGAACGACCTGTTGACACCAATATTTTATACACACACCGTAATATTATGTTAAAGCACAATACGTATTACTCCGTGAGGCTCCTGACTACGGTAACCGTAATGCTCCGACAACCCATCAAGCGGTGCGGCTTCGTAGCTTACTAAAGTTGTACTAAAACATTTTGACGAATTTTTGAGCGCCGTGTACCACATAAAATCGGTTCAAGGTCAGTAAGTACAACCAGAATTAATACACAAGGCGCACCAGATTATAAGGTGCACTGTCAATTTTTGAGAAAATTAAAGGATTTTAAGTGCGCCTTATAGTCCGAAAAGTATGGTAGGCATTATGTCATTAAATATGCGTGATTTTGCATATATTTTTGGTAGATAGATCTGAACATATGATAAAGCCAGGGGCAAAATTCTTTTTTCATTTTGGTTACACACAAGATGAAAAAAAGATTACAGAGGGATTTCAGGATATTTTGCTTTCATTACCTAGGAAATCAAAGTATACTGTCCATGGCCTTAAAAATGGATTTTTGACATATTTAAAAAAAAAAAAAAAAGTCACATAAATCAGGCCAGGAATGATTTATTAACAAATCCCTTTGTAAATATGTTCAGAATACTGCTAAGTGTATAACTGGAAAGTTTGTTGTACATAGGTGCAACATAGGCTGAGATGTTTATACTTACAACTAGGGGTGTTCCAATCCGATATTGATATCGGGTATTGCTCCGATATCAGCCAAAAAATGAGTATTGGATTTTATCGGACTGCATCTAAAATCTCCGATACAAGCACTCCAATAAGCAGTCCATTTTCTGCTCCTGCACCTTAATGTTGGTGCTGCCCGCCACAAATGCCAAAGAAGAAGAGCACCTGGATCCAGCCAATCGGTCTGATCTAATCTGTGAAATGGAGAGCTACCTCTGTGAGGCTCCTATTGAACGTAAGAACAATCCTTTACATTACTGGAAAGTCAACCAAGCTCGACTCCCCACCATGGCAGCAACAGCAGCTAAGTTCCTCTGTGCTCTCTGCACGAGTGTCGAGACCCTGTCCGTCGTAAAAATTCCATCATATCACATTATTATCCGTCATTTCAAATGTAATTTTTGGTAGTATTTAATGTTCAAAAACATCTCAATGATGGCTGTTAATCGTCATCCTCCACCACATCAGTCCCTCTTTTTTCATTGCGTTTATCAGTGCCATCACATTTACTGGGCTTTTGAAAAGAACTGAGGAGACTCGGCTGTTTGACATTTTGCGCTAGCAAAGTAGCAGTGAAACAACGAAACTAGAGTTGACAATGAGTGATTAATGTGCAGACTGACCATCAACCGGACAGGGGGGTGCAACAGGTGAACTAATGGAGTTATCTGACAGAAGTACCAGTGAGTCCTGCATGGTCCACTATCCAAATCCGTTGGTACCCACATACATTAAACCCACAACCAGACCCGTGATTAAACACATTGTCTATTTAGTAAACCACTTTTAAGGGCTTTAGTTTTGGTTAAAACACACGCCATCAATGCTGCTCAAAGACATCTGTGGCTGGATGTAAAGCTCACTTCAAAATAAAAGGAACCAGCTGTGGATCAACCATGGTTACACTGTTTCATCCATGAATCTGCTTTTATTTTTTCGCTTCTTTGCCCGCTACCCACCCTCACTTTGTTGAACTTCACCTGTGCCCATACCCCGATATATATATTTTTTTAACTCCTCCCCGCACGTTTTTGTGGGTTACCCATCGGATACCCGACCCAGTTCAGGACTCTGCAGTGTTGTATTCAGTGTAGTTGGGAACGGTGGTGCTGTAGGTTCTATACAGGTAGGACGGTGTAATGGACTGTGTGATGCCTTGTTAACAGACAGACAGACCAGTGATCCCGGTCCAGGTTCTGTTCATAGTGTTGTGTGAAACTTTCTTTGGTAGATTACCCTCAGTATTTTAACCTGTCAAAATGACAGATGGCCTCCAGAATTTTGTCATCTTTAAAAAAAAAAAAATCTGTCAATGACGGAATATTTTCGGTTAACGCGGCCTCTGGATGGAGGAGTAGTAAGGGTAGTCAGCAGTTTAGTTAACTGACTGATTATTATTTGTTTTCTCCTTTTGTTATTAGAGTGATATGTTTATTTTATTTACACTCTGTTTTGTTTTGTTTTTTTTTAGTGAAGACTAAGAGCAATGATCACATTGTTTTGGGCACAGTCAGTGAAACTGGAGCTGTGAACTCTTAACTTTGAGCAGTTGGACAGTGGACAACATTATGTTGTTGTTTTTGTCCCCGCCCTCAGTTGTTCCCACCATATACTGACAGTAAAAAATAACTGAAGTGAACTTGAATTGTTTGCACTTTAAAAGTATAATTTGCTTTTATTGTATTTATTTAGGTTATTTTTTAGTGTCTTCTAATTTAGTTTTTATTTATTTTATTCAATTGTAGAATACTGTAGATATTATGTTGAAGGTTAAAATTTATGTAACCAATTGGTTAATAATAAAAGGGTCAGTTTTTCTTACACCTACTGTTGCTGACTATTATCTGTTTGAGTAGCATCACTTGATCAAGCCTTTTCTAACATTCCATACAACAAAATAAGTAATAAAAGTATGTATGATTTGTGCTGATATTGGATTGGTATCGGCCAATACTCAAGGCTGCAGTATCGGTATCGTATCGGAAGTGAAAAAGTTGTGTCGGGACATCCCTACTTACAACTGCTGTAACTCAATGAATTAACATTGACGTGCCATGCACATAGTTGCAGACAAAACCCAGGCTAGACAGTTGTTTGGACATAGAAGACCAACAGTAGATGTGACAAGTTTCTTAAGTCTTTCTATTTATAAATAGACCTGATACAGCATAATTAGGACACAAGAGATCACGTATCAATTCATTGAGATGTGTGACATGCATAATCAGCCACTGCAGTGTGGCACAGTCATTAAACCCCTCCCACAACTGCTGCTTTCTTTTCCTTGTTGCGGTGTTAGGGACATTTTCGGATTTCCCACAGTAAGCTGAACACGGAAGAGTATACCACGTGATGTGTCAGAGCGAGCCAATGAGATTTCGTCATTAGCATGTAATCCCCCTTTGGACTTTCATGATTGGTTACTGATAGAAAGGAAATGCCCTTATTTGGGTTACATAGGGTTGTGCAGGAGACTGAGAGCTTTACAACGATACTGGTCATGACAGACTTCAGTAAACAGACGAAACTCAGCTTGTCGTGCCGGAATACTAACCTCTTGGCAAATTTGGGAGAAACTTACTGCCGCAAGTAAACAAACTGTAATAAAATAAACACCTTAATGTATATTTTCAATGTTTTCTTTGTAACAGCTTGAAAGAACACATACTGAAGGAGGAAACGAGCCCAAAATCTCAAAATTGACCACTGCATGAAAAGTCTGTTTTAGCCTGCCGTTTCTCGCCTTAAGCGTATAACACATAAGAAAGAATCTAATAGTCAAAGAAGGAAATATTCAGCCTCAAGAGTGTGTGTGGTAGACTTGGAGCATCGCATTTTTTGACCGAGATAATTGCAGCTAGTAAAACACCCTTTTGTTCATCAGTCAATCTTTGGACTGTTTGCGATGTATTTGCAGAGTTTAATTACAAAGCCAGCCTGTTAAATTTGGACAGCTTGTGCTGCACCCACAATGCCTGCAGGAAATGAAAGCTTGTTGAGCTAGGTTTTATGCCATTAGACAAGCTTGTTTATTTACATATAGGGCAGTTAAGATCTAATTGCGAGTAATGACTTCAGACTTATTCTTTTTGCTCAAAGTCTTTCTGTTGGTATACATGCAAAAAATGTACCAGCTAAATATGTTACAGACATAAATGAGTCAACACAAACAATCCCCACCCCCCACTCTCCACCCATGCTCCAACAGAGCTCCACCCCTATGAAAATATCACTGTACCATTAAGGAAATTGGTTAAGATTCTGCATACAACCACATATAGTGTATACATTGTTTGCCTGTTGAAATTATATACAAAATAAACTTAAAAACAAAGCAGATAAATTAAAGTAGTGGTGTATGATCGATTTGAAAAAAAAGGAAGACATTTTTTTTTATTAGAAATGCAAACAGAGCAAAAGTGGTCCCTATGAGTCCTAAATCCTCTATAATAGAGGGTCAGTTCGACACAGCATCAATATGGGTGGCATCCAACTTCTCTATGTGTATTAGAAAAGGTTCCCAAGTATGATGAATGTCTGCACAGATCTTCTCTAGTGTCAGGTGGTATAAAAGGTCACTGACCCACATCTTAAAGGTTGATGGGTGTTTTTCCTTCCACCTAAGAAGTATTAATCGTCCGGTAATGGGAGACACAAAGGCTATCATATTCTTTGCGTGTTGGTTGTGATGAATGTTTTGTGTAATTGCTCTGTCTTCAGACTTATTCTAATGCTATGTGTGAAGTGTCTGCTAATGACTGAATCACTAAAATCAAATGTTAAATGTTTTGTTTTTTTTTTTGTTTGTGTTGTGTGCTGTCACACCAGAGTATAGTGTTGTGTTGTCCCAGTGCTCTGGTGTGGCATTACTCTCTAACAGACAGCCGAAATAAGACCGGCTCCCCTCTGGACCTTCTGCCCATTGCCCCTTCCAGCTTACCAATGCCGGGGGGCAATACTGCATTCACACAGCAGGTTACCACCTTTTTTTTTTATCAAAGCTGAAATTGAAAGTACTAAAAGTAATACTGATATAGACTGAAGACACAGGGGTTTTTTTATACGTGGTGTTTTTTTCTTTGCTCACCTCAGGTCCGTGCAAAGCTGAGAGAAATCGAGGAGCAAATTAAGGAGAGGGGGCAGGCAGTGGAGTTCAGGTGGTCATTTGATAAATGCCAGGAGACTACAGCAGGTTAGAAAACCATCCTTTATCTGCACAGACCCATACTCACTGTTCATAAAAGAAAGCTAGACTGTGAGGACAACTGTGTCATTGTTTTTGCATTGATTTCTGTGCACTGTTGCCAGGGTTCACCATTGGGAGGGTTCTCCACACCCTGGAGGTTTTAGACAACCACAGCTTTGAGAAGTCTGACTTTAGCAACTCCTTGGACTCCCTTTATAATCGTATATTTGGCTCTGGACAGAGTAAAGATGGCCACGAGGTGAGGCTCAATAACCGAAGGCTTTTCTGCTCTTTCTCATTGACATGTAACATATTATTACATTATTTTGAAGGTATAACAATATATAAGAAAGACAGAAACTATATTGTCAGCATTAAAGGTGAACTAGTACAGTAATAGTTATGAACTGAAAGTGGATCCTGAAAAGTATGAATTTTGTTGCTAGAATCTGTGAAGTGCTGCTGTCATGTGATTTCTGATCATGAGATTATAAAATGCAGCAATGACTGGTTCTATTTTTAGTAGTGTTTTGTCATGATGCATTCTTCTGTCCAGATGTCACCAGATGACGATGCTGTGGTGACCTTGCTTTGTGAATGGGCAGTGTGCTGTAAGCGTTCAGGCAGACACAGGGCCATGGTGGTGGCCAAGCTGCTGGAAAAAAGACAAGCTGAAATAGAGGCAGAGGTAAGAGACAAGTGTAGTGGTGGTCTTTTATTAAATCTCCACTCTTGTTTCCATTCACCAAATAGCAAACATACTTTTTCTGAAGGAATGCATTGCCCTTAAGTGCAAATTTTATAGATAGAGACCAGGATGTAGATCTGTTATTCTTCAGTGGCCACATTACTCAACTTGATAATGAGTCACCTGTCAAAGATTTTTGATGCATCTAATATTGCCTCAGAAAATTTCCATATTAGTGAACTCTCTTTTAATTGAAGAAATCCTTTCAAATCAAACCATAGCAAGGTAATGCTAATAAAAGCTGCATTGATTCTTTTTTTTTTTTTTCCAAAATTTATAGTATTTTGCATAGCTGAGATTAAAAATAAGTAATCATTATATCTAAGGAAACAAAGGGGAATGTATTTTATGAAAATATAAGTTTAATGAAGTTAAATGGTAATGGGTTACTGTGGAGAAAGGGAGGAGAATAAATACATTTTGAACTTTCTCCCACTCCTTTTTAATATGTAATGAAGGTAGTGATTGACAGTTTCTTTTCCTCTGAATTTAGAATGTTGTGGTTTTTTTTTTGTTGTTTTTTTTTTTTTTTTTTAATAAAATTTTAATGTCAGTATTCATCTTATCCATCTCAGTATGTAAACATTTCAAAAACAAATCAGAATCTCTTAACAAGTAAAGTAAAGCTGTGAATTTGTCACTGGTCTTGTAATTATGGTTTCTCAAAATTTGATGGTGCATCATGAATCAAGAAATTTCCACAAAGGAAACACTGAATCAGATGGAGCTGCAATAACCGTCTGTTCCACTGTTATACTGAAAAGAATGTTCTCATGTCTTTCTTTCTTGTTTCTCTTTCTGCATATATTTGGTCAGTCCAGTAGACCCAGTCTATCCCCCAGCATTGCAACACAACACTATTACTGTCGGATTCGTTCTTTGCATCGTATGGTTATACCAGAAGCTCAAGCTTATAAAGACCTTTTCCACATTTAGCCCTCATGGTTTGCTGTGTGTTGTCTATGTGCCTTGTGCGTATTTGCTTACAGAGGTGTGGTGAGTCGGAGGTGGTGGATGAGAAAGGTTCTGTGTCATCAGGCTCCCTCTCTGCTGCCACACTGCCGGTCTTTCAAGATGTACTGCTTCAGTTTTTAGATACTCAGGCCCCCACCCTGAGTAAGTCTCCCTCTTCCTACACTTCTTTGGGTTGTGACTCAAATGTGTCAGATGGAGCTTTAAATCCTTTTGTCTCTGCCCCCTATTTCATTACCCAGTGCATATTTATTATGAATGATTTGGCAAGGGAAACCTGGTATTAAATTATTCAACTCCACTTTTCCCCTCTGAAGCGGAGCCTGGGAATGAAAGTGAAAGAGTGGAGTTCTCCAATCTGGTTCTGCTCTTCTGCGAGCTCATCCGTCATGACGTGTTTTCCCACAACATCTACATGTGCACACTAATTTCCCGCGGTGACCTGGCTTCTGACTCCCACCTGCCGCGCCCGCGTTCCCCCAGCGACGAGCCCTCGGATGAATCAGAGCGCAAGGAGCAGGACACAGGCAGCAGTGTCAAGATGGAGGTATGGCGGAGGCATCTGTTGTTGGTGTTATGGAGAGCGATGACTCATATGCATCAATATAATACGCCATTGTGAGGTAAAAGCATAACACCAAGCTATTTCTTGTTCGACAGGATACTGGTTTGTCAGAGTCCATGGAGATTGATCACAACTCCAGTGCTAATTTTGATGAGGTACATTTTGTTTTTGCATTCCATTGTTGTGGTACAAGTATTTTCCATATGATGCTCAGGCTCATTTCGCCTTATTTTGCCTCATTTTTCCATGCAGATGTTCTCTCCTCCTATGCACTGTGAGTCTAAGGGCAGCCCATCTCCTGAGAAGCCTGCTCCAGAGCAGGACAGCAAGGCC
Organism: Apogon hyalosoma; assembly: GCA_037367295.1. NCBI lineage: Eukaryota > Metazoa > Chordata > Actinopteri > Kurtiformes > Apogonidae > Apogon > Apogon hyalosoma. Next base: position 17,365,610 of record JAPQRP010000002.1, read on the forward strand.
GCCTGTAAGGAAAAGGGCATGGACCCTGCCTTCCCACAGCTGTATGAACAACCCCGCCACATTCAGTATGCCACTCACTTCCCTATTCCTCAGGTAAGAATTCACTTTTATTCAGAGTCTGTACTAATTCAAGGTCTGGAACATTAAGCTAAAACAGAAAATATGCATCTATGCATAGACATAAAAATATAAAGTAACATGATTTGTTTTTCAAATGTTTACAGGATTTATGCAGATTTTTAACCCATAAAGATACAGTGGTCTTTTGTGGCAGCTTACCAAATCAATATTTCTCTCTATTTAACCATTCTTAAATCATTTATCACCATTTATTATAATATCCTTTGAATTTTCCACTGTTCAGTGTAAATCTTGTATTTTTCTATATTTAATTTACTTATTATGTAGATGTTCATTTAAGCTCATGGTAAATTCAAAAGTTGTTATATCAAAACAGAGAAAACTGAATCAAAAGTTATGTTTTCAGCAAAGATATCAATAAATGAACGTAAAATAACTGTTCATAACTACTGTCATTTATCAAACTGCATGGGTTTTACTGGTGAATCAGTGTTGCAGAACATGATGTTTTTCCATATTCACTACGGAACCTCTTGACTGTCCAAGGGGATCATGCCTGATGACCATGAAAAGATGACAAACTGCATATTACCTCAATCCTATCAATGAATTGATAGGTTTAGTGGCTCAACAGTAATTAAATGGTTTTGGTCACCAGCGGCTGTTTGAGTCTTTGAGGGTTACAGTCTAAAATACACTAATCTGAAAATTAAATATGACTTATTAAAATCTGTTTGGATTATGAAGTCAGCGTTATTTTTATAAAGTTGATTCAGCTTTAGTCTCACATTTTTATTATGGGGGAAACATTTGTATCAGTTAAGTTGAGGTAAAACTACATAGTTAAGCCAACTTAAAGACAAATAAACACTAGTGCTGAATTGCACAGCCTGGTCAGACTATTCAGCATATGCAGCAAGTGTGTCATGACGTGGTGTTGGCTCATTAAAATATAGCTACTTCTGCAATTAGTGAGGTAAAATGGTTTCTGCTAACTTTCAACTTTCAATGTGGGTAAGTGCAAAATCAACAAGATGTGGACCTTTTATAACACATTTAGTGCCTGGTTGAAGCCTGTTGAAAATAATAATTTTAAAGATAGTCCTTGTGGAACAAAATGCTCGGATTAGGAAGTTAAAGTGTAATGATTGTTATACCACTGCCTGCCCCAGAGGGCGCGAGTATATAGATATACCAGGAATTCAGTCTGTCCGCCTGAGATTTTTGTCCATCCCATTTCTCGGATGCTATTCACCCAATTCTTTTCAAATTTCACACACATTAATCCCTGGGTAGGCAGGGTATCAGTGAGGAGGAGGGGCAAAGTGTTGTGCGACTGGTGGTGGATTTTCACTTGTTGATAATGGTTTTTATCATTCAGCATTGTTTTATATTCACATCTGAAGTACTCCTAGCATGTGCCCCTCAAAACTTACAACTTAAATTGCATGTGTAATGGCCTTAAGAAAGGAAGTCTTATTGAAATTGTGAAAATCCAGAAATTTCAATTCAGTTAAATGTAAAAAAAAACAAAAACAGTGGGTTTCCATAGTTAAAATGTTGATTTTACTACAATGTCAGTGTAGGCATGTCTTTGTGTTGTAAGTAATACTGTCTTACCGTTCTTCATACATTAACTGTTCGATCTTTGTGTTTCTGCGGTTGTCTGTAGGAGGAGAGTGCGAGCCATGAGTGCAACCAGCGGTTAGTGGTCCTCTATGGCGTTGGCAAACTGAGAGATGAGGCGCGACACACCATCAAGAAAATTACCAAAGACATCTTGAAGGTGCTCAACCGCAAAAGCACAGCAGAAACAGGTAACGGTGTTCTTCAGTTTCATGAGCTCTTCCACTGATAGTGTCACATTTTTCACTGCTTTATGCTTTACATTGCTCTGGCTGTAGGAATGCAGCTTGAAATTATTATAGCTTTCACATGTATACAAATATAACTGGAGTCAGTGAAAATGGGCTTGAATTTATGACTCGTGTCCCCCAATTTATTACCTGGAATTTTTTTCTGTGTCTCACTGCAGAATAATTTATGTCTATCATTTGAAAGAGATAATGCTTTTCCAGACAGCAGTGTGGAACGCAGGAGCTTTGTCATGCTTGGATGTTTATAAAACATCATTCATATGCATGCTTAGTGTCTGCATCCCCACTGTGGCCATTCCAGCTGCTATCCTCCTAATAGCTGTCCCTCTTTGAATATGTTTCATTTGTATTTTGTTTCTTCTGCGCTTCTTAAGAGTACAACTTTTTTCCCTTCTTTATCAGACCCTAGGGGGTTGCATCACTCAATCTTCTTTCCACCCAATTTCTATGCTAATAGCTCTCATCTATCCAGAGCCCTTTTATCTCACATACATGTGACCTTATTAAATTGATTTAAGGATTTCAGTGGTGTAATTGTAGGAATTGGAGTGCTTTGTGTCACCTTAGCACATTCCTACGAGCTTATGATGACCTTCAGCACATGATTGTTTTTCTCAGCAATGAAAATTAGTGTTAACCCTTTTCTCTGGTGCCTTTTATAGTGGGGTCTTTTGCAGCGAAGCTTCAAATCGAAGGAGACTGGAAATAAGATAACAGACCATTGGCTTAACTCGATTTCACAGCCGGCCTGTTCAGCAGACTGGAACGAAAACCCCCAACCAGTCATGAGTTGCCTTTCTATTGCTTAGTTTTCTCCTTTTTTTTCTCCACACATTCATAGGAGGCGAGGAAGGACAGAAAAGGAAGAGGAGTAAGCCTGAGGCCTTTCCCACTGCAGAAGATATCTTCTCCAAATTCCAGCACCTCTCCCACTTTGACCAGCACCAGGTCACCTCCCAGGTTAGACCAGGCAGCCTCATTCTGTCATGTTCCTCACGTGTGCATAAATATAACAGCGAATTGGTTGGAGAGACACATTAGATTCATTAGTGGAAGTACAGTAGTGGCCTTAAACCAAAGACCTTTCAAGGTGGCAGATTTGAATAGAAATATGATTTAATTTCTCTTGTGAGTTCTCTAAATACAATTAGAATGAATAAAGCAGTTTGGTGGTTGTAATATGAAAACACTTCACAACATAATGTATTTAACCTTGGTTTTATTAATGTTTGTTTAAGAGAGCAGATTGTATGTTTAAAAAGGTCAAGTACTCTGAATTAATATGTATTGATGTAATTATAATGTCACTGGAGGTGAAGTGGTGGATTTGTAATTAATAGACTGATAGTCACAATACACAAGAAAAATGTAATTAATTCAGTATGTGCATATACAAAGTCATATATGAAGTCACTTTTGTTGTATTTGCATAATCTTAACTTAAATACTGTCGTTTTGGTACATGTATTGCAAAAGTTTTAGCTGAATCTGCTGTTGTACTTGTGTAGAGTCATTTTGGACTAAAGGGACATAAGGGCTACACATGCAAAATTCTGTAAAGGGCTCCCATTTTAAAGCAGTTGTTTTTGTTCATATTGCCTCCATTTGTCCAATTTCTCCCTCTCTGACTAAAATCCCAATGAAATGTTGGCATTGCTTTAATGTTTTTGCTCATTTTAACTGTGCTCCATCTATTGTTTTTGCTGCAGCTCTGATTCAGAGCCAAACCTGAAAATATTGGGGTTTTTATGTTTGTTTGTTTGTTTTTTTCTTGTTTGTGATTCTACATTTTTTTTTTTTTGCTGCAGGTGTCCAGAAATGTGCTGGAACAAATCACCAGCTTTGCCTTAGGGATGTCTTATCACCTGCCTCTTGTCCAGCACATTCAGTTCATCTTTGATCTCATGGAATACTCCCTCAACATTAGTGGCCTCATAGACTTTGCTATTCAGGTAATATCAATAAATACATATACTGAACAAAATAATAATTGTAATAATAACTTTTATTGCCATCTTTTAAATCCTTTCTCTGTGTGTTTTGTAGCTTCTGAATGAGCTGAGTCTGGTGGAAGCTGAGCTGCTGCTGAAGTCATCCAGTCTGGTCGGCAGCTACACCACCAGCCTGTGTCTGTGCATCGTAGCTGTACTGAGGAGGTACCACTCCTGCCTCATTCTCAATCCTGAGCAGACTGCACAAGTTTTTGATGGGTATGTCACTTACAGACCTTTTTAATGTGTAATTTTATGACCAGATAGACTTGATAATTGAGGGTAACCAAAGCTGTGATTGGAATCTGATTTTTAAGAGATGTTAGCAGGGTTAATTAAACAGCTAAACTTAGAATTAATGTAGTAAACAGATGTATTTGGTTGTAAAAGCAAGTAAAGAAGTTGTTAATGTTTTGACTTCTTGCCTCCTCAATATACTGAGGATGCTTTCTAATGATTTTTATTGTTTCAGGATGCCTGCAGGGCATTTGCAGGCAATCCTATAAACAACATTACTAGCAGTTATTTGCAATGATGGCAATCAGGAATTTTAGCTGATGCTGCCGTTGAACTTTCTGAAAATTGTGTTGTTCCTAAAAACCTTAAGTGTTTAATGCAGATGATCTCTTACATAAGCCTAAATTTGAAGTAAGCTTAATCAAATAAATGAATAAATGTATTCATAAGTTGATACGAAATCATTCTGAGTTATATAGCAGATGGCACTGTTTTTACTATCATGTAAATCTCTTTGTTTAGACTGCGCATTGTGGTAAAATCAGGAGTAAACCCAGCGGACTGTTCCTCGGCTGAGCGCTGTATCTTAGCCTACCTGTATGACCTCTACACGTCTTGCAGTCACCTCAAGAGCAAGTTTGGCGAGATCTTCAGGTACATGAAAATGATTTGTTTATTTTGTCTTCTTTGACACAGTGAGAGAAAGATAGATGTGAGTTGAATAGCAGAATGTGCACTACTAGTCAAAAATGTAGGTGGTCTCAGTTTTTTTTTGTAAAGGAAAGGACTCTATTTTTAAGATTATAATGGCATGTCAGTCTTCCTTTGTCAATTGTCTGTTTCATCATTATGAAAATAAACCACTACGCCCTGCCGCACAGTATTGTCCAAATAATGCATCAGTCCGATAACAAAGGCTGACATTTTTCAGACAGTGGCTTTACTTGTTCCCTGAAAGAGGCCATTCTTTATAAAATGTAAATTATTTTTCATTCTTTGTAATCTGAAATTCCCCAGGCATTTTACCACTAACCTTTGTTCCATTTCATGTCTGAAAAAACAATTAGAGAAAAAATGAGCAAAAAATTGGTTGACAACTTACAGCTTTTCTTCAGCATTTGAAGGTCTTGAAAGTTAATGTTAGCAATTCCTACAGGCGTCATGTCTTTCCTTAATTGCTTATAAACCCTCCGTCTCTTTAAAAGTAGAGTTAGAACAAACTGTTTTGGAATATTTTACTTCAGTATTTGTGTTAACACTCCTTTTTGAAAGAAGTATATTGCTATTAAAATGGGAAGAAAAGGGTAAACAAAGATGGAAATGCCATTTATACCTTTAAACAGGTCTGTCCCTAAGGGAAACTGGTGTTTTGAAGTTTTTTGAGTGGTAGCTGAAGCTGTAATAAAGCAGAATCCTAACATGTGGACACTAATACACATGTAAAATATTCACATAAAATACCTCAATATTTACATAAAGTACATTTTGACCATTATAGTGTCTCTTTTAGTTTTTGGTCAAAGAGAAAAACTCAATAGAAAATCAAAAATGACAACTCTAACTTGGGGTGCTTATTTTTCATTACTGCAAATACTCCAACCCTCCTGTCTTTCTGTTGTTTTTTTTTCACAGTGAGTTCTGCTCCAAAGTGAAGAACTCTATCTACTGCAATATCGACCCATCAGACTCCAACATGCTCTGGGACCCTGTGTTCATGATGGAGGCCATCGCTAACCCCTCTGCTCACAACTTCAACCACTCCATGGTGGGCAAGATCCTCAATGACAGCCCAGCCAACCGCTACAGCTTTGTCTGTAATGTTCTCATGGATGTATGTGTGGACCACAGAGACCCCGAGAGGTGCGTTTTGATTTTTTTTTTTTCTCTTTATGTCTGTGGCTCAGACTGCTACATTTTTGGGACTCAATTCGTATCACGTGTGCTTTCAGGGTGAACGATATCGGGATTCTATGTGCGGAGCTGACGGCGTATTGCCGCTCTCTAAGCGCTGAGTGGCTTGGCATCCTTAAAGCTCTCTGCTGCTCATCTAACAATGGGAACTGTGGATTCAATGATTTGCTCTGTAATGTAGATGTGAGTTGTGAATCACTGATTATCTTTCTAGCAAATAGCATTTTCCAAATTTTTATTTTCATCATTTTTACACAAGTATTCTGTTTCATATCACTTTGGGTCATAGTGTTCGATATGTCTGTATTCTTTCTAATTATCATCCTTTGTACTTGTACCTCAGGTTAGCGATTTGTCCTTCCATGACTCTCTGGCGACCTTCGTAGCCATTCTAATAGCTAGACAGTGCCTACTCCTTGAAGACCTGGTTCGCTGTGTGGCTATTCCTTCCCTCCTCAATGCAGGTAAAGGTTATTTTTATTATAAAGGTTTATGATGTGCACTATCTTAGTTCCAAAGCAGGGTAAAAAGAAGAATAGTTGCATCATTCTTCCCATTTGTTTAAATATTTCAAGATTTAATATTCTTTTTATGGTCCTTTATTCTCTATTAGAATGTCAGCATATATGCACTGTATAATCCCATTTCCATTTGGAGGGATTTTATAAATTAATGAGCAGTACATTGCAGTATGAGCTGTAGAATTCAAGTTGTATTATGCATTACTTCTACCAGAGATGAGAGTACATGCAGTGTATTTGATCTGGGTCCATGAAGCCTTGGTGTGCTTTGTGCATTGGCCAGAGAAGTGTCTCTGTCTCCCTGCTGTTAATCTTTTTTCTCCCTGCTTTGGAGACAAAACCCTATTCAGCCATGTTGGTTGGCTGGGTTTGGCTCATTTTGCAACGTTACAACACATGCCAAATCCCTACAGCTCTCGCTGGTGGCAAAGGCTTTGTTCTCGCTCCTTTTTCACAACAGCCCTATGAAAATTCCACTTCATTCTAACTGATAAAATGTCTATGTAGGACAAGGTTTAAATTTAGATGTGTCACTTTGATGTTGTAGATAGCATAGCTTGTCCAAAATGTATTGTATGTGATACGGGGAAACACAGCTCTGATCATTGCATGTTATCTGGAACTTCCTTCAGCTTGCAGTGAACAAGACTCTGAGCCTGGAGCCAGACTCACCTGCAGGATCCTGTTGCACCTTTTCAAGACTCCTCAGCGCAATCCTGTCCCCCAAGATGGTGTGAAGTCAGGTGTTAAACAGAACCCAACCTCCTTTAATGCACTTTTCTGTCATTCTTTGTTACTTTTAGTCTCATACAGCCTTTATGTGTTTGCAGATAAGTCCTCTGTCGGTATCCGGTCATCTTGTGATCGCCACCTTCTTGCTGCTTCTCAGAACAGCATAGTGGTTGGAGCAGTATTTGCTGTCCTCAAAGCTGTGTTTATGCTTGGTAAGAGTCTTTGCAGAACTGTCATATCAAGAAGTTCAAAGTTACTTCTTTAATAAATGCAGTTGGATTACGTTTATTACATCACACCAATATCCACTCTTATACCAAATATTACAAAATTCCAAAGTAGGTCATGTAAACGTCATATTTAATGTGGATGTTTTGAACCAGGGTTTGCTTACTATGGATCATTTTCTAGTTAAGATATGTGAGATATATTTTTATTATTTTGGTCTTTGGAGAATTCTTACACAGTATGGCCTCAATTGGGGTTTTTACTACACTTTGCATTGCACTTTTTTGCTGGTTTACATCAGTTCTGTGAATTGTGTATAACCAAACCCAAATTCCACATGAAAGAATGAGGTTTAACAAGTCATCTTTCAGTGGAAATCTTCTACAAGTCCTACATCAATCAGAATATGTATGATGTCATGAAAGCAAGAATATTATTGGAATGCTAATTTTCAATAACCATGTAAACAGCTTAGTGGAATGTTGTCTTTTTTAAAATAACGGGGCAAAACAATGTTGGTTATTAGTTGCCATGCATTAAAATTAGGCCCTTAACTCGATAGTGAATTGTACTTGTTAATTCATCTGTTTTTCTTTGTTGTTTTAGGTGATGCTGAGCTAAGGGGTTCAGGCCTCTCCCACCCTGCTGGCCTCGACGACATATCTGAAGGCCGTAATGTCTCTATAGAAACTGCAAGCTTGGATGTGTATGCAAAGTATGTTCTGAAGACCATCTGTCAGCAGGTGAGAATATATGCTGAAATTATGTAAAGCATAAAGTAGTGAAACTGACTCTTAAGTGGAGAAGGAAGAAACACGTGTCATAGTAACTAATAGATCACACTAAAGGCTTTCTGCTGCCTCAAACCAGAGGGATCAGCACCTAAAGCTGCATATGGTTCCAGTTTTGTTAAAGATTAGCAGCGCTGTCGTGAAAAAAGGAACAGTACTCTACATTTTTCTTCTAATAACTACTCAACTTTTCGGATTTGCTTCAGGAAGCCAACGAAGCAAAAAAGCATGAATGACACCATAATCTGAAGCAGATGTCAGTAGCATCACATAGATGCCGGAGCCAAAAAGAAAAGCTGGCAGTAGCTTAGACACATGTTCTGAGGTCTCGAGACTTTAGCTCCATTTTCTGACCACAAAGGCTGTTGTATTTTGCAGATCTGAGAAGTGACCCTTCACACTGTTATTATCAGCATGTTCCCAGCACTGCTTAAGCTTATTTTGACTCATGACATTACATCATAATGTGGATTTAACATACCCTCTTAGTTTGTCACTTCAGAAAATATTGCTTGCTTAAAACAGCTAAAACAGACAAGTTACTACATTGCCACGTTTCCTCCTTTTCTGCCTGATTTCTCACCCCTCCTGTTCCTCTGTTTGTACAGGAATGGGTAGGAGAGCGCTGCCTTAAGTCTCTTTCTGAGGACAGCAGTGCCCTCCAGGATCCGGTGCTTGTAAACATTCAAGCCCAGCGGCTACTGCAGCTCATTTGCTATCCTCACCGCCAGCTGGACAGCGATGACGGGGACAACCCTCAGAGGCAGCGCATCAAACGCATCCTCCAGGTTCAGAATGAATATGAAAACACACAGTTGTATCTCTCTATTGTAGGAAATGTCTAATTTAAGTAAAAGAATAATATTTGGCTCAGGTAGAACATGACATATTTGAAGGTTTCTAAATCTTGATCATCTCATATCATGCTTGAAAGATTATTTTTCATATTGTGTCGTTAGAGTCTCTCTCCATGGGGTGTTGCTGCCCTCTCCTGGCTTAGTAAACATTTGGAAAGTCTTTAACCAGTGCTATTACTGTGTCTGCTTAGACCAGGCTCTTGAAAGCTTCTGCACAAAAAATAATTTTGTAAACCCTGTTTTTCTTGTAGAACATGGACCAGTGGACGATGAGGCAGTCATCTCTTGAGCTGCAGCTGATGATCAAGCAGAGCACCAACAACGTAAGTTCAGTTCATTCACAATACTCAACCACTTTTTCTCTGAAATGCACATGAATAACCTTTTGTAACATTTGTTTGGTTTCCAAACAGGAGCTGTATTCTCTGTTGGAGAATATAGCCAAGGCCACCATAGAGGTGTTTCAAAAATCTGCTGAAATGAACTCCAGTAACCCCTCAGGGAATGGGGCAACAGTCCAAGGCGGCTCCGCATCCAACAACAATAGCACCACAAGCAAGATGAAACCAATTTTAAGGTGTGTGCTTAACAACAAAATTGTAGCTTATTGCAATGGTCTTTCTCATACTGTTTTGTTTACCTGGAATTTTGTTTCCATTCATCCATGCAGTATATTATGTACTGTACACTGGAAGGTACGATGGCTTCAAGTCATGCATATTATTACTACAAGATTAGTCGATGGCATGAATATCAATTATGTTTGGTTTTGTATTTATTATTTAGTAAATGTTTTCATGATAAAACACAGCATGAACATGTTTATTCATTTTAATTAAAATTGCTGGCACATTTTACTGTATGTAAACATTGTTTGTCTTTCCTTTTATGTGCTCCAGCTCATCGGAGCGTTCAGGTGTATGGCTGGTGGCTCCATTGATAGCAAAACTGCCCACCACAGTTCAGGGCCATGTACTGAAGGCAGCAGGGGAAGAGCTGGAGAAAGGACAGCACCTCGGCTCCTCCTCACGCAAAGAGAGGGACAGACAGAAACAGAAAAGGTAAGTGCATAACCATAAGTCAAATTAGATTTTTTTTTTTTTTTTTAATTCTGTTGAATATCCTCCATTAGGTTATGATAATATTATAGCTGGAGTAATGTTCTGAGTCACTGTCATACTCTACAAAAGCCACAAAACCTAATTTGCCTTTCTCCCTCCTCAGTATGTCTCTGTTGAGTCAGCAGCCATTCCTGTCCTTAGTGTTGACCTGCTTGAAGGGACAAGATGAACAGAGGGAAGGCCTTCTCACTTCCCTTTACAGCCAAGTCCAGCAGATTGTCACCAACTGGAGAGAAGATCAGTATCAAGATGACTGCAAGGCAAAGCAGATGATGCATGAGGCTCTGAAACTTCGCCTTAATCTCGTAAGAGTTTTTATTTTATCACACCCTGTGCTACCTGTGGCTAGACCAAATAGCAATAAATGTAAAACACAATAATTAAGTCCACAAAACTGGCAGAAGTACGTTAGAATGTTATCCACATTGACTTTTTGGAGTGTACCATGCAGACAACATGAACATAAAAACAAAGTAAAAAGCAGAATTGAATATGATTTAATAAATACCAATACATAACTTGTCTGCTATTTTAACACTTTGCATCAGTCAAACTGCTGTGAAAAGACTAAGGATTTTTTCCCCTCTGATAACTAGGTGGGTGGCATGTTTGATACGGTGCAGCGCAGCACCCAGCAGACGACTGAGTGGGCAGTGTTACTCCTCGACATCATCAGCAGCGGCACAGTGGACATGCAGTCTAATAAGTGAGTGTTATGCACAGAGGAAAATCTCATTCCATCATACACTTTACACACTCACCCTTCACTTTGACACTGTTTTTATTCCCGAACACAAACACTGCTGACATTATTATATAAATTGCTTGCTCACTTGGCTCTTGTGCTTGTTTCTCGTCCACAGTGAGCTCTTCACAACAGTGTTGGACATGTTGAGTGTGCTGATTAACGGCACACTAGCTGCTGACATGTCCAGTATCTCTCAGGGCAGCATGGAGGAGAATAAGAGGGCCTATATGAACCTGGTCAAAAAGCTCAGGGTAAGCAGTGCTTGGCTTTATCACCCATAGGCAGGACACTGGATCAGACATTATTCATTGTGTTTCAAGGTCAAAAATCAATCTTGTTGTTTCTCAGAGGTAAAGCAGTGTATATTGAAAAACACTACCTAGTACATTTGCAGCATTCTTAAAAGACCATGTATGATCAGGGAAACTCTGAGGGGAACAAAATGAAACAAAAGCACAGTCACCCAGTTTGTAAATGGGTTTCACACTGAACTAAATTCAATTTGATTCGATTAGACTTTATTTATCCCACAACAGGGAAATTCAGTGGTCAAGACAGGAACAGAATAAAGTGCAAGAAAAAAAATGTACATGCATAAATACAGTAGAAATGACAATATAAAAAATAATTGTAATAAGTAAAATAACTATTCAGACTATATATACAATTACAACATGTAAATATGCAACATATTTACATGAACATACAATCTGACTTTAATTTTTTAATTTTATTTAATTGTCTTTCTTAATTAGCTGAGTTTCTTTGTTGGCTTTTTTTAACATAAGTTACTAAAACAACAAACATTTAAAGACACTTTTCAGGTAATAGAGTTTAAAATGTCACTGCTTCGTTAAAAAAGGAGCTGTGAATGTTGGCATTTTCACAATTGTACATCTTCACACTATAACCGTTTTCTTTCTGCAGAAAGAGCTGGGTGATCGGCAGTCAGAAAGTTTGGAAAAGGTTCGCCAGCTTCTGCCGCTGCCCAAGCAAACGCGTGATGTCATAACCTGTGAACCTCAGGGCTCACTAATAGACACCAAGGGCAACAAGATTGCTGGTTTTGAGAAGGAAGTAAGTGCTTTCTCATGTTTTCATGTCCCCTATTTAAGATTAAGTGGTATGTAGTGTGGTGCCTTAGCCTTTCTGTCATTACTGGTATGAGAAGTAGAGTTGACTGAAATCTGTCATCCTGCTCTGTACATGGGAGGAGTGTGTAATGGAACATCTCAAGCTCAAAGAAACTAAGTATATCAGAAGAAATGGGTTTGTATGTGTGCCAATTGTGCTCTGGGCTTAGTGTATTTTATAAGGTTGGGGTGTTGATTATACTAATTTGTGTGGTGATATGACAAGAAATGTATACATTGGGAAAAAAATTTCTAAAAAGATCTCAAAAATAAAATGCTACAAAATAAACTGTGGTCAGTATCATTTACATATGTTGCAGTCTTGAGTGTTGCCAGTGAAATAACAGTACTGTGTCTCTGTTCCATCAGGGCCTTCAAGTGTCGACCAAACAGAAGATTTCTCCTTGGGACGTCTTTGAGGGTTTAAAACACTCTGCCCCCCTGTCCTGGGGTTGGTTTGGTACTGTGCGTGTGGACCGTAAGGTTACTAAATTTGAGGAGCAGCAGCGCTTTCTGCTTTACCACACCCACCTGAAGCCCAAACCTCGGAGCTATTACCTGGAGCCGCTCCCCCTCCCCCCTGAAGAGGAGGAGCCCCTGACTCCTGTCTCCCAGGAACCAGAGAAGAAGATGATGGAAGCAGTGAAGCCCGAAAAGAATGTGTCCACTGTTCCTTCTGATTCTAATAAGAAGAAATCCAACAAGAAGAAGAAAACTCCTGCTAACAAGACTGAGGTTAATATATGAGAACGTAAACATACACTGAATGGACACACCTATTGTTACCGAAGCATGATTAAAAACATTTTTCGCTTGCTTTCACTAGGACTATGTGAACCGAACGCCTAGCGGTGTTACCTATGGGACAAATATGTCTGCTGACCTGATGCAGAACCATCCGTATGGCAGACTACCGTACGGCCAGCAGACCATGGGCATGTACACACAGAACCAACCTCTACCTCCAGGTCAGTTCTCAGCATGTTCTCTCATTATGACCCTGATCTCCAGCTCTACTGGTCAAAGCAGTTTTTAACTGTCATCAAATCTTGCCGTGTGATTACACCTCAAATCTTTTTCTTTCCGCAGGAGGTCCTGGTTTAGATCCTCCGTATAGACCTGCCCGGAACCCACCAATGAACAAAATGATGCCTACGCGGCCCAGCTATCCAGGCATGATGCCTGGCATGCAAGGAAATATGCCGGGCATGATGGGACTAGATAAACAGTATCCAATGGGTTATAAACCCCAGCCCAGCATGCCTCAGATGCTCCGGCACCAGCTGCAGGTTAGGCTACAGGTTAGTCGGTCCACACTGACGGGGACTCCGTCCATTCTAGCCAAGGACACACTTGACCTAAAGTAGTAGTATATATTGGGAAAGTTGTAAAAAAGGAAGCTGATCGCTGCTTTATATTTTGTTTTAAAGCCCAGTATTATTTGATACTTCAAGTTCCTCTGGGACCACATAGACTGTGTTTTCTGACTTCCTGTTTCTCTTTTCAGAATCAGGGCACGATAGGGCAACAGATTAGACAGATAACCCCCAACCAACCATACACTTCAATGCAAGCAAATCAGGTAAATGTATTTTTGTTACTTTTCCTTTGTTTTCCACAATATTCATCACACATTTATTATCATTTGGCAAGTTTATTCCTGCCTCTTTCTTACAATTGAGGCATTATCATAATGTGTTTTTGGTTCTGCTTTTCATGAACCTTGTAAATTTGGATTAGTAAATAATTATAATTATAATAATAATAATAACAGTGAGGATGTTCTCTTGTGGGTTTAATTATCAATATTTTTTTTTTGTTTAGAACATATCTCAGGGCTATACCACATACGGAACACACATGGGGATGCAGCAGCATCCATCACAAGGTGGTGGTATAGTTCCTTCCTCTTATGGGAACCAAAACTTCCAGGGCTCCCATCCTGGAGCCAACCCAGGTGTGGTGGATCCTCTTAGGCAAATGCAGCAGAGGCCCAGTGGTTATGTTCACCAGCAGGCACCAGGCTACTCGCACAGTATGCAGAGGTCAGCGCATGGTTGTACTTTTTAAAAGAAAAGTAGCGGACTGTACAGTATTGTCTTGAGATATTTTTTTTGGCCATTGTAGGCTAACTACAATGTGACGTTTCCTCTCCTCAGGTTTGCCCACCAGCCCATACAGCAGAATCCCATCATCCATGGTCTCGGGCACATGGGAGGTCAGGGTGTCCATCCAGGCCTCAGGCCCAATCAGATGCTGGCAGAACAGCAGCAGCAGCAACAACAGCAGCAGCAACAAGCAGCACAGCAACAGCAACAGTACATCCGACAACAAGCACTCAGAGTATGTCAGCTGTCATTTATTCAAACACTGTTCACCTATTGGCATTTTTATGAGTACCATGTGAAAAAAGCCTGTTGTTTGTGTGCATGATTTGTGTCCCTCCCTTAAGTATAATCATGTCAGATTGTGTCAGATTGGCTATTTATTTGTTTATTAGAGACAGTGTATATTAATGAACATGTACAACAATTGCTGCTGTAGATATGCCAGATTGTAGCAACAGTGCTAATTTCCATCTGTAGCCCCTAGGCAGGTGACAAGAAAGACAATTGAGAAGACAACACATCATAAAAACACACAAAACAACACAGTGAGGACAATCTACTGATGGTCACAGGCTTGGTTTTTCTTCATTCAATGTTTAAGTTGTGATTTGAAGGAGGCATATGATTGTGAGTCTCTTATGTTGAGTGATAAACTGTTCCAGTATTTAGTCCCAGTGACAGAAAGTGTAGTTTGTCCAACAGTAGTGCACCTGTGTGGCACCTCAGTCTCCTCGAGCTGTGGCCCTAGTGGCCATCCCACTGACAGACCGGGATTTGATAAAATCTCTTATGGGAGGAGGGGCAAGTCTGTGCAAGACTTAAAATATCAGGGAAGCATTTTTGAAATTCACAAAATTAAGAAATTTATATTTATCTAAAACAATGCAGTGGTGGAAACTAAATGTTTTTTTTTGTCAAAACAAGTTACTCTGACAATTTTTAATAAAAATTAAGGAGCATAAAAATTGTCAGCTTATGCAATATAAATGTGTTCCTTTGTGTTGCTTTGTAGTGAAAAACCAGATTGATTTGGCTAAAAACACAGGAAGAAGGGATTACATGCTCCAAGCAAACCTGGTAGTCTTGCTAGGTTATAAATATGTGCTTCTGATCTAAAGACCAAGCCTTTTTTTTGTATTTTGCCTACTGATTTCCATTCTTTATGTTTCAACAACAGCAGCAGCAGGCCCAACAAGTCCAACAGCAGCAACAACAGCAGCAGCAGCAGCAGCAGCAGCAGCAACAACAGCAGGTCCAGCCTCAGCAGGTTCCTCCTCAGCAGCAGGTTCCACAGCAGCAGCAGCAGCAGGTGTCAGCAGTGCCCCCACCAGGCCAGGGACAGAACCAGGGCCTGGGCATGCAACCACTGCCCCCCCAGCAGCCCATGGTAGGTCTGATCCAGCTGACAGTGGGCAGGTTTTATGGGTGAGCTGGTCCAGATTATGGGTCCAGTAGAAGCACGGTCCGTATCATAGACAGGATGTTCTTATTATTAACAAAGGAGAAGATCCACATTTATGTGACAAACATGTAGATGTAGTTGAGAGACCCTGTGTGGAACGGTTCTGCCATATTTCATATGTGGTTAATCATTTGGTAACAGTGTAGAAACTCCCTTGTATTTTTTAAATACGTTTGAGGGCAAGGAGTCCTAGTCAGCTGCCAGCAGATAGCATTGTAGTTTTCTGACACCACAGACCTAGAAGAAAACTCAGTCATTAAATACTTGATAGATAACCCCAGAGTTTTTATGGTCCCTGATGGCAGCAACTTTAAAATCATAAAATATATAATTTGATCACTATGATTATCTCAGACAGTTTCATATCTCTGCACTGGCTGCTGAAAAGCTACTGAATAAATGTAATCATTTGGGAGCGAGCTTTTTGCAAAATGATCAGCAATAGTGATTAAATACTGCATGCTGCTGGTTTTAAAAATACTAGAGAAGTGTTCAGAGAGCACAGACTATCACTAAGGCTGCTACTACTATTCTCATTCCACAGTATTTAATGGTTAGTTCAGCTGTTATGATGGTGGCAGTGGTTTTAGTTTTTAGTTAGCTCGCACATACAGTAAATTGTTCTCCAGTTTTAAGAGAAAGAGTGTTAAGAAATATCCCTCGAAACAGGATGTGAAACTGAGTCAAATGATTTATTCCCACAAGAAGGAGTAAAGAGTTGTGAATCACACAGCAATGATCAGCAAGTCAAAACTCAAAGTGGTTACAAGTCATGGTTATTTCTTATACTAGAGAACAGACGAGGTGAAGTCAAAGGAGCAGTGTATATGCTGAAGAGCATTTTGTCTTCAAACCAGATGTGGCTTCACCTTGAAGTGAAGCTTTTGTACTACATAGTAAGACTATAGCACAGGCTGTGAGGACGTTATCCCTTAAGTCATTACAGATCCTGTCATACACTAAAGGCCCTGTTGCCTCTCTAAGGTTAAGCCTAATCGTACCTCCTGTCCCGTCAACTTCCCACGCTGTCTGTGTTTGGTCACAACCTGAGATTTCACACACCTGTCTAAATGTCTGTGAATAATATGTAAGACATGCAAGTAAAAATACATTACCCCCATCAAAGAGGAAAAACTGCTTTGTTCTCCACACCTAGTATTGGATCTGCCCCAAAATGTGAAGGATTTCATCTGCTGTTCATGTCCTCCATAGTTCCAGTTAAACCAGAGCAGCAGTATTTTCTTAAATAGCACTAGAGCAAGGTCAGGGGCATCACAGTTGGACCACCCACTACTTTTTGATTCATAACTTTTGAACCAGACAAGTTTAAGACAAATATTACACATAATTGTAAAGGTCTATATGTCATCTTAAACATACTCAAAGGGCAACATTTAGTTTCAAATGTTTGTAAATGAAAAATATCAAAAACTACTGCGTCACAAATGGACAAAAAATTAACTTCTATTTTTTGCAAGAATTACAAAGTTCTCAAAAGTGAAGTTCCTTTGACATTTTCATTCTTAAATGTATTCAGTGTATACCTTAAACCCTCTGTTTTACAACCTAATAATTGGTTAGAGGAAAAAAATATTTGATCATACCTAAATAGCAAGAGTTTTGAAAGATGGCAGCATCACGGATGGACAACAAAAGTAAATATCAAACATTTTTTATTTCAATTATCAGTATCATATAGATTTTTAATATTTACAACATACACATAATATTAACATTATATTCAAATGTATTTTGCATAAATATATGCATTTATTAATTTTAAACACTGTTTAGAATATGACAAATAATAGAATAGTCAAATATCAATGTATTTGGAATAAATTTAGTTTATGAGAGTTTATAAAATGAACCCAGAATGACGCCACAAAACTGTCACTTTCCAAACATTCACTCTCATAAAAGTCCTCAGTTTTTTTTTCACAATTTTTTTCTCATTTCAAAATACATTTTCCTGAAAATATAACTTAAGCACCTACCCAAAAATGTAAGTGTGGTGTAGATTATTGTAATTTCCTTTTTTTTTGACCAGATGTTAACCTTCCCTTGACTTCACCCACTAACTTACTGACAGACAGGCATGAGTAGTCACACATTCTCCTCAATGGAAGTAACATGCCTAGTCCTTTTGAATTTCTCTAATGTCTGTATCTCTTTGTTTTCTAGTTCCCACGACAGGGTATGCAACAGACTCAACAGCAGCAGCAGACTGCAGCTCTGGTCAGGCAGCTGCAACAGCAACTTTCAAGTGAGTCTAACTTTATTTTCTTCTATTTCTATACAGTAATTGCCAACATTGATTCCTGAATAAAACAAATGTTTTCATGTTAATAATAAAACCCTCTCACTTTTTTTTTTTTAGATACACAACCAGGACAAAGCACCAATTCGTATTACTGATCGTGCTTGTTAAAGTAGTGTTCAGAGAATAGGCCTTCATTATGTGAGGCCAAAGTCTGTAGATCGATGGGTGATTGTGTCCAGTCCTGTACAGGCTGATGGAGGCACAACGGACTACCCATTGGAACAACCAAATCCCATTTTGACCACTGAGGCAATGATCACAAACTATCTGGACTTCAGTTGTGTAATAATGGATTTTCAGAAGGAGAGATCCTGCTGTGAACAGATAATGGCTAATAATGGAAAGTCTATGTAAAAAAAGTACCAGAAATTATAAGAATAATGCAATTTTTTTATTTTATTTCAATTTGTACAATTTTTTCAGTTTCGTGTATTTCTCATTAAAAAATCATGTCAGTTTTTATGTCTTGTACTTGTGTTGGCTGCCTGTATGCTGTGTACAAAACCTGACAGTGAAACTCTATAAATTGAGACTAACAGGTTAATTTTATCCCAAACCCATTTCAGATTAAATGTATTTTATCTAATTGTACATTGGTACAGCAAGTAGTTATATCTGAAAATGATAAACAGCCACTTGAATTTATTGTAAAAAATGTGGTAATACTTTTGATCACATCCTGCGTCTTAGAGCATAATAGAGCCAGTTTAGTGCATAAAGAGACATTTGTAAGGTTAAAAAAACATGGTTTAGGATATAAAAGATCAAATAAATTAAGAAAAATGTATTAAAGGATAAGAAATTACACCTTCCGCTATTCAAATTCACCTATGTTCATAATAATGTAGCCTGTAATTGTAGTATTCAGTAGATCGAGGATACTCTGTATAAATACATTTTTTATTCTAGATGCATATGACTTGTATAACAGTTTAATGTTAAGTCTCTAAATGTTATTGGTCATTTTTCTCACAATAATGATAGATTACTAAATCATAAGATACAGTTTTATATAATATTGAATTGATACACGTAAAATGCTGTATTACCTGTTTATACTGCGCATGGAAAAACTCCCAAAACAAATGAAACCAAAAAAGTACAGATAAACAACATGTTTATTATCTTTATTCACTGAACAAACGCACAGGGAACGTACAATTCCTCACACCTTTGCTGCTTTTTTGCCACTTTTAGGTTTTTGCTTGTCTACATTCCTCTCTAAACGGCCAAAAAGTACACCAGAGTCGGACCCTAGTGCTCTCCCCTCAAAGGGACAGTCCACTCCCTGATACTTTGGCAGGAACGTCAGAGCTGCCCAACTTCTCTCGCCTGGTCTCACCCCTAATCTGGACAGCAGCTTGTTAGAAATCTCTGGCACAACTGGCTGGAGCAGTATGCCATAAACCCTCAGACATTCGAGGGAGACGTGGATGATGGTGTCCAGCCAGCGTTGGTCTTCACAGTCCCTTCTGTCCAACTTCCAGGGTTTGTGACGCTGAATAAACCCATTAGTTTGTCTCACACAGGCACCAATGGCCTCCAGAGCTTTGTACACGTGCAGGGTGTCGTAGTGCTGCTCCATCACAGCAGGGAGATTTTTCACAGCTTCCAGCATACGGTAGTCCTCAGCCACTGCACGGCCTTGGCCACTACTCTGCTCACTGGGGAAAGACCGAGAGCAGAAATGGGGGTATATCTGAGCGGGGTTGAGGGCAGGAGCCGTGCAGCGGTTCAACAGACCTCCCAGAGAATCCGCCAGTTCCGCATTGAGTAGCTTCATAACTTTGGCATCTGTGTAATCACAATCTGAGTCTGGAACACCCTGACGAAGGAGAAAATACCTCATACCATCAGTAGTGAACATCTGCGAACGTTCAAGAGGATCCACCACATTACCCAAACTTTTCGACATCTTTTTTCCACCTACTGTCCAATGAGAGTGCACGTGTATCGTCTGCGGCAGTGGAAGTCCAGCTCCAAGGAGAAAAGCCGGCCAGTAGATGGCATGAAATTTCAGGATGTCTTTTCCTATAATATGATGAGCCACATTCCACCACCGACTGTGTTCACTGGGATAGCCTGCGACTGTGAGGTAGTTGACCAAAGCATCTAGCCACACATAGATGGTCTGCTCGGGGTCACCTGGGACTGGGATTCCCCACTGAAGGCGGTTTCTCTGACGGGACAATGAGAGGTCTGGAAGATCCTCCTGGAGCCACTGAAGAACATTCTGATAGAAACGCTCAGGCTGAACCGCCAGGGGGTTCCCTTTGAGCCAGTCCAGCAGCTCAGACCTGAATGCAGACAGACGGAACATGTAGTTCTCCTCTTTCATCCACTCCACCTGGAAAGAGAAAGGGTTAGGTTTTGACAAAGTTAAAAACTGCAGCTGTGGCAGAATATTTTTTATTTCTGCCTTAACCCATTTCAGCTGAATTCACACTTATGGGTCGTTTAATATGAATTCACCCTGAAATCCAAACTTTTCTCAATTCATGTCCTGGATTTTCTTGAAAACATTCATGTGAAAATTTTCCATTATTTCTATAATGGAATCTTCCAAAATCCTCCACTGGAATTATTTTTTAGTAAGCTTCATTAATCTTTGTCTCCCTGAATTGAAAATGTGAACTAAACACCCAAAAGAAACCCATAAAAATTACTTGCAAAACATTAATGCAAATTGCTTTTGCTAAAATCCAATAAATAAACTCAACAACACTAACAACCATTAATTTTCAAAATTTACTAAGTTATTAGGTCCTGCATGTAAAAACAAATGCTAGAAATGCTGTTAAATATAGCTTCAGAGCTGAAAACTCACATTTTGATTGTCTATTTCCTCAGAATGATTATTTAACTTTTTATGGTAGTGTTACTATTCATTACAGTATTTCAAATATATTATTCCATCATGCCATATTGTTTTAATATAAACATTTCTTTGTAATATTGTGGATGATGCCATAGAAACAAAATACTGAAAAATTTAAACTTTATTGAAGCTGAGAGACACAGAGTACACACATCTGAATCATGAAATATATATCTGAAGACCAATCTTTAACTGAGGAAATATGTGGAATTCATGGGTTTTGAATTCTCCAAGGTTCCATAAATTCAATACATTTCAAACTCATTTTCTCAAAGCGTTCCCTGACATGAACTGGGAGTTTGACTTGATATTAACCCTCATTTCTTCTTCGCCAAACTCACCTTATGGCCACTCTCCAGCGAAACCTTAATTCCCTTCCCTGATGGGTCCAAAGCATCTCCCACCTGTGATGCTGTGAGGAAACTTTCATCTGGTGTGGAGTACCAGCCTTCATATCTCCCTTTGTAGATCAGCCCATTGTTCCACAGAACAGACCACAGATGTTCCACAGCTTCACGGTGCCGCTGCTCAGTGGTTCTTATAAAGTCTGTATGAGATATGTTGCAGCAGCTGAAGAGATGTTTGAATCTCTCAGACACATCCGTGCAAAAAACCAGGGGATTTTTTCCTGCAGCTTCTGCAGCTTGTTGAATCTTCAAACCATGTTCATCTGTACCTAAAAGCAATGAAATGTGTTGTTTTGTACAAATTACAAATACAACTTTTGAGATTTTACAGTGCAAGAAGACATTTACCTGTAGCAAACTTTGACTTGAATCCCTGAAGCAGCTTATACCTGTGTAAGCAGTCAGCTATTACTGCTGAATACAAGTGTCCAATGTGAGGAGAAGCGTTTACATAGAAGATGGGAGTTGTTATGTAGTAATTCTTTTCATCTTTACTTACAGAGGAACTTGAAAGTCTATGCAAAGCCACCTTCTGAGGCTTCAGTGGAGTTAATACTGATGAAAAGGGACTCTGGTGCAGCCTTTGCACACTTTTACAGCTTCTTGTCACTGCCAGAAAAGGGATCCTCATTTTTGGAAGTCCACCGAAATATGTTTAGTCCACAGTGTGCAGGGATATTTTGATACTGACGATTCATTGATTTAGCTCTTTCATCGCTTTTTACACCACGAAGAACTATGGAGCTAAGAAACGGAAAATCACCGGCACGTCCTAGAAAACTCTCAGTCAATAATTTTGATGAAAACAACAGGAATATTTCAAGATTTTTCCGAAGCTTACAGCACATGCTTATTTTGCTAACCAAGGTTACAGCTACTTCCGGCTTCCTCATGTGGGATGGACCAATCAACACACTGCAATGTACACGGAAAGAGCCAATCAAATTCGAAGCTCTGTCTGTTATTTTTCTGTAAGTTGCCTTAAAAAGTCTGCACAGTTTCAACTAATAGCAAAGCGCAAAAAACAGCATGGAAAAAAAAAACCAAACAAACCCGTGAACGTTTGGTAAAATTATTTTCACGAACAGAAACCCGGAAGTACCGAGGAAGCTGACAGCCAATCAGATCCTCGGATGACAGCAGTCCTTGGGCGACGACGAATGGGGTGGAAGTGACACCCGAGGTAAAGCAACTCATTTTTATCTGAAATATAGTTAAATACTTGGCGATAGACAGTAACATCACAAATAAATACCGAGCAAACTAAGCGAACTGTTTTTAGGTTTCATTACTCATCCGCTGTGGTCGTGTAAATAAGCTAGCAGTTTGAAGCGTATCACCTCAGTAATGTGGCTTATCATGTGATTTTAAACATCCGCCGCCTTACGTTCGGCTCTTAAAAGTTACCAAAAACGAAAATATGGATCTATAAAGTTGTCCATATACGTTCATGTTATTGTTACAGATGGAGATAAACCGGACGGACTTCTATATTGGTCTTTCTTTGGCTGTGAGCTCCAGTGTTTTTATCGGTGGAAGTTTCATCCTGAAAAAGAAAGGCCTGCTGCGATTGGCCAGCAAGGGTTCAACCAGAGCAGGTACTTTTACACCACAACACTTTGAACCTCACATGTTTAGCATCTGGATAAATGTACTTAAGAGATATATATGGCAGGAAGGCCACCGTCATTTTTCTGTTATTAATCTATGTTACTACTGATGATTATTTTGTTATACCTGGTTGTACTGGCCATAGTAGACTACTCAATATCTGGATCATTTAGTCAACTTAAAATGAGCTTTTATTTTATATGCAAACTCTTGACCTGTAATTGGAAATGTAGGATGAAGAAATGAATGATGAAGAATTGTAAAATAACTGTTAATGTTCATAAAGGCTTATTGTGAGTAAATGTATGCAGGTGCATTGAAGTACATACTGGTTAAAGCTATGGACTGGAATATAATTACCTATTAAGTCTAACGTATACTGTTCATAAAGGTTACACTGAATGTAAATATTTTCCTGTATTTTGCAGGTCAGGGAGGCTATGCTTACTTGAAGGAATGGCTGTGGTGGGCAGGACTCATTTCAAGTAAGTTTACTTGACTTTAGATTTGCTTGTCAAAATGATGACATGGTCAGCTGCTTTTTTGACGTGGTTACACTGCACCTAAACATTCAAGTCTTTGTTTTCAAAGGTCAAATGTGTCTCTTGTGGGTTTGGTATTTTTGCTGGTGACAGTAGCTGCAGTGCCCACGCCATATCTTTGAAGTACACATTCCTCCAAAGAGCACATTTGCAAATTTGGGTGGGAACAGAATAATTTTTTAAAACCTTAACAGCTGCAAAACCTCTGAATCTGTGTGTTTGTTTATTTGTTTGTTTTTTTAGTGGGAGCTGGAGAGGCTGCTAACTTCGCTGCATATGCATTTGCACCAGCTACGCTGGTGACTCCACTTGGAGCACTGAGTGTACTTGTGAGGTAATTGTAAAAAATAGTTAAATAAATAAAGGCGTAGCTGTTATTACTACTTTGTTTTGGTGTGATACAGGAATTAGAGAAAACCAGCCAGTAAAATGCTAAAAAAAAAAAAAAAAAAAAAATTATTAGGATCAACAAATCTAATTAGAAAAAAAAAATTAAATGCTCAGACGCTGCCATTTTCTTAAAGCAACTATAAAGAATGAAAGAACATGGTTACAACTCATGACTTATCCTATTATTGCAAATAGTGAGTGATGTACTTTATTCACAGCATGGATGTTACTGACATTTTGAGCTCTATTGACAATTTTATAAAGCTGTGGTAAAAGCAGAAATGTTCTTTTAAAGTGAGTGTGTGGCTATTGTAAGATATTATTTAGCCCTCAGGAAAAAGGGACACTGAATATAATAAGAGTCATGAGATTGTGGTAAGACCAGAATATATTCTTGATTTTAGTGTTATTTATGTACTTTCAGTCATATAAATACTGAAAAACTACCAACCTTGTCTTCTTAGTATACAGTAATAACCAGTGACAACACTCTACAAGTAGGCATTCAGTGTAAAACAATTTCCATCACTACTTTCCCATTCATATAATTTTCTACCATTTGATTTTCATTAATGCTCTTAAATTACATTATCTTCTTGCAAGCCCTTCATGTCAGTCTAACTCTTATTGCCATTGGTGCTTATAAATAATTTTCTGTATATTTAAGTTTTTCTATGTGAAACCTTTCTTCTGCAGTGTTTGTTTACAAAGCCTTCAAGGCAAAAAAAACCATTTTTTATTCTTGTGTTCCAGAGTTTTCTTCATTTATTGTATTATATGTGTATAAATAAACTAACTATTGTTGGGTTTACAATACACTAGTGGTATGAAATGAAGAGAAATAAGACAAGTTAAATTCAGTTTGTATGATCAACCATCAACTCAAGAATTTCATTATCATAACAACCTTATTCACAATCTGTGTTTTCCCTCCAGTGCTGTGCTCTCCTCTTATTTTCTGAACGAGAGGCTGAATGTGCACGGGAAGATTGGTTGTTTGCTTTGTATCCTGGGCTCCACAGTGATGGTAATCCATGCCCCGCAGGAAGAGGAGGTTTCTTCCCTCACTGTCATGGCTGAAAAACTCAAAGACCCAGGTAGTGCAAGGCCATTGTTATGTGTAGTCATCTGTGTGATGTGTTTAACACTGTCTAAAACTAAATCCTGCACAAGGGTTGAATGAATTTGATTCATGCAACTAACTCGTCTCTGGATGCTCTCACTAGGTTTCATTGTGTTTGCTGTGTGCGTTGTGGGAAGCAGCCTGGTTCTAATCTTTGCTGTGGCACCGCGGTATGGACAGAAGAATGTGCTGGTCTACATCCTGATCTGCTCTGTGATTGGCTCCCTCTCTGTGTCTTGTGTCAAGGGCCTGGGCATTGGCATTAAGGAGCTGTTTGCCGGGACAGCAGTGCTGAAGGAACCCCTGTTCTGGTCCTTAGCTGTCTGCCTGGTAATCTGTATCAGTGTCCAAATCAGTTATCTGAACAAAGCCCTTGACATCTATAACACCTCCATAGTCACGCCCATCTACTACGTCTTCTTCACTACGTCTGTAATGGCCTGCTCAGCTATCCTCTTCAAAGAATGGCTGCGTATGACCACCGATGGGATACTGGGAACGATCAGCGGGTTCCTCACCATTATTCTAGGGATCTTCCTCCTTCATGCTTTCAAAGACATTACGTTTACTTGGGATTCCCTCCCACTCTACCTAAGAAAGGGCCCTCAGGGGTACACATGGAGCCACCAGCCTTATATGGCCGTTCCCAGTCATGACAGCCAAGCAGAGGAGACAAAGCTGCCAAGAGAAGGAGGCTCAAAGGGGGTTTGGGGTATGCACCAGAGATTGTCCTGAGGCGAACCAGTGAAACCTACCCACAGAGGACATTTTGCTTCCCTTTGTAGGAAAAGTACAGTTGTCACTTTAATAACGGCACCACAGTATCATGGCAAAATATGTTCTCGTGTGCTTTTGAAATACCTGCTGCCCGTCACACTGAGGAAAACGCACATGTGCAATTTACAAAGTTTTAATACTCAGTTTTGTAAATTTATGTCACTTTACTAAATTTTAATTTTGGTTCTGCTTTATGCAGTGTAGGTTAATTTCCTTAATACATACATATCATGGCTCTGCACACACTGGATTTCACATATTTCCTTTTTTGAGTGAAGCAGAATCATATTAAAAGTAGTTTAAGTTATGTCTCCCTGCTGTGTAGTGTAGAAGTTTAAAAAACTAAGATTTAATGTATTATGTTCACAAACAGAATGTGCCTTGTTACTGAAAATAACATTTGCACTTTTGACCTTGATCATTTATTGTGTAAAGGTTCTATGCACTAATTTATTACTAGTGTGAAAGCAACAAAAAGTTTTTCCATGAGTGTCTTAATCATCTGTTGTTGATCAAATCTGAATAATTCCTACATTGTTACCTCATTAATATAACCTCACCAAAGAAAGTTGTTCCAGAAAGAACATCCTAAAATGTGCCAAAATGTGTTGAATCTCAGATGTGCCTTTATGTGTGTTTCATAAAAATTTAATTACTGCATAACTTGACAAATGACCTTGTTATTTGGTATTTATTGCATATATACACTTTAAAATCTTGGTGCTGCGATGCATCTTCAGTCAAGACATTTTTCATAGTTTGCAGTGAATGGACAAGCTGAACATCTCTGATGTCTGCATCTTACACCTGACTCCCACTCATTACAACAATGGATATTAACACACTCAGGGTCACAGTTTGACCTAAGTACTGACTTCCATGTGTATGTCATGACTTCAAAAACCACAATCATAAGGTTACAGCTGAAGCATCTTACAACACTCATCCCACAAAGAAAAAAATCAAACTCTTAACCTTTACATGAGTCCAATACATGGTGGTACTGTCAGGCACTTGTATCAGAAGTTAACACTTGGCGTTGTTTCTTGTTCGAGATGATGAACAGACAGGTCACAGACGGACACAGCTGAGTCGAGACCACAGGGTCAAATCTGGATGCGTCTTGAAAGTCCTTTTAGTAACAGGTTTTAATCAGACATAGTCTCAGAGAATGAGCCCTTGCTCCTTTGAGTCTGTTCCAGCCTGTTTAGGATAAACTGGCTGGTGTCAATGAATCGCTCCACGCAATTCACAAAGCAGATTTCTGTCCTTGAGTCCAGCTTTGGCCCTGGTTTATCCATGCACTTTTCCTAAAATCAGAAGAAGAATCAAAAGTGACAATGGATTATGGAAGCATTTACTTTTACAATTGACAGCACATTATTTATAGGGAGAAAATTTGCAAAAAATACGCCAAAAACCAAGAAATCTGATGAGCTTTAACACAAAGATATTTCAGTGTTGTGAGGCCTTGGCCCAGTGTTGATCTGCACACGGCATGTTATGTGTAAAAAGTTAGTTATCGACAAATAATACAGTGGTGAGTTGCGTAAAATGTAAAATTTGACGATTTCACCACGTTTGGGGAACACTGATACCACAATAATATCTTGACAGATGAGTAGTAGTACTGACACTTTGACGTTTGTCTTTGAATTACGTGAACCGCGTAGTGACGTCTGGAGGGTCGAGGACACAGATAGGCTACATTTAGATCACTGAAGATATTAAAACATCAATATCTGGCCGTAACAACTGTTTCTGCCCCTGTATTATGTATATAACAGTGCGTAACATAACAGCTGTACCTCAGGAAAACACAAAATGCGAGGCTTTGCTGCTAGCTTAATGCTTCTCTTACCCAGCAAACCTCTGTCATTTGATGCACCAGCTGCTGAAATCGCTGTTTTTGTGACTCAATTTCAATGAAGTGCTGGAGCTGGGGGTCCGCTGTCGCTCCCTGGCCATCCATATTTTCATATAAATAGGTCTGCACACCGATATTTTAATAAATCTAAGTGGCTTTTAGCTCAAAATGCTGACCTTCACGTGTATGGATGAACGCGACAGGAAACAGGAAGAGATCTGACCAATCAGAGAGCGCGCTATCTATGACGATGCTGTCGTCATAGAAGGAGCTAAAATACAAGAAAGAGAAAAAAAAAATTGTGTGGACTGGGAGAAAAGTATGGTTATTACCCAGGAAGTTCCTCATCTCGAATAAGGTGTGAGAGGTATCTCTGAAATTGTTACAAAGGTGTTCTCCAGTTAATTCAGCTGTGGTTAAGTATAAGATCAATGTCGACCCTCTTTTATTCATTTTGTCACAATGCTGATGAAACATTAACTCATTTGTTTTGGGAATGTGCATTCAAAGTTTTTGGTGTGACTTCAGTCTTTTTTTTTTTTTAATAGAAAATTGGATATTACTGTAAACTTCAAAATTTAATATATTTTATTTAGTTTCTTTGTTAATGATTTGTCTGTTAAGAAATTGTTTATTATTAATGTCATTTGATTATTAGCAAAATTTAATCAGAAACCCAACCCTGTGGGCTTTAAATTCTACTTAAAGTCCTACTCGGACACCCTTAAATTTTGTACAAACTCTAAAGCTGTAAAAACTAAAGCCATATGCAATGAATTTAAACTGTAATTTGTTTGGCTTTCAAAGTAAAACCTTCAAACTAAAGTAGTCCGAGGGTATTGGTCCCAGCGGCTTCTAATTTGCAACAAAGATAGAGTAAACCCTTCTCAAAAAAACTAGTCTCACAAATTTTTCATTTATGTCTTACTTTTTAAAAAATTTTTAAAATGTTTTATTGTAAGTCCATAAAGTTGCAAAGTCTGAAACTCATTTTTCACTTGACAGGGATAAGTCAACCTTTTCTTTAAGATGCAAGGTTATGTTTAACCCTCAGAGAGGTGAACAGCAGCGAAACTCAAGCATCTACTGATCTAAAATGTTTAATAACTTTTCAACTGCTAATCAAAAAACAAAACAAAAAAAAAAAAAAAAAACAATTCATTTAAAATGCCGTTTCTGGGCTTTTCAGTAGCATCTTAGCAGACCTGTTCAGAATTCAGAGGCTCCGTGATTTTATTGAAAAGTCCCTTTTATATTTAGGGACTGAGCCGGTGAGCTGGGGAAGGCAGGTCCACACGTTATATATCAATACGTTCACAGGACTCACCACAACTGTCATGGGCAAAAATCCTCATAACCCAGAGAGTACAGAATCTGTAGGAAACCCCAGAAAAAAACATGCAATAAAAATAAAAAAATATATATTTACTGTCCATATGTTTCCTCAAGACTCTGCATGGCTACTGCAAGTTGTTTGTTGCTGTTTATTATGGGAATAACTGATGAATAAATAAAGCAATACAGAAATAAATAATAGATAGGTTTTACTCATGTGATTCTTGTATAGGGATATCTGTATCTCTGAGCAGAAGGCAGTGGTTGAAGCTCAAACCAAAAGCAAATGAGATGTGTCCCTGCAGATCTCAACTTCCTGGTCAGATCCCAACCAGACCTGCTAAGATTCCACAATTTTCCAACAAGCCTTTACAAAATTGCCTTATTTGTGATTCTGGAATGTCCACACCAACATTCATCACAATAACAAATTATACTCTTTGTAAAAGATTCATGAAATAGAAAAGAGTGAGATTTTCACTCGTGACCACAAGTTTTGAGAATGACACTCATAGATGTTGCTTAAATATGATTTGTCATGAAATATATATTTGAAACCTATGTAATGCTTCTAATTGTTCTTCAATGTACCTCAGGAACATGTGGAAATTAAAAACAAAACAAAACAAAAAAGGAGGCATCCCAAAACTCATTTAAAAATATTCTGTTTCCAAAGAAAGTAAGGTTGGCCCTTCTTAAAAATAGAACACAGAATAATATCAAGATATACTGTATATTAACCACTTTAATCTCCTCTCCTGAAATATAAGGGACTACCAGGTGTTTCATCTACAACCAACCATTGGGTCTTGGATGAAAAATACATACAGTTTAAGTTTTATTAATATATCAAAACTACTGGGTCAGGTGTTTTCATTTAAGTTTTATTTATGCAATAGATAGGCTCTCTTAAAAGCTTGTTTAACCCATAAAGACCCAGTGCTACTTTTGTGGCAGGTCCCATTTGATTTTTTTCCCTCTAAATTTAACCTTTTTAAAGTGATTTATAACCATTTATTGTAATATTACCCTCTGTGTTTTGCATTATTTCAGTAAAAGTCATGTATTTTCCTATATTTACTTCACTGATCATGTAGATGTTCATAAAAGCTCAGATTAAAGTTGAGGATTATTATATCAGAAACAGAGAAAACTGAAGAAAAAGTGACTTTTTCAGCAAAATATATCATTGACTGAACATCAACCAAACACCTCCATCTTCTGTCATTTATCAAACTCCATGGGTTTTACTGGTGAAACAATGTTGTAGAAGATGACGGTGTTTCTGCGTTCACTACAAAGCCTCTGAACGTCCAAATGGGTCATATCAGATGACCGTGAAAAGATGAAAAACTGTATTTTACACCAATTATTTACATGTATTGATAGGATGAGTGGATCAACAGGTATTAAACAGTTTAGATCTATAGATACTGCTGGATGTTTGGGTCTTTATGGGTTAAACATACAAAGGGCTACATTCCACGGTGAATCAACAGAATACAGAAGTAACATGCACAACAGGCTTTTAATCCCATGTATATATACACATTTATCCGTCTATAGGGTAGTAACTGTACTTCTAACAGTGGTATGTGAACTATTCCAATCAGTGACTTACACATTCCCTTACACATATTCACATTGCAGAGGTCCTAACTTCAACCTGTTTTAATTTATTGGTTTAAAGCACGTCTCTGTGGTGTTAGACAGAAACTGTTTATTAGGTGGTGGTGATTTCTTGAGGCTTTTACTGCAGCTCATACAGAAGGTCCTGAATATTTGACGACAGCTCCTGAAAGGTGGGTCTTTCCTCTGCTTTCTGGAGACAAAACAAGGAAGTTGGCAGCGTCAGTATCATCGTCATTGTCTGCAGCGTTTCTGTCGTGACAAGTGTTTGTGTGCATCGCATCCCCAGTTAAATCCCATAACACAACAGATTTCACTCACCTCCAGCCAACAACTAGACATAATGCTGTAGACCTTCTCATTAGCCAGCTGGGGGCGGTAGAGGCGCAGTCCCCGGGACACCTGATCAACTATTTCCGTATTGTTGAGGCGTTCATATGGAAGACGTCCCAGTGTGTACACCTCCCACATTAGAACCCCTACAAAATATACACAGAAATTATAAATGGAGAAATAATAGTGCTTAAATACAACACAATGCCTTAAAAAAAACCAAAAAAAACCCCCAAAAAACTACTTTATCAATCCCATTTGAGGTTGTACTGTTCACATCAATCAATTCATACAGCGGCAAATCATAACAAAAGTTATCTCATGACACTTTACATATCGAAACCAGACTCTTTCCAGACACCCAACAGAATCCTCCAGGAGCAAACATTTGTGACTGATGACAGTGGAAGGAAAAACTTCCTTTTAACTTTTTAGCAGAAACCTGGAGCACACCCTGACCCCTGGAGGATGATCATCTACCTTCACCAGCTGGGGTAAAGAGAGAGGGTAAAGGAGGAGAAAAAGAAAGAGATAGAGAGATTTGGAGGGAGCGCACATGGATGCAATTGATGTGCAGATAACTTAACTAGAACTGTCAAAAGTAGATCAGCTGGTGTTAGGATAATTACTAAAAACCAGAACAAAGCTCCATACCTGTTCATGCTACTACTACAAATCCAAGTACTAACAGTGGATGTACTACTACTACAACAGTTAGTGCAAATAATACTAGCATTAACATGCCCCTGCTCCTTTGAGTCCATGAACAAATAATCTGAAATGAATAAATAGTAGAATTTACCAATCACAGGTTTTGTGGCTGTGTATGAAGTCGTCACTCAAATTTATAGATTTAACTTCATGCAAATGAAACTCATTATGAACCACTTTCTTTACTGTTACTGTATTCGCCCTTGTGTTTTCTACTCTTTTTTTTTTTTTTTTTACATTTTCTACAACTTTATTCAATCTACTTTTAATTGCATGGCATTCATTACTAAGGTGAGGGAGAAATTTTCTTTTACTCTACCGTATGCCCAGATGTCAGACTTGCTGCTGAATTTGCAGTACAGGAGGACCTCTGGAGGTGACCAGCGAACAGGGAACTTTGAACCAGCTGAGCTTGTGTACTCATCATCTAAGACATACCTAAGAGAGCAGGAGTTTTAAATCATGGTTAGAGATTAATACTGTTAACTAGTGTGTAGACCTGTGGGGATCCACGGGTTCTAGAAGTGGTAGTTTTTATGCTGTGGTGTATTGAGGCCACTTGGGTTTCATAATATAGAAAGAACCTGAAAACATGAAATCTAGAGCTCATGTCAATAGTGAATAAAGTTTAGGTTTCAATATTACAAAGGAAAAAATGTAAAGAGTAACTAAACTAACTAAAATAAAAAACTAAACTTAAAAAAAAAAAAAAAAAACTAAACTAGTTAACAAAAGAGTAACTCCATTGGCAGTTTTTTTTTTTTTTTTTTTTTGGCTTGAATTAAGCAAAAAAAAATCTTGAATTGAGCAAAAAAAAATCTGCCAATGGAACAAGTGAAAATTATCTCGGTAAGATTTCTTGAAATAAGATTTTCCAGCTCTATTGTCTAAAAATAAGTTCTCATATCTCACTGAAAAGTTACTCTTTAGGCGATTATGTCTTATTTTAAGTGTGATGAGATATTTTGACAAGAAATGAGAAAAATACACTTGGTAAGATTTTTATTTTTGCAGTGTAAGTGTCTGGTAGTGTTTTTTTTTTAGACGTATTTTACCTTGACAATCCAAAATCAGTCACTTTAACAGTTCCGTTGCCATCCACCAAGCAGTTCCTTGCAGCCTGAGAATGAAACAATCGCCTGTTTTTATTCAAGTTTAATCATTAAACAGTCAGTACTATGTCCAGCTTCAACTGTACATGACACTGAGATGCAGGATTGTATTTGTTTTCCACCAGAAAGCCTGCCACAGTAGATCTTTTGTTTGTCTCTCACCAAGTCCCTGTGGAGGTACTGTTGTGATTCAAGGTAGGCCATGCCCTCAGAGACGTCTTTACACATCTCCAGGAGCTGAACGTTTGTTGGGTGCTGCTTCAGGCCCTCCCTGAGGTACGTCAGCAGGCAGCCGTTGGAGAGAAACTCCGTCACTATGTAAATGGGTCTTTGTTTGGTGCACACACCGTATAGCTGGACCAGGTTCTGGTGACAAAGCTTCCTGTTCGACCAAAAGAAGAAGGACTGTCAACATATATCAAGCTGGTTTTATTCACAGAAGTTATAAAACAAAATCCCAGTAGGACAAAATAGTTTTATAGAGTCTTAGATAGGCTTGGATTACACGAAAAACTTCAGCAATAGAGTCAGTGATGGAAAATTCAAATCATTTAGTTTGCTTACATCATTATTTTGGCTTCTTCTATAAAATCATCCTCCGACATGGATCCCTCTTTAATCATCTTTATGGCCACATCATGTTTGCCCTGCCACTTTCCATACTTCACCACTCCAAACTGACCGGTGCCCAGCTCTTTGATGAAGGTCAGATAAAGGGGGTCAATCTCCCACACGCCTGAAGAACACAGGAGAAGAATCAGGAGCATGTAGTGAGCGTTGGGGAAACCACTTTGAAAGCATACAAGTAAAATACCTCCAGAAGAAAAGCAGTCAGACATTTACCAGGTTTGAGTCACTACTAAAGAAATATTAAGCCAGTTAATTAAGACTTGGGTCAAAATGTGAAATCTTGAGAAAATGGGTTTTACTTACTTACTTTACTTTTACTTACATTTACAGGTTCTATCTAGTGGAAGACTTATAAATGCACTGTAGAAATGTACATAAACCAAAATATACAGGTGTAATAACACTTTATCATTTAGTGAAAACGTCAGCTAAACAGCAATTTTAACATTTGTTTTCTAATTCATCTTCTTCAACTATGTAAGATTTAGTATATTTAATCTCTGAAGCTAATAATTTATAAAAAACACAAAACAAAAAAAAAAGAACAACTTCTACTTCTACAACTGCTTCATACGCGAAGTATTCAAACTGTAGCAACAAAACGGAGAAATCTAGTTTTACTGATTAAAGCAGCTCAAACTACTTAATAAAAAATAATCAAATTCACACTGCACCTGAGATCCAAAATGCACAACGAAAAGTCCTTGCAACTTGTTAAAATGGGCCTGTTGTTTCACCCTCAAGGACTTAAACACTGACCAAAAGTATCTACCGATCGAAAATGTTAAATAACTTTTGAAGCATTAATCCTATCAATACAGTTAAATAATTCAGGTAAAATGTAGTTTCTCATTTTTTCAGCAGCATCAGATATGACCCATCTGGATGTTCAGAGGATCTGTAGTGAATGTGGAAAGACCACTGTCAACCAACCAGGGTAGGGTTAGGATTAGGTTAGGATAGGGTTAATGTAGGGTTAGGGTTAAGGTTAAGGTAGGGTTAGGGGTAGGGGTTTGGGTTAGGGACCTAGTTCTAGGTCTTAAATGGTTTTTAAGAAATCATGCCTTTAACGTCATTAAGTATTTAAATTACACACACACACACACACACACACACACACACACACACACACACACACTAACTACCTGAATAATCACTCTGCAGATATGAATGTAGCTGACCAACCAGAAAACAACTGTAAAATGTGGTGGTGAACTGGTAAACTACTTGTTAAACATGTTTTTGTCTACTTCCCCAACACTGAATGATGATGGTGCATTTTTACATAACCTCGTAAGATTAGGAGTTAACACATAACCAGACTAGTCATCTTCAGTTTGATCGACGTGATCTAATAGCCAACACAGAATTTGCATCCGGGCTTGAGTCGCACTCATCCTGATACAGTCATACACTCACCATAGCCCAGTCCGGCTATCGACGGAGGCCGCGTCCGGTTAGATACGATGTATTTCAGCCTGCTTACCATACCTAGTCAAAGATAACACCAGAATATTGTCATCCATGATATTAACCTTTATATAGAAAATGCTCTTGCTGTGCTTGAGCCACTTCCTGTTTTTCTGTCGCCTTATTAAGTGTATGACAAATCCCAAAGAATGAAAATACGACAAAACGCTTCATGAGACATGCATTTACGCAGAATATTTGACCTGCTGCGTTGTGTTGGTGGTAGTTGATGAGCTCTGGGATTGTGCTGAAATTATGCTTCTCTGCCAGGTAAAACTGTCCTTGTGGGGTGGTGCAGATGTTATAATGTCTGCAGCTTCCTCCAGTTTCCCTGCGGTGAGAAGTAGGAGGAAAATGAATAACGGCGTCAGATTAAGTCATCAGGTTTTATTCACTGTCACAAATGATGAGGGTAACATCCCGTCAGTGTTTTCCACAGTGCAGTTCAGTCTTCTGGTTAAACTCTGTTAGCAGCTCAGTCTAGGTTTTGCATAAATAATTTACATCTCTTTCCCTCTGTGGTCCCCTGTTTCCGCTTTCATTACAAACAGTTCTTCTTTTGATAAATTCACACATGGCTGGAGCCTGGATACAGTCTTTAAAACTGCACAGTGCAATAATATTTAACACCTCTGAGGTTTCTCACCCGCCGCCCTTGCTGAACAACGACACTGTATACTTCCCAGCTTTGCTTGAGTCCCGTACCAAGAACCCTCCATCTTTGTTCTAAGCAGGAGGAAACAAAACACAGACTAAAATATATATTTGCTCATTTTAGATGACACCCATTCCAGCAACTTCTTTTACTGTCATTCACTGGGGTTACCTCTGCCTTTAGCAGTGTTTCTGCCTGGCTGCGGTTTGTATTCTTGCAATACCAGCTGTGAAAATAAACAAGACTATTACTTTGTCTGTATTATTTCAGCAAATAAAAATAAGCTCATTTAAAGGCATGCACAGCTATATTTTCTCATAAAAAAACCAAAAAAAACCAAAAAAAAAGATGTGTGTTCATTTTTAATTGCTCTGTTTTGGATCCTGGAGGCACACGCTCTCATCTTGTCTGCTCTACTGTTGTATGTGCAACAAAATGATCATAAAACTTGATTTGATTTTTTGATTTGAAGATACGTGAATGTCACGGACATTGAACAGTCCATACTTACTCAAACTTTTCTAGTCCCTTTTCTGCTTCCACAACATAATTACTAGGTATGTATCCCTCATTTCTGCAAAACAAAGCAACACAACTGCATTAAAACAATGCATGTGTCCACACAGTGTGCATCTAGAGTGAATAACAGTAATAACTTATAAACAAATGCACGATCCTAGTGTTTAATTTGCTATATTTCTTGTATGTGGACCCTCACCCATATTTGTCCCGGGCTCTCCACCAGTTAGCATCACACATCTCAAGGATGGTGTACTCTTCGTCCTTCCTCAGCTCCAGGTCCTGGGGTGTCATAGGTGTGTAATTATACTCTGCTGTGACGGTCATGCCTGCGGAGGTGGGGGGCTGCTCTGGTGGCTGAGGTGGCAAAGGCCGACCTGGCTTCTCCTGACGAAGGATTAGTGGACAACGTTTTCAGAACTGGGACAGTTTGATAAATATGTTTTTTTGTTTCTCATTCTTTGTTTATTCAGAGAAGCAAATCATACAAAACTTCCCTTTCGGATATGATTCAATGTCCACACCTCAAATGGGAATGAAAAAGTGAGTTGCTAATCCAAGTTTTTTAGTAGAATATAGAACAAATATAACAAGTGGGCGGGAGCAGAGGGCTTGCTCCGCTTCTTCATCATCAAGATAAAACACATTAAGGTGTGTATGTGTACTCTAACCTCAACAGAAATGTATGTCATGTAAATGTTTTCACATAACCAGTATATTCAAATCACAGCAATGACAGGTTTTACATAGTTTGCCCATTTTGACCAAACAGTGAAAAAAGTTTCCCTTTGACTCTTAAAGCAAAATGTCAACTTCTCCAGAATATAAATGTCCTGTTCAGTTGTGGGTGCAACAGGCTTGATAAAGGTGTTTTATAGACTGGTCCATGGTT
The DNA here is from genome assembly GCA_037367295.1 of Apogon hyalosoma. Taxonomy (NCBI): domain Eukaryota; kingdom Metazoa; phylum Chordata; class Actinopteri; order Kurtiformes; family Apogonidae; genus Apogon; species Apogon hyalosoma. The sequence goes on from JAPQRP010000002.1 coordinate 17,402,612, forward strand.
TTTGAAGGTTTGCTCTGAGTCTAATGCAAGTTCGACAGATGAAAATAAAAAAATAATTTAGCCCAAAAACTTTAAAAAATGTGTGCTTAAGATATCCCAGCCCTGCCTTAATACAGAACGAACGCCTCTCTGTTGCCAATTAAACAACTAGTGGTATCAAGTGACAAAAAGGAGAGAAGCATAGTACATAATCAGTGGTTTGTTTGTGGTTTAATAGTATTGTGAAATGAGAAATGAGACCAGAAAATATTTTTAGAAGTTTCAGCAAGCTAGTGAAAACATAAAAGGATGAAACTGCCAATTATCGAGTTAAAAGAAACAATCCTGAGCCTGAGGACGTACTCTAAAGTGTTGTTGTGGAATATGAGGTGATTATTATCATAATTCAGATTATTAATTTTTGAATAGTGTATGTAGCCCTGTGATGCACTTGTGACACATCCACAGTATGCCAGACCAAGTGGTTTGGAAAACCTGTAGCTACGATGTAACGTAATGTAAACATGCTTAGAGTGTGTGCGACGGACTGCAGTGGGACGAATAAGAGTGAATGGTTGGATGTGAATGATTTTTTTTATATAGATGGAATTTTAGAAATGCATATTATACTGCTCTTTGTATGTTTTAGTTTTTATTAATGTCTGCTTTTTTAATGACAACATCAGCCTGCCCAAGGACGACAGGTGGAAATGAACACTAGTGCAACACCCTGGCACACTGCATCTCTCCTGTTTAAGGTTAATGTATATTGTGCATTATCTCTGACTAGATAAATAAATAAAAACTAAAAAAAAAAAAAAAAGAAAAAGAAAATGGATGAATATACTGCATCTAAATTATGACTTGTATCTGTTAAAATTCTTTCTGAAAGTCGTTTGTTGGTCTAAACTGAACTGAACTGAATGGTTTGGAATTTTCATCTATGTTTTTCCATCCATCCATCCATTTTCTGAGCCCGCTTTATCCTCACTAGGGTCACGGGGGTCGCTGGAGCCTATCCCA
>JAPQRP010000002.1:17410270-17423467 GCA_037367295.1 Apogon hyalosoma
TGTGTGTGTGTGTGCGTGTGTGTGTGTGTGTGTATATGTTTGAGTTGGATTGTGGATGAGTGTTTTCTGTTTTTCAGACAAAAGTAATTTACAGGAAAGATAAAACCGCAATAAACGAGTGATAAATTTTATAGGAAGTGGTAAAAATTTAAATAAAAAGATTTTCCATTGACGGGAAAGGATGTACAATTAGCAAATTTAAAGAAACAGACAAATAACTCAGCTTTGGTTCTTGGTGACTGATGCGTATCCTAAAACCGCAGCTAGAAAAAGTACAGTTTACAGACATTTTCCCAAACGAATACTCTGATTTAATGTGTAACAATACTTTGCATATAAACGTAACTGAAATATAAAATAAGAGCACAGTTGTAGGAAGTTAGAGTGTCATATCACTTGGTCAAACGTGGATTATCAGATGTTTAAACTCACCCTTGATACAGCTGAATGCTCGTTGTTAGTCTCTGTCAGATGTGTTTGCACTTCAGCTTAGCCTATTTTCAGCTTGTGAGCACTTCCTTCTATCATCTGAACTGTAACTGTAACACTACCAGAAGCCTCTGACACTCTCTGCTAACCAGGAGGGTGACATTTCTTCACACCAAAGTGACAGTACCTATTGGTTTTGTTTGCGCTGTCATATACAGACAGCAGTGTTCCCTATTCTGTGAAACATTCTTTACTCATTTCTCATTTGTCACCATCTAATGTTTTCTCATATCACTAACTTGAACAAAGGTCGGTGAAGTGTATTAAAGACAGTCAACACACTGACCCCCCCGCCACCCCAGTGATAAGTGGAACTAATTATCTGAAACTCTGTCCATATTTCACTGCATCATGGCTACCACAGGGAGATTTCTTTGTGTTTTTTGAAGGGAGGTGACTCAGGGTGGCTGACACAGACAAACTCATAGGGAAGTTGCATCAGTGTTGCACTGCAATATGAAGAGAGAACAAACCCAGTGCACTGCAGCACTTCAACCTGACAGTACTGTTTTTTTTTGGTTTTTTTTGGGGGGACGAATGTAGTTCATTGTGCATGTTTAAAATACACATACTCACTCTGTTTTCTGTATTCATGTACAATGGGCACATGTTCTGAAGAGATCACCTGTCTCTGCAAAGCACAACAGCACTTTAACAGTTTATCACTTTCAAGTGCTCAGTGTTTTAGCACCTCTTAAGTTGTGAAAGTTTTTATGCTTTATCTCTTCATGTCAATATCCGCGTTTAAAACTGGTCTTTACAAACTGCTGTTAAATATGAAAATGCACTTTGTCGCGACTTTTCAGGTGACAACAATTAGTCAAAGTGCATCTAATTTCAAGACAGTATACATTTAAAGTATTTTAGCCCATGCACACTTCAGCTATCTGACCAACGATCAGAAAATATGATGAGCTATCTGCCTACATATGCATTATGTACAAAAAGTAATTGGGCTTTAGCTGCAAAATCTCCTAATTTATAATTGAACACAAAAGTTTATTTAGTTGTTTTACTATTTTCTATGTATGACAAAGCCAACAGAACCTTATCATCAATTATTTACTTTAACAGGAACATGTCGAGATGCTCTCTTTCCTGATGTTTCCTGACAGATAAGTGTGTGGTAGAGATGTATGAAAGAGGGGTGGTAAGAGAAAAAGACAGAACAAGCCTTTAGAGTTAAATCTACTGACAAGAAAACCTCCCACAAACACACAGACTTGTTGAACTACACCACATTGGCATGACACTGTGGTCTTCAGTGAGAGTAATTATCAGAATATACAAATTAGCATCTAAGATCTCCTGTAAAAAGTGAAGTTTTACGAAACGCGATATTTTGCGCATTTACAAAAGGGGTTTACTTCAAGTAAAACATCAGTTAATAGCAGTTATAAAGATGTTAACCACATGACGGTATCTGCAGTATCTGATTACCACACATAGCTAAACAACTTTACTTCATGTTACCACAAAGCTGACAAAAAAAAAGCAACATGTTCTCACACAGCTCAGTACGCCACAAAACATCACAAGATTGCATTCTCACAGATAACATCACTATGATTCAGTTATATTTTTGTAGTTATGACCCTCTGAATTTAAGATGTGCATACATAGTGGATAATTATGAGTTTCAATTCTCTCCTAAGTGTTTGTGTCTCCAGTCTGTCAAAGTAAATCCAGTTATCATCAGTTACTCACTAAACAAATACTCACATGTGAAGAGCCTCGTTACTCACCTAGATCCCCCAAAATATATGACAGAGCAGACTGCAGATGCTGAGGTTTGGAGCAGTGGCATGAACCTTTGCCTCAGTAGCTTGCCTTTCATAAAATGTGAGTTAATCTGTGATGCAAGAGGGTAAAACCCACCCACAGAGAGGAATCGACTCCGCTTACTTCCCCTTTTTCTTCCTGCTCATTTTCATATCAGCCTTCTGGACAGTTTTGGTGATAAGTGGAAGCAGGCTAAACATTAACACAGTCCTTTTGTTGTATCATTAAATTTAGCTGCAAATTTTGACTTGCTTCATGTGCAAGCTGCTTAATCCGTTTTCTTCAGATTTGTTTTATTCTATTAAACTAGTATCCTCCATATGTGCGCATTCTCTGAAATGAAGGTCATAGTAGTGCTAAGAGTTTATGCAGAAGGCAAGCCGACGTCTTTTTCAGAGGATGTTTCTCTCCTTTGTCAAAGCCTGAAAACCAAAAAACCAAAAAACCAAAAAAAAAACAAGAACCAAAAGGAATCCTTTTTTTTTTTTTTTTTTAATAGGAATAATATCTTCTAAATTTACTAGAAAACTTGCTAAATTAAAAAAAATAATAATAATAAGAGTCAAACTTGCAGTACATAGGCCTCTAAATGTGTCAGTTTAGTGTTTGTCGGTGTAGTCCTCCTGAAATGCCGCGTCGCTAGGGGGCGCTGGCAGACTCCGCGGCCTGTTCTCCTCCCATGACCGCCTTAAGAAGTGCTTCCGGCTTCTTCCTTCCTCTTTTCCTCTGCATCGGGTCGGAACCATGGTACGAAATGATTACACGAATACACTTTGAAGAATCAACCTTAATCTCACCAGCTAAAGCTTAAATGCTGCGATGTGTTTATATATTTGTGTGGCCATTCACTTGATAAACACAAAGATGGTATTATTGGATGACTATGGTTGTATTTATGTCGTATATTGCACCTTGAAATTTCCCCGGTATGTCCATCTAGTAGCGCTATCGTTAGCCATGGGTGATCACTACCCGGCTTTATGTGGAGGATTATTTGGTTAAAATTGTCGTCAGTGGATGTTGTTAGTTAACAGTTTAACCATATACAACCACTAAAGTTCTTAGGAGTATATCGCACCTTAATGCGCAAAAAATGATACAGGCTAGCTCAATGCTAATGTAGCATGCTAACATATTCACCCGAGTTTTACAATCTGACCCGTGTGTTTTATCAAAGTTATAACATGGCATGATCTGAATGGCGTTTGGCTGTAATTAATGTAGTTTAATTATGCTTAAATTGTTAATGCATGACTAGATGTTATCAGAAAGCCTATGCGTTCTCCTGTGAACTAGACTGCGATGTCGTTTTTTTAATCGCATAAGATATTTTGAGTGTGTCCAGTGCATTTCCTGTGTTTGATCAACTTGTGGCTCACGATGAATCGTGTTTGTACAGGTGAACGTCCCGAAGACCCGCAGGACCTACTGCAAAAAGTGCAAGAAGCACCAGCCTCACAAAGTTACCCAGTACAAGAAGGGAAAGGATTCCCTCTATGCACAGGGTGAGCAGTCACTTACAGCAGTATTTAATGTGAAACACTGTTAAATGAATGTTAGTAAGGAAATAAATGTCCTTGCAGGTAAGAGAAGATACGACCGTAAGCAGAGTGGGTACGGTGGTCAGACGAAGCCAATTTTCCGAAAAAAGGCAAGTGCAGATGTTTTTTTCATCTTAAAATCGAGGATGTAAATTAGCTTGTAGTAGTCTTTTAATTCTATGTTTAATGTTTTCTATAATGCAAGCTTAGTTTATCCATATCTGACTTGAACAAAGTGAAAGTAAACATTTTTCCTGTTACGTAGACCTGCCTTAAATGTAGTCGAGTCCAAGACCAAAAATTATTCTGTTACATTTGACTTTTCAGTTGCTCTATTCACTGTAACTATATCAATATTGTGTCTGGATGGGATCTCATACGACTGTATGTGTAGGAACTGTGACTTGTCCATATCTTGGGCTTAGAGTTTGTTCCTTTGAAAAACATTCAATAACATAGGAAACCTGACAGAGCTGATGCACTATTTAATGGAAACTAAGCTAAGTGTTAATTTTTCACCCTGCAGGCTAAGACAACAAAGAAGATTGTCTTGAGGCTGGAGTGCGTGGAGCCCAACTGCAGATCCAAGAGAATGCTGGCCATCAAAAGATGCAAGCACTTTGAGTTGGGTGGTGACAAGAAGAGAAAGGTAAGAAATGCGTTTTAAGTTTTATGCATCTCATCTGCATACTGAATTAATTGGTGGTCACAGTTTTTGATTTCTGCAGTTTTTATATTTATTATTGCACCTGTACATTCACTGAAACCATGTCCCATTAGTACTGAACAATCATTGACATCATTGTTGGCTAGTATTTTAAATAGTGACTAGGCAATAATGATGAAATGAGGATGATAAAGTGTATATATTGGGTGATTTTTCTCAGAGTATGATGGACAGAACTATGATTACCTCAGCAAAAATATTCAAATAAAACTGTTAGATTAATAAGGACATTATTTTTTCCTCTTCTCATACAGATGTTTTTAACTGTTTAGTGAACAGTTATTTGCTAAATGTGGTCTGCTGTGTGACTCTGTTAATCTGAGGGGTTTTTTTTTTGGGGTTGGTAGGATAATTATGAGAGCAGAGGTGTGAAAATTGGGTTCAGTGGTTGCTTACTGTCCAGCCTGAACATGAGAAAATGTCATGTCAACCATTGTAAACTTGCCGGCAGTGCTTTATCACGCCATCTTTATTTGAATGTAACAATAAGCTTAATAGCACCATAATATTACAGGATAGATCCATTTCAGACCAACTACCCAGAACCCGTCCAATTTTTGTCCTATAAAGGCCTGAAAAAAATCTGAGCCCATTTCATTTAATATGGGAATAAAGGATATAATTGTGACCTAGTAGCCCATTTTGCTGTTTTACATAACTTAGGCAACTTTTATGCTCGACATAAGTGTTTTCATAATGGGGTACAGACATGGTAGGAAACCTGCTTATTGTAAGACCAGAAAATATGAATGAATCCTGTTGAAGCCATCTTGATATAGATTTGTTTGAGCTTTGTTTTAATATTTCTTTCCTTTGTTCTCTTACAGGGTGTGGTCATTCAGTTCTAAACTATGGTTTAGTCTCCTGGATGAAGTTGTCACTATTTTCAATAAATCTGTAAAACATACTCTGGAGGTGTGGTCTTTTCTTTACTGTTTTTTGTTGTACCTGTGGTTTAAAAAAAAAAAAAAAAAGCACATTTAAATGTCAAATTTTCCAGGTCTGGCAGTGTTCTATTTAGCAGAGGTGGCAGATATGCTTGATTTACATCAGATTGGAAGTTCTGGAATTCTGGGAAAGACAGAAATATCCCATGCCTGCTTCCTTCTGAAACCTAAGTCTCTACCCTGAGGAAAATTTGGTGCAAGTCTACATTTTGATGCTAATATTTATAAAAGAAATAAATGGGAACACATTCTCCAACAAAATTGTCACCTTTATCATCCCAAAGTTTGCTAAATAAAGATCATACAGAGCAGATGAGACAAGTTCACTCTAGTGAAGACTTGAATGGCTTCCATAGGTTCATCTAGGGTTGAGGTTAAAGGATGGCTTTACATTTGACCAGAAGTGTTGCACATCACAATTTTGAATCTGCCACAATCCTCAAATTACTTGCTCAACATTTTGAGTACTTGAATAAAGTTGAAGAAATGTTGGCATTTAGATTTCATAAATGATTAAGTATGCTTTTGTGTATGTGAAAAGTCAGGGAAACCATTTGTCAACCCAAGTTTGTAAAAATGTGGGACCCCTGTGTGCAACTTTAAATGTAGATCTTGCGTGTTATGGTCTACAGATAAGATATGACAATTCAACTGAATGAAGTGAGACAATTCTTGAGTATCTACTTAAACATTAAAAAAAAAACAAAAACGTAAGAATGTTGTATTTGGAGCATTTCCTGTAAAACTTCAAAAATTGTACATGCATTGTAAAAATAATCAGTTATTCACTCAGTGCTGGTAAGTAAAGTGCATAAACCATCATTGTGAATCACTTGACCACTACAGGACAATCTTGTGTTGGCGTTTGTTGGACATGTCCTGCCAGTGAAGCCCTGTGGTGTCGCTGCTGGTGGGTGTGAGGGTCAACAGAGTCGTGCCTGAAGGGTTAACGTGAACCATGATGTCACTCTGTATCGGCTGAACACCCATGTCCTTGTACTGGGGCAGGATCTGGATGACGCTGCACTTGGGGTTGCAGAACTTCCAACCAGGGACAGCAGCGAGTAAATACCCCCGTGGACCACCGATCTCCTGCTTGTTCAGAATGGCAATAGCCAGTCGCTTCTCAGACAGAGGCCTCTCCCACACTTCAAAACTGTCCAGCTGCGGGAAAACAAGTCATGACGTAATAATGAATACTATTCTTCCATAACAAAGGCAATCTTACAATTAAAAGTGTTAAACATGACATTCGATTAGACTTTAGATTTAGACTTTACAGCTCCCTTGGGCAGAGCCCTCTGGGAAATTAAGGTTCCAGTGGCAGCTCAGCACTGTATGTGCAGATATAAGAGAAAGTAGAAAAGAAAAACAGAAAATTAAAAAAAAAACCCCAGTACAGGCACATTTGAATTACTAGTAGTAATATAGTAATAAAGAATGTCAAATATGACATGTAATAAAGACATGTAATTAATACTAATAGCACCTCAAAGAAGCGCTCCTACCCATATGTTTGTATCATTCACATTTAAAATAAACATAGTGAGGTTGTATGTTATTTTCACTGTGGTCAAATGATAAAGATGTGAACACTATTGTTTCAAGATGACTGCACAGGACTTGGCACTTCTAAAAAAAAAAAAAAAAAATTGCACCACAGACGTTTGGTGTTCCCAACAGCAGCCATTGTACAAAGTTTTCGTGCTCACACATACCTTGGCGGTGCGGTACCCCTGCTTGCCCAGAGAGTCCTGGCTGATGGCTATGATGTGTTTATTCTGCAGCAGATCCTTGGACCGAGGACAAATGTCCCTCAGATCGTTGGACATGAGCAGAGGGGCTGCCATGATGGCCCATAAGGCCATCTGAGACTCCTGCTGGTCATGACTCAGGCCAAAGTTCCCAATCACCAGCTAGAGGGATGAACCCATAAATATCAGAGGAAGTAAATGGATCCTTTCAATAAGCACAAGTACTAATACTGCAATGTGAAAACAGCAAACAAGTTCTGCATTCAGAGTAAGAGTAAACAAAATATACATAAAGAATAAAACACGTTAGTGAAGGCAGGTTCCTGTCAGTGCTTTACTATTACACATATATTTAGTATTAACCTTACTTCTGCATTACAGGTGCTGCATTGTAGTTTTTCTACTTTCAAATATTAAAGAATTACCAAAAAGTAGTAGGTTGTTTAGAATAAAGAGTTCTGAAGTTTGATGCTGAAATTTCAGCTTCTTCTACACAGGTGAGTCTGATTACGAGGCATATGAAGTATAAAGTTATTACGAGAGGTTATTATTTTTAAGTTCACTGTTTGTAGATCCACAGTTCAGACTAAACTGTGACAGTTCTGACTTTGTTTGGACGATTCCAAACAGATCTTTAGTGCAGCTACTGACAACACAAACTGTTCAGAAAAGAGAGGTGATTTGTGGTTTTACTGTGGCTGTTTGAGTGTCAATAATAGATATAACCACTTTAATGGGTATGTTGCATGTTATTGCTGTAGATGTTTAAGGTTACTTTATATTATAGGGTAGTTTAATCAGAGATCGTCATACATTTGTAGCATCACTGTTGTGTGAAACCATATATTTCTAAAAACTCAACTTTCAGCTCAGAAAAAAAAGGTGTGTTTTCCGATATAAAATGCATTGAGTAGCAAAAACCACAAGACTTTTTAAGAAGCACAATTTCCTCCATCCAACACTTATTTGTTGAATTCAAAATCACCCCCACTGGGACATAAGTGGTTTTCACTGGACTGGAAAGGGATGAAAGGTTGTTATCTAAAAAGTAGTTGCACAAAATGGGAACACTCAAGTACAGTACAAGCCCCTCAAAATCTAAAGTCTATTCAGAATAACAGAAGTCTAGTAAGTACTGCTCTGAATCTCCTTGGTTTAAATATCAAGAAACAAATGTCAGTTCTAGTTGAGCTGGAGATACTGTTCTGTGTTTAGTTTAGCATAATGAAGACAAGTGAAGAGTTTGAGCAGAGCAGAGTACCATATCAGGGTCATTCCATCCCCCAGGTCCGGCCGCGGGGACGATGATGTCTTGATGATCAGCGGTCCACTCCAAGATGGTCTTGATGCTGCTCCATGAGTCGTACACGTCAGCAAAGTTACGCCAGTGGTTACAGGTCTCACGGATGGCTGTGTAGTTTGGCTGCAGGCAAAAAAAGAGAAAAAAAAAAAAAATCACTCAATTAATTATTAACAAGCAATTCATATCTTGTTATTTTGCTTTTAATGGGAGTGGAATATCAAATGTGGTTAGGATTTTGGAGAATTACTTAATATTTTACTTTATGAGGATATGAAAGCTACATGAAAACAGACTCTCACCTGATGGAACGGCCACTCATACAAAGGCCACTCACAGGAGTACAGGATGCTTTTTCCAGTTTTGTTCAGGGCTTTTGACATGTTTATATATCCTTAAAAACAGAACAGAATATTACAGTCCATATTATACCATGCCTGAACCTAAACAGTCCCACATCAGTTATTTAGATGCAGTTTTAAAGGGGTCATATTTTGCTAAACCCACTTTTATTAGTCTTTGGTTCATTTATTTGTGGGTTTGGACCCTAATAGTTCTAAAAGTGTGAATTTGAACCCTCCAGCTGCTGCAAAGCTGTCTACATTTATTCCGGCAAAAATCGAGTGGATTTCTACAACCTGTTTGAATTCCTTGTTAATTTGTTGCATCTATAACTAGTTACGTCACATTTGCACATATAAGGTCACGACTTCCAACGAACATTTCTCCAAGTACGACATAATTGTTTATCAGCAGCAGTGGTTGTAATCCATACTGAAAACATGTCCAAACTTTGAGCCAATTACCTAAAATGTGCAGTTGTTGGTTGAACGGGACAGTGCAGCACAGCCAACAACCTGGAAGGGGGGGGTCATTGTACATTTAAAGGGCCAGCGCTCAAAACGGCCTTTCTCATGTCATTACTCAGAAATAGGGTTGAAGATGGACCTGTGGAGTTGAATTAATGAAGAATTCAGACCCAAGCACAGCATTTACAGTTTATGTAGACTCGGGCTGGGCCATATCATACCTTTCACGGTAATACCGGTGTAATGTTAGGGGATGATATAAAATTGAAATATCGCAATAGAATTTGGGTTAAACGCGCATGGGCAGTGCCATTGTTTTCATCTGGTCTAAAGCACATGGAGCGAGAAGCATGACAGTGACCGAGGAGGAGGAGGGCAAAAGCAGAGCACTGACTGACACAGATGAACCAGAATTGGTTTGCAAAAAAGGTGTAACCTCCGTGGTGTGGAACTGGTCTGGTTTTTGCCCGTCAGATACACGACAGAGCACTATTTTTTGCAAAACATGCAAGCAGACCGTCATGGCGAAAGGAGGCAACACGGCGAACCTGTTTCACCATTTGAAGCAAAAGCACTTGTTGGAGTACAACAAAGCTGTAAAAGCACATACTTTTGTGGATAATATACATGGTTATGCTCAGAATTTGTCAGCCCATTTTGATTTGAAATGCCTTTTGATTAAACAAATTGTCAGCAAACAATTCACAACTTGTGCAATATTGATTTTGGTATAAAATGATAGCTTTAGTGCACATCAAAAACAGCTGCTTGTTAAATTGAATATAAACAGTCCTTTTTTTATTTGCACCAATAAAGCTGTGCAGTTTTGAAATATTTTGTCTAGTGTCAATTATATAGTCAGTTATATCATTATCATAAATTTTCTAATTTATATCGTGATAAATATTTTTGGCCATATCGCCCTGCTCTAATGTAGACCACAGGGAAGCATTTTAAAATGCATAATTCCATTTAAAAAAACAAAATATCACTCCTTTAAAGCATAGCGTTAATACAAAGAAAGTATAAAAGATCAACTGGGGACCAAACTGATAGTTTATGTGTTGATTAGCACTACCGTGTTTGTTAGTGAATTAAACTCACCTTCTCCAAGCAGCTTCCAGTCTAAAAAGCAGCCATCGAATTTCAGCAGATCCACATCCCAGTCTGCAAAAGTTTGAGCATCTGTCTCGTAGTAACCCAAACTGCCAGGGTATCCAGCACAGGTCTTTTTCCCAACATCTGCATAAATTCCCAGCTTCAGTCCTTTAGAATGAACCTAAAAAGGGATATTCATTTTTACATCCCCGACTAATTGTATTTTTGTCTGGTGCAGGTAATGAATCCAGTCACCAGTAGATGGCAACATTACACAGATAACCGCTTCATACTCCCAATAGAAAACACAATTCTGACTGATGGGGGGCTAAATATATCCCTTTCCTGGTGAACGTCACTTTTTAGCTGCCTGTGCGGCTTCTGTATAAATGAAGACTGGGTTAGAAGTCGGCCTGTCACAGTGGTCGCCAACTTAAAAAAAACTGGAAATGGCTCTGGTGAGGTGAAAGGCAGCACACGCCTACCTGAGACAATATATGCCTACGTATCTCTCCCTCAGTGCCAGGTGATGAATTTCTACCAGTATGAAATCTGAGACCTGTTTCCACATCTGGTGCCTTCCCCTTCATTATGTAAATAATTGCAGGTCGGCTCGGATGGATGTATAATGAATAAATAATCTGACTGTGTAATCACTTTTACTTCTGGAGTTATTAAGCAGGAGTACCCAAACTTTTTATTTGTCAAAAGTTATGCGCATTGCACCACGGACTTGATACCACTGCATCCTATCTGTGGGAAACTGTTAAAGATAGTTTACAATTATGTAACAGTATATCATTCATAAAGCAGCCAAGGAGTGGGAAATACACTTAGATAAAACCAGCCCTATCCTTATCTCATACTGATATTTTATGTAGCTCCTTTCTAAAGTCTCCGTGATGTCTGTCTTTGATGTCTATGGAAACATTATAGCATTAATACGACAGTCACACCCACATTTCAAGCCTGTCTGGAAACAACTCACATATTCGGCCAGTTTCTTGATGCCCCCTGGGAATCTTTTGGGGTCTGCCTGCAGGCGGCCCTGGGCATCACGCTGGTGAGATGGCCAGCAGTCATCTATGCAGACGTACTCGTATCCAACGTCTTTCCAGCCCTCCTTCACCATCACATCTGCCATCTGCATGTACAGACGCTCACTGCCAGGGCGACAGGAGGAGACAGGCGGGGCTGATATTATCAGTTAGATGCCAGCATTCAATGTCATACGGCAGGAACAAGTACACGCTAAAGGAGCAGTGAATGCCATTTCTGCTGTTGTACGTCATCCAGGAATATAATACAAGAACAGTCCCACTAGTAGGCTGACATTTGGCAAACTGAACATTTTGTCGACCCGGTAATTCTGGGAAAATTGATCTGCTATGGCCTGGGAGAAAGGGCTTTATGGTTTTCAATTCTAATCACAGACGTTGCCAAAATAAAACTAGACAGATTATTCTACAATAATTGTCTACATGTCTGACTAGACGCTGAGCACTGAACAACACCGACTAAGCTTAGAGAGCACAGAGATGAAGAATTAAGGAACCTGTATGAAAATATTTTGTTGTTTCTACCACATTTTGGTGCCTAAGGAGTCAATCTAATTGGTGCCAGTGCATACAGCACACATACAGCTTTTATACAGTTCTATTAATAATACTATGTTAACAGACAACCTGAAAGAAATTCTACAAAATATTACTCTGTAACTGTAAATATAAAGTCGCAGAAAAAAATATTAGACCTTTAAAAGTCATCAAAAACAATAGTTATGAAATCAAGTTCTAATTCCTGTGTGTGTCATGTGACTAAAACAGACAGAAAAGAAAACATGGAATGAATAAAAGCACTGTTTTTGTCAGTACAATGACATATTGATTTGAGAACTGAAGGGATTTTGGTTATTATCAAGAAAACATGGAAAATGGATAAATATTAGCTCTGAAATTAAACTATTATGAGCAATTTTTTTCATTATATTTGTCCAAACAAAAGTACCTTTAGTTGTACCAGGCATTAAATGAACAAGAAATTGAAGAAAACAAGGGTGGTCTAATAATTTTTTCCACGACTATATGTTGATACAGTGTCTTTATTGTCATAGAGTTTATATGTGTATAGTTTTATTTCTTATTTTACTTTTCTTACATCTTTTTTTTTATTATTTTACTACAGAGACAACATCTACCAGCAAGGAATTCCTTGTATGTGTTTACATACTTAGCAAATAAAGATGATTCTGATTTCGAAAAACCAAGCTGAAACAGAACATAAAGGAGTTAAACCAAAAATAGATTCATAATGCGTCATAAAAATGCTTTGAGATGAACTAAGACATAAAACTCATCACTTGTATTGTAATGCATTATGTTTTCTTTTTGTCATGTAATTAGTTCAGAAGACAAATCATTTAGAAACCAGTCTTGAAGGCATCAGTGTCCGTACGAAAATCAGGACAGCCCTAGAAATATAATACAATAACAGCTGTATTTTTATGTATTTAAATATCCTTATATCTTATCTTCACTGTTAGTTTCATATAAACCCACAGCCTCTTGTTTTTAGTCAGTCACTCTGGCACCTACTGCACTTTTGTTCTTCAGTTGTGTTGTTTTCCAGTACTTGTTGTGTTGTTCTGATTGCGTATCCTAAGTTAAATGTAAAAAATGTGTAAATATAATATAATCAGAAGTCTTTATTTTATTTACAGTATTGTACAGGAAACCCTTCTAGAGTAGTTC
>JAPQRP010000002.1:17457853-17468762 GCA_037367295.1 Apogon hyalosoma
TGAAGTGCAAGTTTACCAATATTCTGCCTGATATTAAATGTTTTGTGTATTTGTTGATCCACTGTGATCTGTAAGTTCTAATTTACATGTGTAAATGATAAACTGAGACATAATATTGTTAAAATTACAGTTTGTTTTCTTAAGAAATTTCAGTTTGTTTATGTTATTCACATTATTTGAAAGGATAGTTGGTAGATGTAAACATTTTCATCGCATAATTTTACTTTTTTCACTCTAAAACAAAGGAAAGTTTGGAGTTGAGATTATTTATACATTATTATGTTATTATTTCACTGGTGCGGCCACTTCAGATCAGATTTGGCTTAATGTGGCCCCTGAACTAAAATGAGTTTGACACCCCTGATTTAGATGATCAAAAGCTAAGGAATTAAAACTTTGGAAGGTTGAAGAAAGTAGGAGACAGTTTTAATTCTGTTTTGACCCAAATGACTTAAAATTGGGGTTTTAAATGCAGTGGAAGCAGAAGCATCTGTTTGTAGATGTTTTGTTTAATTAATGTAATATTTAAGTGCATCTCTTTGCACATATTTTATACCTGACTTGTATTTTAAATGATGTTTTGTACAGTGGTAGCTGAAATTATTATAACATTTGGCACAATTTAAGAGGTTTCATAAGAGTTTCTTTTTTCTAATTGGCCATCAAAATATCCATATAAGTGAATTAAATACCTACAAAATCATCATTACGCTAAACCACAGAACAGTGCCATCGTAAGGAGATTTAGGGTTCATTTTCCTTCTAAAAAAACACAAGGTAGTTGTATTTTACTGTCAATATCACAAAACCATGTTCCTTAACAGAAGAAAACAAATGGCTTTTGTATTCATTGTTAAGTGTGATCCTTGTTAAATTAATGATGGTGAGTTTTAGGACCCAGCTGTGTGACTTTTTAGAATCTATAAGGCCTATCCTACACATTACATGTATATTAAAGTTAAAAGAACTCACTTCATCAGATATTTGTTGCTCTCAGAACAACCATCTGCATGTTTCATGAGCATTATGAAATGAAATCATGTTTTGGAAACAAAAAGACAGGTCAGTATTTTCAGATCTGTCACGTGTTATGATAATTTTGGCCACCACTATGTAGGTTAATTGTACTGCTGCATATCTTGGCCGTTTCTAATGATTTTTAATCTCAATTAGTCATTCCTGCTTAAATAAAGTTTATTTTTTTAAAGGAAGGAAAAACAAAAAACTAATAGTAAAGTTGTAATTCTTTTTCATTCATTCTAAGCTTCTTGATGAACCAAAGTAGTCAGTATATAGTAATGGTTATACAGTAAAACCACAAAGTGGTACATGACAGGTAACCAACTCTTATTATTCAAACCAATACAGATGAAACTACACAGAAATGCACATTTACTTTTTTTTTTTTTAAGTTTTTTTTTAGTCCAAAACAAAGAAATGTAGACAGTTTTAAGATGTGTACTACAGGCCTGAGATTAGCATATTTAGTCATTATCCATCATTCAACATCATCCAACCACAGATGTTCAAGTCCCTTTGTGTTCCTTCCCACTGACATAACAATGGAATCACAACAAAGGAAAAGGTAAGTGCAAGGATATCAGCTTGTTTTCACATGCTGGGTGACATTTCCTTGGTTTGCATCTATAATGATGTGTGGAGCAAGCAGTTTCTTCTGTTTACACCCATATATTTAAAGGTGACATGTGTAGCATTATCTTATTAATTTGTCACTGTCAAAAGAAACCGATATTTTCCCCTTAGATGTCATTTCTTCTTACTGTGGGCTATGCAGTTTAATAGAATATGAATATGTGTAAGATTGAACGTCTTGCACTACTGATTTGACTTTTATTCTCAGCTGTATGTATTCAGCTGTACCCATTAAAACTTTGTTTAGCAAAATGTAACAAATGTTTTCTGCTTCATCTCACAGTTTTACGGTGATAGTGCACTTGTAAAATTTGATTATGTGTGAAAATTCTATACGTAGGTATTTTGGTATTTTGTGTTAATGTTTGTGTTTCTGTTTTTATGTGCACGAAAGGGTGAGATGCCTGTGCTCAAAGGGACAGCGATATTGATTACAGGTCTTAGGCTGCTTTCTCAAAGCTCACACATCAGTTTCAGCTGTGGCACCATTGACATTCAGTTGAAATGAGGAGGGGGGAAGCATGATGATTATCCCCAAGGGAAGTATCTAGGGCACACCTTGGACATGATTACATCAAATGTGCATTCTTTTCTCTCCTACATGTTCATACACATTCAGAAGGACTAAACATATATGACATTAATCAGTAGTCACTTTTCCACTGACCCTCAAATTGCACAGATATAACTTGCTCATAAAAATTTACATGATGAAAAAATTACAATTTCACCAAAAGTCATTTTTCAATTAGAAGTTTTGTGCTGGCAAGAGGTGGTTTTTCGGGTGTAGCACAAATGGTACATCATGCAAAACTGCAATGGAAAGACCTTTTTCTGCAGCTGGAGTCACGTGAAATAAAAAAAAAACAAAAAACGGATGTTGACAGACATTACAACAAGCAAAGAAGAAGAGTTTTAAAACAAACATGGTGCGGTATGTGTGGACACAGCAGGAAACCCAATCATGTTTTAATTTAGTACGCAATAGAAGGGTAATATATAATAATAATGAATACAATCTGTAAATCAACATGATATTTATGTTCGTCGCCATGTTTATGGAACGACTTCTCATGTCATCTTGCGATAATAAATAAACAAATCATTTGTGATTTAATGGAAAAACTGACATTATGCACTTCTGTTTTTTCAACTTTTAGTAAATATCAGTAAAGTTTTGTGTACATGCCCAATGGAAGAGCGATTACTGGGAAGTAATCTTCAATGGAGGTCCATGAATAAGCTTCTACCCATACCTCAGCCCCTGAGGGTCTATAGCCTGAAGGAGGAATGAATATTTAATGCTCTCATTTGGGTTCATCCTTCCATTGGAGGATTACTCCATAGATTAGACACTTTGATAGCACTGGTTTTCTTTTTGTGGCTTTGTGACAGAAGAAAGTGTGCAGGGGTGTGTTTGTCCAAGTTATCAGACCTGTGGGATTTTGTTTGGTTGGTCGAACAAAGACCTTGCGTTATTGGAAGCCATCGGTCTTCCCGTCTCATTGAAATAACATACAGTCGGAGGGGATGTGCTGTTTTCCTGGAGATGTGATGGAGTGTAATGTATCAGGCCTTTTTTGAATGTGTCAGTCATGGTTTGTGGCTTTAGAAAAGCTTCTTATTTCACCAGAATGTGATGTTTTTCTGTCATGGTTGAAACAATACCATCACTGACGCAGTGAGGCCGGTGTGTTTGTCAAAGTAAGAAAATCCCTGCTGAGGCTTTTGTGTCAACGTCTGAGACATCAGTAGTTAGTTTTATAACTCAACAACGTCTTATTTAAAAACAAAATCTGCAGGTTTAGCAACATTACACCAAAACTAGTACAACATTTTTATGAAATTTTCACATAAATGTTTAAATACATTAAAAAAAAAGAGTCGAACCTGGATGATTTTTGAGTCCCAAACTAACTTAAAACTTGGAATGATAACAGTCAGTACAATTAAAACTCCAGAAGAGAAGGCAAATTAAAGTTGCAATACAACATTTGACCTCTTCTCATGAAATGATTGTGAATATGTGCTTTATTCTTGATAGATAAAGTGTAATTAGGACTCAGTATTTAATCATTGTACCAGGTCAAAGGTGATTACTGATGTGTATAAATAGGAATAAAAAGGAGAATGACAAAATAAAATTATTCCAACTTTATGACAAACGCCGTACTCACAAGAACTAGAAGCTCACTGATCATTCTGGCATCATCATCATCATCATCATCATCATGCTGTTATAAATGGCAGTAAGAGTAAAACTGAGAGCATAAATTTAGAAAAACTAGTTTATGATTCTTCCAATTAATGGCTTTGTCTTTCATCCATCATCATGCTGCCACAGAGCTACTTCCCTGTAATGTTGGCCTGAAAAGACACAAAAAAACCCCAAAACATCACAGTTGCATTTCTTCCCTCTAATCTCTTTGTCTAGTCTCTTTGCTTTTGTCAAAAAAAACTTACATTGATGAGAAGTGAAAGCCAACTGTTTCCATGGCAACATCAGTGTGTAGCAGCAGCCGAGCTACACCTCCAAGATGTTGGAGCAGAGTTCTGCCTCTTTGCTTCCTCTCTCTTCACTAGAAATCAGAACTTTGTTACTGAGGTAACAGCCAGTTCAAGTATTTTTATACCTCTTTTCTTATTTATATTATCCAAGCCACAGTAAAAGGAGTAAACTCACCAAGCATGTCTCTACTCTTTCCTATAACGAATAAGAAATCTGGCACCACAAGAGTAAGTATAGTAAACTTTAGGTAAACGGTCTGTGTTGCCAGGGAACTGCTATTGCTATATTATATGTTGGCGGATAAACATTGGGGCATGGTCAATCAGTCACATAGGGTAAAAAAAATTGTTCAGATGATAATGAGTTGGCCTACATTTACCTGGCATATAAGTGTAATACAAGGATGGAAAGGGTATTTCTAGTACTTTGAGGCCATGCAAAGACATTTGTCATTTGCAGCCATTTTCACTGAAATCTTTAGGAAAAACAATTCTGTTACTTAGGGTAAAAAACACTACATCAAAAATTGGCAAATTTTTTCAGCATATCAAAAGTTGCTGTTGCCAAAATTAGCATTACCATAGTGTCAGGTATTTTGCTGACTGCAACTCCTGCAATTTTGTTGAAAAAAAATATTAATCAGTCTAGGATTAGATGATACCATTATGAAGGGAAGTCTGGTTACGTAGGGTAAAGTGATTATGTTATGTAGGATAAATTCTCAAGTCCTCAAGGCTGGTAATCAAAATAATCTGTCAGGCACAAATTATTTATTATTATCCCAATATCATGCTTGAAGTGAATAATTATAAGTATAAATAATGTTTAAAACCTATAATCATTAAGGTTGAGACATAAACCGGTACTCTCTTAGGCAAGTAAAGTATGACACAAAAAATGTAAATGTGGACGTCAAATATAGTCTTTAAAAACAATGAAAATCAATTGGCTCTCTCTCTTTCTCTCTCTCTTTTTTTGTAGAAACAGTAAAGTCAGTTTTAGGACTCCCAAACAGTTTTGTATCAGCTACAAATGATAAAATAAGTCTATCTTAAAGTTTTTTTTGTCACCCAACATGTTCATAGTCCCCTGACTGTGCCCATCGGTGATGCATCTGACCAAAGCTTAAACTAATTAACCACAGGGTAGTGGTTTTAGCTCCTTCAACGGTGAAAAGGCCAACATTAGAATTTGTTGTCTTTAGTCAGAATACCTTTGCTTGAATTATTCAGGGACACCAAATGAGAAAAGAAGGAAATCATGTACGCGTTTTGATAATTTTGTGGGACAAAAGAAAGAGTGGATTGTCGAAAATCCTTTTACTTCCATTTGTGCCTCACGGGACCTTATTTTGGAAAAAGAAAAAAAAAAAAAAAGGTCCCAGGAGGCTGTAATACATAAAATGTGCCACAGTCTTTTTTTTTTTTTGTCTTGTCCAGCATCATAGCAGCTGGATGTAAAATGTGCCACAGTCACTGGTGCCACATATGTATCATCACCCAAGTCATTTTTTGATAAAAATTTGTTTTTGGGTTTTTTTGCCTGAATTGTCAAATACTCAAGTCTTACAATTATTTTAGGAAGGTGATGATATGATATCAGTTTAATAAAAATCATTTTACAAGTGAAAAAAAAACAAAAACAAAAACCTCTTAAACTGTAAATAGAAAGATTACAAAACTGAAAATTGCAGAGGTGACATCACCATAGCTAGCTCTCATGAGCTATTCAGAGCTGTTGATGGTGTCTTCTCCACCTTCAACATGACCAGACTCTAATAGTTTTTATCTTTTTCAGTGGTTTTTCACCTCTTTAAACATTTTATAGCAGTTTTCTTAACGGTTGCCTGCCATGACAGATGCAGTCCACTGAGCTCTTGAACACAAAACTAAATATTTCTTTACTATTTTATCCACAAACCGTGACTTTCTTGGCTTGTAAAATTGTCTTTTAAATTGACAAACACTGTACGTGTAAATGGTGACACAATTCAAATGAAATAAAACATCATATCTCTGACTTTTTACTGCCGCTCATATTTTTTCCAGAATTAGGTGGGCTCTCTGTATAAGACAATAAAAGCACTGGATGACCATTTAAGTTTTAGCCATTCCTCAACAACATAGAACATACGACAGATTGTATAAGACCTCTTTGAGTGTGTTGACAATGAAACATATCAATCCTTTTATGGATGGCTTTTTGATTAGTGTCTGCGAATAATAGCAATGACGGATTTCCATTTCATAGCTTTTGCTTTAGGAGGTTGGGCTTTAAATGATGGGACAGCATGCACTACCAGTGACATGACAGCGTTTTTTCTCTTCAGATTCAGTTTAGAAATCTACTTTAGCTGTCAGGATCAAATATAAAAGATTTGATTGAATATACCAAGCCACGTTGTCGTTGCTTGAGAATTTATCAGCTGTCTCCGACAATGAGTTGGCTCCTCTTTTTTGGATCTATAATCACGCTTCATAGATACCACCAACCTGCATAAAAACAGACAATAGACAAGTCTGTTTTTCAGATTTAAACCTGAGTTTGTGGCTGTAAAAGAACAATAAACAACATAATATAAAGACCTGGATAAAAAAAAAAAAATCTAAATCATTATAACAAGGAGATGACAGAACAGAAACAAAGAGATGACTCAAAACACACATACACTAACCCTCTTCATTACCTGGGGGACCATAGCATACAGAGGACTTGATTAGGATTGCAGACAAAAAGGACAGTAGGCTCCAGCTGCCTCTCTGAATTCATTGTCATTAGCCGTGGAACACCAAGCCCTTTTCAAACTCATTAGTTGATAAAACAACCCTCTGATTTCCCATTAAAAAACCCATTCGTCCTCCCTCGCTGGAGATGCTCCCCTCCACCGCATCCCTGCATTTCCACACTTTCAAAGCTGCTCCTGAGACCGGGAAAGAACCGGTACCTCTTATGCAATTTTCTCAACAAGTTTATCCATGATTCCTGCCAAATTGATTGTGTGTATTTGGTTTCAAAGCCAACACTTATAGCTACAATAAAATAGAAGCTTACCAAAGAGTTAGTCCGATGATGTGGTTTCGACTTATTTTGCATCAGCACCATTTACGGCAGGGGTCTCAAACATGGGGCCAAATCCGGTCCACCAAAGGGTCCAGTCTGGCCCCTGGCATGAATTTGTGAAATGCAAAAATTACACTGAAGATATTAATCATTTTAGTTCAGGTTCCACATACAGACCAATCTAATCTCAAGTGGGTTGGATCAGTAAAATACTATCATAATAACCTATAAATACTCACAACTCCACACTTTTCTCTTTAAACATTTTCATGTCATTTTACTGTATTCACACTAAAACAAACTATTTCACAAAAATGCAAATAACCTGAACAAATATGAACATTTTCAAATGTCTGAAGTGCAAGTTTACCAATATTCTGCCTATTAAATGTTTTGTGTATTTGTTGATCCACTGTGATCTGTAAGTTGTAATTTATGTGTAAATGATAAACTGAGACTTCATTGTTAAAAGTACACTTAGTTTTCTTAAGAAATTTCAGTTTGTTCATGTTATTCACATTGTTTTAAAGGATAGTTGGTAGATGTAAACATTTTCATCGCATAATTTTACTTTTTTCACCCTAAAACATAGAGGAAAGTTTGGAGTTGACATTATTTATATATTATCATGTTATTATTTCACTGGTGCGGCCACTTCAGATCAGATTTGGCTTAATGTGGCCCCTGAGCTACAATGAGTTTGACACCCCTGATTTACCGTTTGCATCACTGTCAACCTGGATTTACACCTTCCCTTTAAGATTTGGCTCTCTGGGATTTGGAGCTGATGGGGTCTATTAAAGGACAGCAATCGAAAAGCAGTAGGGATGTAGTTTAGTCTGTGACTGGAATTCTCAGGCATTTCCGAAGAATTTCTGTATAAACATTTTTCTTCTGTTATATCAAAGAAATGTTTAGGATAATGAGGAGCAAAAACAGTTGTTTCCTGGCAGAATAACAATTTATTTAAATTTAGACAAAAGGAAATACATATTTGTGCTTTGTGCAGTTTAATGAACAGCTTTGTTTATATACATTTTATACACTGTTATATATAATCTCTTGTTACAAGTAGCTAAATTGAATTATCACCACTTATTGAATATCATAAGTCATAAATATCAAATATCCCATCCACACCCATCACCCTTTTGAACCCATTTGTTAATCTAAAGGTGTAAAAAATGTCATGTTTTGAAGATTCAAAAACATTCATTCAAAGATGCGTAGTGTCAAAATTCAAGTCAGTATGTCTCATCCAGCCAGGATCAACATCGACTTCTCTGAACGCTTTTTTTTTTTTTTTTTGCCATTATCTCACACAAAGGTCACAAACCCATAAGCATCAGCCAGTGTTTCTTCTCCTTTGCAATCCAAAAGAATCAAACCAAGAGACAGATACGAGAGAACAAACACAAACCAGCCTGAATCCACGCAGCTTAAGCTTCCTTTCAGTTTAATCACTCTTCAGCTGAGATCCTGAAGACGCACCTGAGCACAAAGTTGTTGTTTTTTTTAGCAATGCTTTAAGAAGCACATATGCCTCTGACACATTTCCTCATTGTAATGTAGATCTGACAGGCAGTTTTGGTTCTGAGAAAAAAATCTAAACTGTAGCATCTGATCGGCAGAAAGCGTTTTACAAATTTGCATGGATGTCCTCATGTCGCAGCACTTTGTAGGTGATCCAGTAGAAGATGTTGAATATGAGGAAGCTCAAGGGAAACACAGCTCTGGATATGGTGTCGATGCGCTTGGCCCGGTCCACAAATCGCTTGTGAAGAACCTCGCCATCGTACATGGTAACCGGAGGCGGCGGGGTGAAGACAGTGGCTCCTTCCACAGCGGCACCATCCTTAGTTTGGAGGCAGTGACCAAGTCCATAACCCCGGAAGTAAAAACCACGGCTCTCCCTCACCAGCTCCTCCTCCTGTGGAGTCAAGCATATGGGAAACAGATTGGCCTTTCCCTGTCAACAAGAATTAGCTTTCCACATGTTACATTCTATCTGAGTGGCTGAATCCCAAATGTGTTTGGGGTGTGGTAGCACAGTGCAACAGAGTGGAAACAACACCAGGAAAAAGAAGCGTACACAACATTTACAAATCAAGTACTTCATTTAAGGGAACTTGAGAGGGTTGTAAATCCTCACATCTCCAGTTTAGGTTTAAGAGAGAAGCTAGCCTTAGATAAATGTTCATGAATCAATTAACAGTCCTGAAGTTTCTCTAAAACTGAAAGGGTAATCGAGGGCATCCTCATTAGTAGAATAAAGGAAACTATAATTGTGAAAATTAATAAAAAAAATTAACCTCCATCTCTCCTTTGTAACGCTTTTCAAAGCTGCAGAACGATAGACCTTTCAAAACGCCTATTAATAAAAAGTCATGATCTCAACTGCACCAAAAAAAGAACGGGAAAAAAAAACTGTTTTACTTGGCATTTTGCTTTGATGAATGGCACTGCTCTTTTTCTTTTTTTTTCTTTTTTTTTTTTTTTTTACAGTGAATGCGACATTGTTCCCGCCCTCTGAAGAGAATATTAATAGACATGCAGCTTAACTCTGACAGCCCTCTGACACTTTGAGAGATTCACTTTAGCAGAGGAAAGTGAAGATGTGGGATCTAAATTGGATGATTAGTAGTCAGCGTGAGAAATGCCCTGAAAGCTCTGATCCCTCTGTCCCTTCTCTCGTTCTCTCTCTCTGACCCTGACAGCTCTTTGCTCCTGTGCTGAACTTCAGCTCTAATGTCAGAAAGAATTGGCAAGGAAAAAAAAACACAAAAAAAAAAAAACACCTCGACTCAAAGGTCTACTCCTGTTTCACACCTCATGCCTCTGGGGTTAAAATTACTTGAAGAAGAAGGGCTATCTAAACATATAAGGAAAAATGTCTGCACTAAAACTTTATTATGACATAACACGTGTCCTGCAGTTCATGTCAGCATTTACTGAAGTTGGTTTTAACTGTGTTTAATTCATGTCTGTGTAAATATGTTCACTTCCTGGTTGCAGGGCGTCGGCTACATGAATGTGTATCTCCTCCTACCAGAGACGTGAGTGCTGGAGTCAAGGCAACAAATATTTAAGAGCATCCTCACCTTGGAGTCGCGCTTTCAAAGTTAAGTAGAATACAGCTGTATGTGATGATCTGTTAGATGAGTTCGTTATATAAAAATATGATGAACTTTTAATTCGATTCACAACGTGGCATAATGTGTAGGGAGATGATGTAGGGATGTAATTTTTTTTTAATTTATTTACAAGTTTGATTGGGCATCTGATCATTTTAAATAACTTCAGACTGGAGGAAAGTTCCCCTTCCTGCTACTGCTATGATTCATATGATTTAGATCAGCTCTTTTACACATGCTGGTCAACACTTGGACGTCAAAGCTCGTCTAATTTTCTTGGTCCTCATTCCTTTGTCCTTGGTGTGTATTTAAGGGAACTGAGATATCCTTCAAGATGGTGCATCAAGGTCAATTTCTAGGTCAAAACTGAACATCGCGTAACCTGGCCAGCCACCCGTCTGTCTCAATGAGAAATCCGTCTGGAATCCAAACTGCAAAAATCCAAATCTTACCAAGTGTATTTTTCTAATTTCTAATCAAACTATCTCATCACACTTAAAATAAGACATAATCACCTAAAGAGTAACTTTTCAGTGAGATATAAGAACTTATT
>JAPQRP010000002.1:17484928-17503944 GCA_037367295.1 Apogon hyalosoma
TCCAAACAAATGTACCTTTAGTTGTACCAGGCATTAAAATGAACAAGAAATGGAAGAAAACAAGGGGTGGTCTAATAATTTTTTTCAATGATTGTATGTAGTAATGTACTGCAATTGTGAGACCATAAAGATTCCAAATATTTTAAGAAATTCCCTTTGTCTTACTCAAATACTCTTAAAAACCACGCAAACCCTTTTTATGCTCATTGCGTTGATTGTTTAGTGCTGTTCATTTACATAGAACGAGTCCATTTCATGCAATTGTAGCAATGCAGTAATATCTCTCCTGAAATGCAAATTACCACCCATTTTCTGCATCTAATTTAAGAGAAACAGTTTTAGATGACTAAGTTACTCTCTTTTAATTACTTGGTTTTGCAGCCTCTCTCAAAAAAGAAAAAAACAAACTTGGATTTCTTTATCTGCACATGCTGAATGGTTCCTATTATTAATATTTGGTAATATTATCTTTAGTCACCTGATGCTGTACAGGACGCTGCCATCTTGGAAAATCCGTAGCAGCTTGTTATCAGTAGTGACCTCATGGAAATTGGCTCCTTTCTCGTTCGCAAAGAATAAATCAGGTTTCCAGATAGAGTCCAACATAGACGGATCCAGATCAAGGGAGTCATCGGGGTATTCACTGTAAGCCAGGCGGGGGTCATTCCATTTTTGCCGTAGAAACACATTGAGTCTGTAGTCCTGTGGAAGAACTCAGGGTAGTTAATAGAACATCATAGAACACAGAGAACAGAGCTGTTAGATGGAAAGCTTGGACACAATTCATTCAATGTTAGAGATTTGAGTTTCTGGGAATCTTTTGACAGTAGTAATTCTGTCAGACATGAATCAAAATGATCACAGCCTTAGCGAAAATGAAATGAAATGCGTTCAGTAACGTTTCTAATAAAGGTGTCAGTCTTATTGAAAATACCACAGAGTGACTGCTTGAATAGGATTATGCGCACCGCAAAAAAGAAATTTCAAATAACAACAAAAAAAAAGTCTTGTTTCTGGGAATTTGGTATGTTTTTTTTTTTTTAGTATACATTCAGCTAACATTGAACTAGATTTTGTCAGTAACAAGCTAAAACATTGGTTAGCATTATGTCACACCAGAGGAACAAGATAATTTTCTTTATTTTAACCCATAAACACCCAGTACTACTTTTGTGGTAGTTCCCAAATGACTTTTTCTCTAAATTCATCAATTCTTAAGTGATCTGCCACCACTTATTATAAAATAATCATCCATATCCATTTGCAGTTTTCCAGTGAAAATCAAGCCTTTTCTAATATTTGATGTACAGATGATATAGATGTTGATAAAAAGGTTAAATGACTTTTTCAGTAAAATATATCATTAACTGAACATAAAAAAAGTGTGTCCGTCCACTGTCATTGATCCAATTCTATGGGTTTTACTGGTGAATCAATGTTGTAGAAGATGCCGGTGTTTCCACGTTCACTACGGCGCCTCTGAACGTCCAAATGGGTCATATCTGATGACCATGAAAAGATGACAAACTGCATTTTACACTATTAATTAACATGGATTGATTGGATTAGTGGATCAAAAGGTATTAAACAGTTCAGATCAGAAGATGGTTTTGGTCGCTGGTGGATGTTTGGGTCTTTATGGGTTAAGCATGAGACCACTTGTAAAACTTTTCATTTAACAATACTGTCTTAAATAACAACTTTGTTACCTGTAACTATATTTTCTACTTTTAAGGCCAATAACATATTCTCTGTCAGTGGTTTGACACTTTTATTCTGATAAGAAATGTAGCCAAGCAAAATGTACTCAACCCAAGGGCAGATGTCTCATTAAATACATGGAAGACAATATTTAAAAACATTTGGCTTACTCCTAGTATGATTGTTTTCCCAGTGCATAGTTTTTTCAACCTTTGTTACCATGAGCGCTGCTGGTGAGTCGAGGATTTCCAGCGTAAACCAAGGACAAGTGAAAATTCTTGTCTGCAGCCAGCATGCATGAATAATTAAATTACAATTGTAATCGATGTGATTAATTCATCACTTTGGGCACTGTAGATTGTTGCTTTTCTTGCTTCCTCACATCGTTTACAAGTGTAAAAAGCATGGCTCTCCGGTGCCGACAATGACATCATTAGTGCTGTCACTTCTAGGACTGGAGGTCTGGGTTTCTGCGCCCACATACCTCCAAGAGACACCTCATGCAATTCACTGCCGTTTTATGCTGACCTGGCAACTCTAACACTGTAAATGCAGTCTTGAGGGCAACCGTTTTCTCCTGAACCCACTGTCCTTTTCATTCATTTTCTCAATTTTTCATTTTAATTGCAGAGTGGACAGTTCATTATCAGGCCGTCAGTGACCCAGTGGTCTCTGAAGGTTGCACTGTTATGCTCCAAGAAACACAGAAATGAGGGAATGGCTTTAGCACTGTTGAATTAGCAAATAAGTTGGAACACTGTTTAAAGATATTTTTATAAAATCAATACAAACTAATTATTTCAAGATTAAAAAGGGGATTCATTATTATTTATAACTATATTCGTCTTCAGGAAAACTCAGTGCCTGGATTGACTTACCATGGTAGTTTCTGTTATGGACCCAAAGCTGTTGATGAAAATGTTGCAGGTGACATTCACAGGTGGGCCTGAGGGATGAAAAACAAATGCAACTCACACGTTTCCCAGCTGGTTATGATTTATTAGACTGCATTCCTGTTCATATTAAAAATCCCTCTTAAGATTTACAGCAATTTCTCCATTACCTTCTATCCTCATATGGTCAGTGTGACTGTAAATATTGCCAAAAGGTGAGTTTCGACAGCTCCTAAGAGACTACTATTTAATGACATAAGCCTAAAACATTGCTGTCTCTTTAAATGATATTAAACCTTGAATCCTCTGTAAGACAAGACAAATTGTCATATTCAATCTACTGGAGTAAGATAAGTAAATTAATAGAAAAGCGTCATTCTCATTATGAAATCCTCATTTTCTGCAGTGGAAATGAATGGATTGAATAGACTTTAATACATTTTTAATAGTTTCACCTGCCTCAACCTCTCTTATTTCA
The DNA here is from genome assembly GCA_037367295.1 of Apogon hyalosoma. Classification (NCBI taxonomy): domain Eukaryota; kingdom Metazoa; phylum Chordata; class Actinopteri; order Kurtiformes; family Apogonidae; genus Apogon; species Apogon hyalosoma. The sequence continues at coordinate 17,488,001 of JAPQRP010000002.1, forward strand.
ACAAGTCACAGGCAGAAAATTTTTTTATAGAATAATATGCACCATTACTTTTGTTGAAGACCAAGTAAGGTCACTGCATCATAAGATCTCCTATCCTTAAATTAAATATCAAAACAACAAAAGGAAGTTTTCAGTGCAAAAGCCCTTTTGGGTTGAACTAACACTACTGTATGAAATGTGTAAACAAGGACAATCTCATCAAATATAAATGACCTGGGAAGCTGGAACTCTAAAACTCGTAGAATAGTTTCTGAAAGAGCAACATACAGCACACACACGTGAGAATAGTCCAGTTTTTAGCTTTCAGAGCACAGATACATTCTTTGTTTTGTTTTCAGATGTTTGTGCTTTCTATAGGCTTTTCTTGAGGGCTACTGTGATGGTCTTTCTTGGCACATACACTACCTTTGAAGTTGGGTCTGATGCGGGCATCATATCCTGACGTTTTCCCCATGAGCTTGTCCAGAAAGTCAGAAGGCGACAGCTGTGGTCCTGCCCTGCTGGGGGGCTTTATCTCCTCCTTACAGGAGCTCAGTCTGACGTTAGTCGGGGACAGAGAGAGGGAACAAATACAAAGGAAAAGAGAAGATTTAAGAAACAGCAGAGGAGGAGTGTGTATGCATGAGAGGTAGCAATGGGGGTGGTGTAAAAAAAAAATAATGAGAATCCAACAGAATAAGAAGCCAACAGCTATCAGCAAGTCAGTCATCAGCAAAAAAAACCCAGCGGTAGATGGGGAAATGAGGGTGAAAAATGATGAGTGAATGGCTTGCCTCAGCTGGCAACTAAAAGCTTATCTATTTCACATCATGTTTGGGAATTATTGTGGTTGTTAGGTCCCAACTATGGAGAAGCAAAACAGACACAAAGGTAAACTCGTTCCTCTCTTGTGCCTCCTGCTACTCACGGCTTAGCAGGGGTAAAGCTTGACAGATTGATGGCTCAATTGTAATGCTATGAATGTCACACCAGGGAGAGGAAGGAGTTGATATGAGCTCCAGCAAGGCTCAGGCAGCTTCTGACAGGAATAACCAACAGGCCAGAGTGTGAGCAGAGAAAATGCAAGAAAAGCAGTGCAAATGCTCACATTTCACAATTAGTCACAATCCCAAACTTTGGAGTACAGATGGTAAGTTCAATCCCCTCTGAGGCAAGGCTTTGCTGATGCCCTGTGTTATTGTAAGTGCACGGAGACGGTCTATGTTCCGCCAGACTCTAAACTTCATTTAGACTCACATAAACCGCACTGTCAGGGGAAATGTGATGCAGAAATTTATTTGAATAAGTCTGGCCTCTTTGACTAACATGGATGTGGTGAGCTTTATGAAATATCAAGCAGCAACTCACCAGGAGGCAAACAAAATATTTCATAAAATATTTACTCTTTAGGGAGCTGTTTCTGTCTTTTTCTATCCAGACTGTGGTGGTGTCATACTAGTCTCATCTGGCAAAACCTCTTTGGCAAAAATACTTTGTCAGTACTGTGCCAATGTTGGGGATATGTCTGGCACCCTCCACTGTTGTTGCATAATATGGATAAAACCTCTTAGTTTGACTGTTCTTTAAATTAATCACTCTGATTTTGGGTGGCCTTGAACATAGCACACAGCCATGATGCTCTTCCAAAGCAGTGTCAGGGGAGAAGCTGTGTTCTGTAGTATTAAAAGGACTAAATCCCACAGAAGAAAACACAATGTGAATCTTTGTTAGAACTTGCAATTTTAAGCTTGTTGTTGCAACATGGAGGCTGTAGTTCTTTCACATGGTCAGGGGGACTTGAATATGGAAACACGCAGATAGTAAAGGAAACAAAATGACAAACTTAACACTGCGAGATGGAAATCCCCACCCTTATTCCAGCAGAGGACATCCAGCCAAGCAGACTAGTATCAAAATAAAACGACCACTAAATACAATGTGCACCCCCTAGATATTTCCATAGAAACAAGATGGCTTTGGTTGCCAGTAACAACCGCTATTAGCACAGTTCTACAGCAGTTACATCAACCCTACTCTGACTCATTTTCCTTTGTAAAATATTTTCAGCTATGTGAAACAATAGCAACGACCTCTAAGCTTGGAACCACACATTGAAAATGGCAAAAATATAGAGGGATAAGGCACAACTACTTTGATTTCTGTGGTGTTTTCGTCAGTGATTACCATTTTAATGTCAGAGCTCACCTCCCCAACATGTGAATATGCCACTATGACACCCACGTGGCACCAATATTGTGATTGGTTGTGATTGGATTAAAAAACAAAGACGCCAGAGTTGGTTCAGCCAGACCTTCCCGAACACTAAGAAGTATTCAGAATCTGTTACACTAACCTTAACTACACAGCTCTTACTTGAGGGATGTCTATCATGGAATAGGCTGTATGGAGTATTTCAGTTGGCATTTTCCTACCTTTCTGCTCTCTTTATATTACTTTTTTCAAAGTCTCCCTTGCTTCATCAAACGACAACCTCAGCACGCAACCTACACACTACACATGCTACACATCTCATAGTTGGCATATGTCTTTTACTCTTTCATGTGGCTCTTTCTTTTGCAATGTTTTACCAAAAAAAGTTCCCTGTAACAGTACTGCAAAGCAATGTGAAGACAGCCTGGCTATGCAAGGCTATATCGACCCTGCTGTTCCATCTGTGACCAAACAACGATGCTGACTATTTGTCATCAAAAACCACCCTCCAGTTTCTGTCACTGGAAACAAGTTTCTATTGTGGCTCCGTGGACCCATGTAACACCTTTAGTGTTTGTCCCAGTGGAGCTGTTCAACTCTTCCTGTTTTTGTCCACACTGTAGATCTGTCATCCTTCTGTCTCTCCCACACACAGTCACTGGTTTACAGAGAGATTGATTGATGGACACACAGTAAGACATTGATAATAATGTCTCTTGGGTTGTGGCTATTTTAAAAACAGGCTGCTGCCGAGCAATAAAACAGCTGCTTCAGTTTTAAAGGTTATATTTTCTGACAGGTGGTCACAAGCATTTACAGGACAAATGGACAAACGGATAGCTGGCTTTTAGAAGAAATATTGACAAAAGAATAGGTCTTCTACACAATACCAAGTGTGTATTTCTGCCACTGCCTGCTGATGACTGATGCAAAGGGTGCATTGCCATCCCTGGTGAGAACACACGAAGGGGTTAACTACAGCGACAGTTCACCCAGCCTTATGAAGACATAGTACGCCTAACATATATGAGAAGGTTAATGTCTCCTTCTTCTACTCATTCATGAGTCAGTGATCTAACCTCCACACTACTGACTAAGACGTATTCCACAGTGGATTCAGTAGCGTACACCCTGAATTGGTGGAGCTGTGTGTGGGCCGTGTGTGGGCCATCTATATACCAAGAACAATGACTGTAACTGTAATGATAACGCCATGAGTAGCTACACTGATGTATGATAACCTTCTGTAAACACAGATGTCAAACTCACCCAGCGCTCCAGCTGTGTGAGCCCAAGAATGAATATTGATCAGCTCTTGTAGGATACAAACTGGTCAACATGTGTGTATCTTGCACCCACAAAACTGACACATGGACCTCTTGGAAAAAAAAGGACAAAAAATGAATAAATAATCTGTTTTCTCTTGTGCAAAAACTAACATAGCAAAAATGAATGATTAATGATGTCATTTCTCAGCAACTGGGCTGCATGGAATATTGATTTTCCTCTTACTACTGTTCACCTTCTTGTTAATACAATAAATGGAAGCAAAAACAGTGATTGTCGCAGTAACTTTATATGTTTCATTCATTCATTTTTTCTGCCTCTGGAGGGTCAGGTCATGCCAGGCTCCATCCTGGACATTTCACTAATTCATCACAATGCTGACATATACAAACAAACAACCATTCAACCACACATTCACACCAACAAGTGATTTACAGTGACCAGGTTATGTATTCAGGTGTATGTTATTGGATGATGGGAAGAAACCACGTACCCAGAGATCCACACAGACGCAGGGCAAACACGCAAACTCCACACAGAAACACAACATCCTGTAAATTCATATCTATTCTGACTGGCTGTCTGTATTTGTATCCCTCATCAAACTGCTCTTAGAGTGAACCCCAAAACATCATTCATCGCTGTGGGCTCTTCAGTGTCAACAACAGAATTCGAAACATTACAATGCCTTTTACGCCTGTCTTGTCACATCAGTTGTTTGAACTGAACACTGACATGGCAAGGGATCATCTTTTTCATGCGGTATTGTTCTGTCAATTTAGTTTGGAACTGGTGAGGTTAGAAGGAATCAATAAGTGCAATAAAACAAAAGTAATGAGCCTGTTCTTAAAAGGTATAAGGTGTAGATGGGGTAAGGCCATGTCCACACGAAACCGCATCTTTTCCGATCCGATATTTTTCTTTGTCGTTTTAAAAAAAGTCCTCAGTAAACATGGAGTAATTTCAGGAAATATCTGCATCCACACAAAACCACTGAAAACGTCTGAAAACGATGTAGTACAAATGCCAGGTCTATATGTGGTGTTGTAATGCTCTTGCAAAAAACGGAGAAGAAGACGTAGAGCATAAAGCTTAATTGGTTCTACCGGGTCTGATCCAATATTCCCCCATGGTCGCCCCTCTCCGCGGTAGATCCAAGAGCATGGAGTGAATATTGTCGCTATGGTTGTTTGTTGCTCATTGTAATGAAAGAGTAACCGAAGATTTTGATTCAATATTTCCAATAAGCTCAATAGCTGTTGTAGCACGAGCACTTCTCTGTAGTCCGCCACCGTTGTTGTTGTTGAAAGGTTAGAGAAGCGGGGCTATGACATCATCGTGTTAGAAAAGTTGCGGTTTGGTTTGTACAGACAAAGACACAAAATCAGCGATTTCAGAATTATCCACTCTGGGACCCAGTTTCAAAAAGTTGTGGTTTCAGTGACTGAAAACACCGGTTTTGTGTGGACGAAAGGCCTATCTGATACTAAATATTTGTGGATATGACCAAAAATGTTTTCAGATGGACAGAGCCTAAGACTCCAGTGATGCACAGATACCCAGGATGCAATTTGTTGGCACTAATGTTCACCTGAACTGAACTGTCGGCAGTCTCAGAATTCGTGAACGTCCCCGTGCACTGGGGTGGATACAGGATACAGGTTAGAAGTTGTGAAAATTTTGTGTAAGATCCACTGTATAATAAAGGAATAGAACCCGAGAGTTGGACGTGGAAAGTATACTTATGGACCCCCCCCCCTCCCAAAAAAAAAAAAAAAAAAAAAAAAAGACATGCTGAAAATGTTATACAGTATTTGTATTTTGTTACTTCCATAGCATATGACCAGATAATCAAATAGTTTCAATATGTATTACAGATTATTTCCATTTAAGCCTCTGTTATTGAGTCAGGAAACTGGCATTGAAAGTAGCTGCCTACCTCCCTTATGCTGAACAAATACTGCTGAATACAAGGATCTACCTGCCAGCACAGTTATGTGATGTGATGTCAGGACAGTATTCCTGAAATAACAATGCTAAATCATCTTAATCTGCTGCATGTAATATCCTTTCACTGTCACACTAAAACGGTAGCAGACAGTAGTTACAACAACCCCCAAAGGTTTCTCAAATGCACCATTCTTTATTTAGCGGTAAAGACTAAGCGCTTGTTTGTTTAGGGATGTGTCTGTTGTTAGAAGAAGCCATTACTCTGTAATCTACAGTGCGATCACAGTACATGTCAGCTCTTTGTGGTGAGGTCTACAGATGAACTGTTCACCCTTCGCTGTGGAGGGAGTCGAAGGTTTTCTGTTCTCTTCCCTCAGGGCCTACATTACCTCTCCAACAGACCTCATGCATTTCTAATCAGAGCTCTGCAATTAGTATATAAATCTTATATTACAGAGAATAGGAAATAAGAAACACTCTATTTAAAAGCATGACAACAGATTTGATCTTTGATTTCTGGCTCGTATCCATCTGATTAAAAATTGGCTCATGTCTACAGTGATGACTCCTGACAGAGTTTTTAGATGAAATGCAGAAACCTTTCGGACTCCTTCCAAAAAGCTGTCATGTTGGCAGGCCACGTTTATCTTTTAAAGTTGATTTTGGGTTAATGTACTGTACTACATTTTATACTGACTATAAAGCCAGAAGTGCAGCTGCGAGTGGCTTCTCACAACCCTTCAAAACTGAATTATGTGTCTTTGTCTGAATGATTCAATTATTAAGATGCTCTTTGCTGACATTTAATGAGCCTGACCTTTTGCTTCCCGCTCCATCCCTTTCATTTGAGCATCCATGCCAGACTGCTGTCGAGAATATGTAACAACTCTTTCTTCCCTTGCATTGTAGAGTAAGTTTTGACTGTCACTCTCCTGTTAACAAGTAATTTCATTTAGCTTTGACAGCGAGACTGAATCAAAGTGTAAGAACAACAATACGCACACACGTAGCATCAGGATAAGAGAAGTGGTTATAGAAAAAAAAAAAAAAAACAACACAGAATGGAAACTCACCGCAGAAATGATCTGCTGTTTTGCAAATTGCAGTGTTGCTGAATATCCTTTGACCTTATGAATATTTTTTTTCCATTTTGTTTTTTAGATGCATGGGAGGAAAAACTTAAAAAATCTGTGAAAACATGTTCTATCCTGAAAACATTGACTACTTTGTGTTTGTATGGACATTTTTCATCCTGTAGTTTTGTAACCTGAAGCCAGCTTTTATACTAACAAACCCCTGGGGAGTACACGGTCATCAGATTCACCGTAGATAGTGTGGAAAAAACATCTCATCAGTTGTAGCTTCTAAATATTTAATCAAGGCCATTGTGTTTCAGATACCTTTGTACTAATGATTGTAAAGATGTGCATTAATTTTCCAGCAAGATATGATAAAGTGGTTGCATTGTTTCTAACATTTTATTTATTATTTAGAAATGTGACCAATAATTTGAGCCTTGTAGCTTTATATTTTACCACACCGTGCCAGTACAAACAATATTTTAGCTTCTAAAGGCTCAGGTGTGGTATAAAAGAGACAGGAACAGGGAAGTAAGACTGTTTCTATGCAAACATTTGATTCATTTATTTATCTATTTTTTTTACCCAAGGCTTCTGTGAAAAACAAAAGTCATAATGTCTGTGAAACGTTGGAACCCCTGGCAATACATCAGGATGCAGGAGACATCAGGCATGCACACATACACATAATTGAAGAGCACAACATGTTACAATTTTCTGCAAGCATGGATCCATGTAACATAACATACAAATTGGACACAGTTGCCTTGACTTTCAATTTCTTTCACAAAAATATCATATGTCACTGTTTCACTCATCATTTCCCTTAAAAAAAAAAAAAAAAAAAGGCAATTTTTTTGTAAGAAAGGAAGGGAAGGAAGTGTTTCCACGGCAGTATGAGAAGTTACATGGAATATACAGTCTAAAGATTTGATAAAGACAGCTTGATGTTTTTCTGGACATGTAGCTTAAATGTATAAGGACATAAATGGACTGGAAAGATGAGGGTGGGAGGTAAGAGAGCAGCAATACCTTATATCTACTAAATTCAAAGGTTCTTAAATAGAAATACTCACAAGAAATATGATATGCTTGCCTATAGATGCGTGTAAAGATAATTAACAGACATTTAAACATCTAAAAACTGGTTGATTGGTCTTCCCTTAAAAACAACAATCTTTTTTATCTTCAAGTCGTCTTCATTCTGTGTATCTTGATTCTGTTACACATGAAAGAAAGTGATCGAAATCACATCTAATTAGAAGGGATGGGATTCTTCCCGTGGAGTGCAAACATATTCTGTTAATTGCTTTTTCATTATGAAGCTGGTGATCAGAAAAACACATCATTTAGCAGTATGGCTGTTTCCTGGATTCCTACAAGGAAGCGCTGGGGGCTATCAGGGCCATTAGACATCCATGCATGAATGTGTAACTTTTTAGTGCTATCAGCATAATGGGAAACAGAACCAAACTGCTCTTATCGCCTGCTCAAACTCTAATTTCCTACTTTTCAAATGGCCCTTGAAATCCACTTGAGTCTTAGGTACCTCTCCCATTAAAGGCCTCTCACTTTGAGGTTGAAAGTAGGTCTTTGTAGATGGTCAACTCAACTTCAGCCCTACCAACCATACGAATTGACTCATGCCAGTGACAGGCCCTTAATCAAAATAGATCCATGCTTTATGGTAATACTATGACATGTCATTTTTTGTCTTTAATGACCTGTGTAGCTCTTGTCCTCTTATACGGTATATGATGGCCTATGGCTACCCCTGTCCCGTTTTGATCAATAGGCTCATTGTGGAATGGGATTTAGAGCACACTGCAATTTACTCTTTCACATTTATCTTCAATGACATGACCACTGCCACTCCTGAACAGTGACACCTCTAGGTCTGGAAAACACATGGAGACACAGCTTCATATCGTACAAGTCTTCGCAGTTAGCCTGGCTAACATCAACAGAACTGTATCTGGATGATCTGTAGAGAATGAGGGAATCAAATCTTGACAAAGGCACCTTTAAAGATGTCGTCGTATGAAAGTATTCAAGCGGTAACAAAGAATTTAGTGAAAACATTGTTAATATGACACAGAGTCTGTATCAATGAAGCTACAGAGTTTATATGGACAAAGGTGAAATTAAAAATTAAAAGAATGTTAAGTATTCAGAGCAGGGGTCTCTTTTGCAAGGCAGCCTACTAGATAATATTCTACGGATTTTATAATACAATGGAAGAACCCTACAGGGCATACATACATATTCTATGTACATAAAATATAAGATGGATGGGTTTTGAAATTACTCTTAAATCTTTCACGGTGCACTTTGCATGTGACCTCCAATTACAGAACAATATACAGTATATTATTATGCAGTAGCACGGTGATGACCAAAACAACTATTTCTATGCAGTATGCCACCATTACTGGTGTTTATTATGTTCACTCAGTAGGTAACAACTTACTTGAATTATCATAAAACTACAAATTTTCATAAAACTTGGAGCAGTAGGGCATGGGTGTTAGTAAAACAACCACAACATGCACTGATGAGGGTTTTTTTTCCCATTAATGTCCTTGTCTGGGACGCCAGGATGCCTTAGTGTTTATACTGCAAAAGATATGTAATTAAAAGTGTCCCAGACCACCTTGGCAAGTGGTTGGACTGATCAGATCACAGTGTATCTTGGTGGTCATATCTAAAAGAGCTGTTCAGTTGTGATCCAACTGTCAATGTTAAAATAAGTGCACATCACGACTAAAGTTAAGGTGAGATTAGTTTATTTAGAAGACGATCTAAGTAAAGGGGTAAAACATGACCATCTTACTATTGATTACATGATAATGTCTAACTTGCAGTTATCCATCTTAAACTTATGCTGCGTTCCAGGCAGGTTTTTGAGCCTGTAAGTCATAACTTCAAGCTACGACTCACGACTTTGTAGCGTTCCAGGCAAGTCACGTCAAACTACCTGAGGGCAAGGGATTGTGGTAGCTAGATGTAAACAAACCAGCACAGCAGACCGTACGGGGCTTATGCTCATTTACAATCATTTCTAATGCCAGAGGTGCTTGCTCCTTGCTTATTTGAGGGAAACAGAGGAAAAAATGGTGTATAAGGCAAGAGAAGTTGTTATACCTTTTATGTTACATTATTTGTATATTTGGATACATATTTTGTATTAATTTATTCTTGCACTCAATGGACTGAAAACTAGCTAACGCTGCTGATTATGCATAACATTTGCAGATAAATAACGTTAGAGCAATACCTTGTTTTAATAAACAATCTGTGTAAACACCGCATCCATGGGGGCCGCCATTGTTGTTTCATGGGCTATGTGACGTCAGAGCGCAGAACTGGGAGTACATCGATCTAGTGCCAGTTCACGGGTGGGAAGTCACGGGTTTGACTGCCATTCCAGTTCATTTTCACCAGTAGAAGGTTGGAAAAACACGGGTTACAGGTTGCCCGGAATGCAGTATTAATGTGTCATGTCACTCAGCCGATCATTTCTGTTCTCCAGTGTCACTTAATGTTTACAGCTCTTACTCTTGTTGCACACCAGAGGATATTTGTCATCAATGGAGGAAGAGATTTGTGATACTTAGTGAGTTTGGTTACTTTTGACTTGGGTTTCAATGGTTTAAAGAGGAATAGAGTCATCAGTGTGTATGTGTGGCTGATTACATGACGGTAAATGGACTCTACCTATCACTTCACATTGTCATTTTTCTCACTTAATAGCTTTAAATCAGGAGGCATCAGTGTTGATGGAAGTTAAAGATGATCTTACAGGTCAACAGATTGTTATGAATTTAACTCTTCTCACAATATAGTTTGACGCTCCTCTCATATGACTCCCACCCTCTAGTCTACCCTCACAAATCCAAAGCCACGGCGTATTTCCTCCTAAAGTTCAGATATCTGTCCACTCACATCACCTTGGGTAAAACTAGTGTTTCTCAAACTGTGGGGCGGGCCCCCTAGGGGGGGCACGAAGGCTTGCCAGGGGGGCATTACAGTACAGTTTGCACTCTAATGTTCTGAGATGTTGAGATGTGCAAAGTAAATGGCCTGATTGCAGCCACTGATATTGTTCAAATGTTCATCTTTGTAACCAAAATGTGTTTGTTGTTCTAAAAAAGTAGCTTTATTGTCATAGTCGTATGATAATTGCGCATTTCCTATTTTTATTTGAAAATATATTGTCTCAGGGAGCAGTCTTGATGAGTTTATTTGTATTGTCCAAGCAAAAATCTAAGTTATTTTTAATTTGACCACAAAATTATTCAAGGAAAAGCAAAAAGGATATACAATTTTGATGTTATTTTCAATAAAAGTTATAATTGCACCACTGTTACAATGTTGTTGGGGTTGAGCAGCGGGTGGAGATTTTTTTGTCCTTCAAAGGGGGGCCCCACAGAAAAAGACTGAGAACCACTGGGTAAAACCAACAGACAAAAAGGAAGAAACCTGAGTCCTAAGTTGTGGTTTATTTGTAGTTGTGGAATATGAAGAGTGGACTTTCTAGTATCCTGTCTGTGATGAACAAAAGCCCTCAGGAATAATGTGCTTCATTCTGTTTTGCTGTTATTTGTGGCTTACAGATATGTGTGTTGTCTCTGTAACACCATATCAACTATTAGAAAACTTTGTAGTATTTAACTGGAAGACCAAAGAAAGAAAGTTTAGAGGAAGACACACTTTAATTTATTTCCGTTAGCTATTGTTGTGTTTACTGGCATCCTTTTTTCTTTGTCTTCTCCTCAGTCAGTATCAACTTTCATCTTTGTTAGGTAGTAAAGCATAATTAGCTCGGCCATGAGCCAATACTAATCACAGATTCCTCTTCTTGTTAAAGTATATTTAGCTGCCTCGATGCAAACCCCGGAGGTTAATGATTTAGATTAATCCCTGCTAACCCAGAGTAAATCGCAACTCTGTGCCATCGCTCATGCGTACTAATTTGTAATGCAATCTTTAATCTTGTGGGAGTGAGGCTTGACATCTCTAGAGCACCCGGCAGAAATGATGTTTCCAGGCTTGTGCCACAGTAATGACAAGGGCACAATGAGCTGGGGCTTGATGACAGATTTATGCTCATCAGGTCCTCTTTCTGCTATAGTGAACCCCAGGCTTTCCCCATGCAGTTTTAGCTAATCTTTGGCACACTATTACAATTTAACTGTGGTGTGTTAAAATGTATGTGTAGGTTATATAATTCTTTATATCTTGAATCTACAACTCCTCAACTACGACTGCTGTTATCTCCTGCTAAAATGTCATGACAGAATGAACTGGTTCAACTAATACACTAAATCTCAAAACGAATAGACAACCAAAGCATCTCATATCTTGTATCTGTGATCGGGGATGAAAACTCTGCATGACGTCAAATGACTGCATTTTTATGATGGATGAAACCCTTTTAGCAAGTAGATGCACCGATTTTGAATATCAACATTTAAAACCAAATACAATGAGAAAAAACAATATATATAAAAAAAAAAAAAAAAAAAAGAAAAAGCATATTTGAAAAAGGAGTGGGATGAAGTTCAATTTATATACTCCCGCCCCCTTACCCTACTTTTTTTTTTACCCATGTCAGTTCTCCAAAGTAACGTAACAAATCTTATACATATCAAGATAAATTCTGCACAAAACACAAAAATGTATACACATCAAAAATAAACTCTGTCCAAATGTATTAGTCTAATGTATTACTAATAGTATACCTCCAGATTTTTAACAGATTTCCTGATAAACACTAACTTAAAATGTCCACCTGATCCACATGCTAGGAGACTGCAGATGAACTCTATAAGGGAACAATGCACAGTGAGTGATTTATTCACAATGAAACTGAACTCAAGAGCAAGTTTTTGTCCAACTTCAGTCTGTCCCACCCCAGTTAGTTCCCTATAACCCAGTCGACATTCTTTCATCCAGCTTATTCGGCAGTCTATACACCTCACTCGTCATCTGCCTACACATCTGTCAAAAGCACATCTCCTCTACCTTCTCACCATCCTCTGTATTGTTTGTGCATATATGTGTGTTTGTTGTTATGTACTTTATTTTATCTGCTCAAACTTGTGAATCTCAGGCTCTGCTGGGGGCTTGGTGGTCCTCCAGGTCCTTCCGTCCATGGTATGATGTTGAGTGGTTCTCAAATACAGACAAAAGACCTCAATGACTTTTCCAGACCATCTTTATGTGACATATTCCAGAATAAGAGCTGAATGAAGCGCTCTCCACGGAAACAGTTTGCAGGAAGGGTTGTTTTGTGTAGCTTTACTGGGCACACTGACCTATCAGATGCATTCATTCATTCATTTTCCAAACTGCTTAATCCTTGAAAGGGTCGTGGGGGTGATGGAGCAAAGTCCAGCTACCAACATGTTAAAGTGTGGTTAGACCCTGGACGTGTCACCAGTTGATTGCAAAATTTTACACAATCTCGAATATTATCAAAAAATATTTACAGAAAAATCTACACATATACATAAACAAATGCAATTATTTTGTTTGTTGTTGACAAAAAAAGATGAAACTAATTTGTTGACCGTTTCAATGTCATGTACTGAATGTGTTTCATTATCTTGCTGAAATATCTGGTTTTGACCTCGATGGAATATAACACATGCTGAGGGGTCTGGGTTTGGAGAATGGAACAATACTTGGCAGAGTTCAATGACTTAAAAATTATTCTTAATACAATATATCACAAATGCACTGACTGTCCAAAAACTTTTTCCACCACTGCACAGGCAAATATCCAGTCACTCTTTCATTCACACCTACAGGTGATTTAGACTAGTTCACCTAGCAGATGCTTTTTTGTTAATTCTTAAACTAGATGTGGGAAAAACTAGCAGACACAAACAGACATCTGTGTAAACAATACTCTGTTTACCTTACAGGGAAAACCTTTTGATATCAGTCTCTGCATCAAACCTTTCAAACTGCCCTTTCCCCTTAAAGCAGCTGATGCTAGCTTAGAGACGCCTCGGTCCTGCCCATCCTCCAGATGCGTTCATTTTCTCCAAGTCTCTCTGCATGCAGGCCACCCTTTTTCACATCTAAGATCTGATATCAGCACAGATTGCCTCCTGTCTGTCTGTCTGTGAGACAGAGCTGTATTTCTGATAGAGAAAAGGGACTATACTGACTGCAAAAGATTGCTTTGATGTGACTGCTCCAGGGCTTGAGATGGACTGAAGCTTTATCCTCACACAGTCGACAGCTCCTCACCACATAGGCGTTAGGTTTGTTTTGCCATGTTCCTGGGCATTGTAAAGTGCTGAGATAATTGGTAATTTGCTCCCATGAATGAAACACAAAATGTAGCACATGCGGAGTTTAGAAATTGTAGCATATACAGTATCTATATACAGTATCTCATATCTCTTCCTATGAACACTTTAACTTCATTTCTATCAAAGCAAATTTATGGCTGCATTTCAATTTGTGCTGTTTATGAACCATGCTGCTAGCTGAATACGCATGGTGAGATGGAGGGAGAGTAAACACTATGATCAAAGCAGTGTTTGTCATTCTCATCTTCTCCATGTCCTATAGTCAAGGTAATGAAATGCACTGATTAAGAAGTAAGATTGGATTTTGTTCACGCAACTGGTCTGAATATGGCAACTGTATGATAAAATGACACATTAAACATATCTGTGTTACCAGATGTGGGGGTGTGTTTGTGTGTATTTTTTACCATTTAAAAAAAAAAAAGATGTCTTCGTCAGCTGTGTGCCTTCACATGTTGGACTCTATACCCTCCCTTCCCTGTTTGTATCCACTTTCAAATGCCACTGGGGAAAAACCTCCAGCTGTGTCCACACACAAGTCCACACAGTCTATGTACAGTGAACATGCAATTAGAAACTGGAGACCGCTTCAGTGTTATGATTAATGTCTTCCATTTGTTGAATATACCTACATGAATATGGATGGGCACATCAGCTTCCATCAATCTCAGTACAAATCACACCCTCTGATAGTCTATGCTTGTTTTCCTGTTGCCTTATAACACATGTCCAAGTAGTGTCATGCAGTTTCCTCCTCTCTCTCTCTCTCTCTCTCTGCGTAGATATATATAGTATTAGCCTGTGATTGGTCCACAGTTCTATTGTTCCTTTGGCTACTCCTTCATTGTTATTAACTCCTAACGATTGCTGCTTATGGTAGAGGTAAGACTGTGTGACTGTCTCATTTTGCCCCGAGGACCATAGAACAGTTACTTCATTACAGTATAACAGAGACATAAAAAAGCCAAGGGCCAGCAGGTGAGTCAGTATATGTGTAGCCCCAGTTATGGTCCACCTGCGCCTTAAACCAAAGAATAGAGCTGCTGGGGTTTCACTGTCAATCTGCACAGAGAAACGAGGTTTCAGCCCAGGAGAGGTAAAGAGAAAATCACTCCCACAAAAACACACATCCACGTACACACGAAGACAGTCACTGCACTCTACATGACCCATATTTTGGACATGACAGCGAGGAGGGAGGAAGTTGTAAGCGTTGCCGCTGGCCTGTTTCGCTTGATCAAGCTGCTGGCTGGAACCAACGCAGTCATGACAAAGCCACCATGAAGCTGGGTCTACCAGGAATTTTCTGAATCATGCTCATAAAGGAGGCAGTCGAACAATGCTTTGTGAAATGGCTGTTTTTCCTTTCACCGACGTTGCTATTGTAGAGTCACACCATGTTTAGAGCCTGGTAGGAGTCTCCTTTCTCACTGATAGGAACCTAAATGACAGATGTGTAATGGATGATTATGAAAAGACACATTATTTCCCAAGAAAATATAGAAAGCTTTACCAAATTAACACTAACTGATCTTTCCTTAACCCATAAAGACCCAGTGCTACTTTTGTGGCAGTTCCCAAATGAATTTTTTCTCTATTTGTAACCATTCTAAAGGGATTTATCACCATTTATTCTAATATTATACTCAGTAAAAATCAGGAATTTTCCTGTATTTAATATACTATTTAATTTACTGGTCATGTGGAATTGGGATGGGACAATGTGGGCTCGACTTCTTCCTATTCCTTTTCGGACATTGAGTCTTGAAGAGTCACAGTGAAATTGTTGTATATTTGTGTGATATTTGTTTTCTTTTTTGGTTGATGTATTCCATATAGGTATTGGAGTGTCCTTTTGGATCTGGAATTTCTTTTGCCTACTTATGTTTGAAGGGAAGTCTATCTATATGCGTAATATGGCTATGAGATGGACGGAGTTTATTTTGATACGTTTAATATTTTTTGTGTTTTGTGCAGGATTGTTTAGAATTTATTTTTGCGTGTAAGATTTGTTAAGGTACTTTGAGGAACTGACATGGGACTTTGTGATCAGTAGAAAAAGATGGGGTAAGGGGGCAGGAATATGTAAGTTGTACTTCATCCCTCTCAT
>JAPQRP010000002.1:17504071-17514680 GCA_037367295.1 Apogon hyalosoma
TATATAATAGATAAATAAAATGTACAGTCCGTAAAAGCTTGGGTTAAAATTGGTTATTATATCAAAAACAGAGAAAGTTGAAGACAAACTGATGTTTGCAGTAAAATATATCATTAACTGAACATAAAACAAGTGTCTCCATCCACTGTCATCGATCCAACTCCATGGATTTTACTGGTGAATCAATGTTGTAGAAGATGACGGTGTTTCCATGGTAACTATGGAGCCTGTGAACGTCCAAATGGGTCAAATCTGATGACCATGAAAAGATGACAAACTATATTTTACACCAGTTATTTTCACATATTGATAGACTTAGTGGATCAACAGGTATTAAATATTTTAGATCAATAGATGATTTTGTTCACTGGTGGATGTTTGGGTCTTCATGGGTTAAGATACATCATGCACTGCCTTAGACCTATATATGAAATATTTTATTTTGCTGTGTTTTTTGTCTGGCTATAACACATTTGCATACTTTCATCATCATATCATCATCAATCATTTCCTCATACCCTATCAGACTATCTTCAAAATGACAGTGTATTCAATCAACAAGTGGGTTTTTTTTTATGTAAACAGAAGACAGTGATTTGTTAGCCAATGCACTATTCATTTGCATACATTGCTGAATCATAATGAGGGAGTTATTTTATAGTTATGAGAAAAGAGTTGAGTGCATCTGAAAGTTACGTTGGCAAGCCAAGTTTAGTTTGAATTAGAGGAATTACAGGACAATGAATAGGATTTTGCTACAACCATTCAGATGAGACATTTTTCACAATGTGCAAGCTGAGTTGTATGTCATTCCCCTCTTTCCCTGCATTTTTTACTGATAAGTTTCAAATAAAGGCTTGAAATACCAAAAATATACAGCGGGGTAGTGATTATTTCCCGCTTTACCAAAGTGGATAAGAAATGTCATATCAGAAACTTTCATGCATTTAAGCGGAATGTCAAAATCAGTATTTTAGTAAAAGTTGTTTTTTGTCAAGACTGTAATTTTTCATGTTGTGTTTCTATGTTGGCGAAATCCTGTCTGCACATTGAAAGTAAGGCCACAGCACAAGTTTGAGTGAACAACAATACTGACATCCCCAACTTACTGATAATGTGTGAGGAGACAAGGCTTTGAGGAACAAAGCTGACGGTTAAGTAAAAATGTCCTCCTGTTTTCTTTCTCGTACATTTGAAAAGCCCACAGGCAAGACAGACACCAGCTCCCTGAGATTTCCTTAGAGGCTCACATCCAAGAGACATCTCAGGCACCACTCCATTTGCTTTGTACACTTCTTCCAGGGTGATGTCTTATTCACAAGAGCCTCTTGGGGTGCCGGACACGCATTGCATGTCTTGCAGTTTTCCCAGAGAACAAAGGCATATGGATACGGTAATCCTTTAGCCTGTTAAGGAAAAACAAGTTCAGACAAACTAGGAACTAATCCTGTTTGACACACAATGTTGTGCTTTCTCCATGTCTTCTTATCACATGGTTTTAATTACTCCATTGTATTTGAGTGAGGTCCTTCCAGGTCCATCCAAAAGCAGAGCGACATAGCACACAAAAAAAAAGTACTTCATAAAAAGAATTGGAATTGCAACAACAGCTTAATTTTGTACTGTCAACAATCTCCATCTGACACGTTTATCGAGTGTACCACCCGTTGTTTGTAAAGCAGACATTCTTCATCCAAACCGAACCGCAGAATGTGACACACTATTTCAGAAAACAATGCGAGAGTCATGTGGGGACATGCAGACAAATGGATGGAGCCTCTATGGTCAGGCATCAAGGTGAGAGAAAGAATACATTCAGTACTGACACTGTGTCTGTTGAACACGATAAAGAGATGCGTCTCCAGCCCTGTTATGGATGGTTAGGAAGCTCGGAGCCCAGTGTGTGGCCTGAGATAACCACGAGCAAAGTATGGCTATGCATAGCTAATAGAGTGAGTGTCACCAGCCAGAAAAACACGATAAAATCACTTCTTTTGAACGTCAGGCTAGGCATTCAACTTGTGTCCTTCAAGGAGCCGTAATGAAGTGTCAGAGTTTGTCCTTCCTAACTGTGACTTTGCATGTTGTCACTAGGATGTCCACATTAGATTACATCAAGACTGGGACAGGGAAATACAGTTTGACTGGACAAGAGCTTTAATTAGCGATTACTGTCAGTGTAAACTGCTTGTAAAGTTACTTTTATTTGCTGTTATCTCATTTTCTGTTATATACGTTAAATGGCGAGTGAATAATACACCCACAATCAGCTGAACCTAAGAACTGGCAGAGTGAATCAAATCAAAAATCTGTATTGTAATTAAATTATATATATGAATTGTACTGGACACAGATGCCCATAAAGTTAAAAATAAAACATTTTTACCTCTTTTCATAAAATGCCTGTGACAATGCGATTTATTGTCAATAGATGACGTGTAACTGGGACTCAGTACATAACCAGTGCACCAAGTCAAAGGTCATTACTGATAAATAGCATAAATAAGAATAAAAAAGAAGAATGTGTCTGAAAACAAAATTATTCCAGCTATATAATGCATTAAGTTGAATCCACTCTATATTTTACTGTAGCACTTTGACAATGGTCTCAGGAAATCAAAACAATCTTCTTGCTTACCTCAGAAAAATCCCCAAAACATAATCTAATTTAATGTAACTGACTCTTATCTAATTTAGACTGACTTTAACTTTTTTATAGCAGACAGAATTATTTGCTGCAAGTTCAGTGGATAACATTTAGTGACTTCTTCATTGGCTGTTAAATGCACAGAAATGCAGGTAATCCTTTTGGATAAGGAAATAATAACTCTGATCCACACTCAAACACATTATGTGACAGTAATGCGCCTTAACAACAGATGCAAAGTGATTTAAAGAAGGAAAACAAGCGGAACATGAGGTTTGTTCTGGATTACTGCAGGAACACGACAGACTCTAGGGACCTGCTGCTGTTATAAATCATTCTAAGGTAACAAAAGCACTAGTCTTATTTTCAGGTGATTATACACTAATGAAGGGAACACTCTGTATATTCTATTTCTGCATTTTGACTTAAATTCCGTACATAAGCTCCTAGAGGTCTGCATGCTGAAGGGAGTCTATTGAAAGTCATTCTGGTTTTCCTGGTGGGAGACAAATGCCTACCAGGCCACTGAGTGAATTAAGCAAAAGGGGATGACTTAATTAAAGGTTTGAGGGTAGGATCTAATAAGCTCACATGCTTTGTGATGAATATGGATCAGACTACTTATGCCCTACCTGTCATATCGGTAACATGTTTAGTATTGTCTCTCCAACCATTTAATTAAATGAGGAGCAAAGGGCAATGATCGTGCCCTAGATATTTGCCCATTTGTTAAAAAGTGAATGATGCATAGGATGCAGGAAAAGACAGAAAAATAGTTTTTGAAATGGAACAAATACCTGGAATCTTTAGATCTCAAAGACTAAAGAATAGGAGGAGTCACACTGAAAAAAACAATGATCACGTACATTATGTATGCATGTGTGTATATTATGACTAGACACCTCTGTCTAGATAATTATGGTGTAGGTATACATTATATACATGAATAGTCAAAGTTGATAAAAAGCCATTATATTGATATTAAGACCCCTTCTGGTTACGGGTAGGTAATTTACCAATACTCTAATGTTAGTATTTGATGTGTGATGATGTGATACGTTTGGAAAAAAGGAATAAAAAAATGCAAGTCTTAAAAAAAAAAAAGTGAATGACGCCAATGTGGACAATGAAAAAGTGACAGAAAGCATAACATCTTTCTCCCACAAACAATATCATACTGAAAAACTCACAAGGTCTCTGCGCCATATCAAACAGATTCATATGGTCTTCCTCCAAATGACATTTACCACTCAGAATCCATGACGGCAGGGATTCCAGCCCGCCCACACTAACAACAAATAAAAAAATTAGACTTTATGAAAATAATGAGTGTCTAAACCTCAACTCCCAGATAAGTTTTATATTACAGGAGCGCTTCTAGACAGCAATTATTTTGAGAAAACATCCACAGCAGAGACACAGCCAGAGTTACACTCTTTAAAAACCACTCTCCCTATGAAACTGTGTGCCAGTACAACCCAAAATATCCTTAGGCTTAGCAACAACACCTTTCAAATCTCAAGCACTTGTGTTCTCTTAAGAAAAAAAATGGTTTGGCTACAGTTAGTTTTTCCACTCTTTCCTTTACACTGTGATAGCATTACAGTTTAATACTGCAGTTTCCCTGTCAAGGACAACTAGTCATCTCACTAATGTGGGCAGAAAAGAGTCAGCTAGTGCACTACAGGTCACAGCACAAGGGATTTGTGGAAGTGCATGATCTGTGGTGTTTTAACCTTGAATACACCCTTTTCAGCATGTATAAAAGACGGTCCTCTTATGGCAAACACACCACTTATATTACAAAGAGTCACATAATGTACACCTCTGCCTGACCTTCAGTATAGACCTAATGCACCTTTTTTCTTTGGAATGTGATTATTGGAGAACTCATTGAATCTCTTCCTGTTACAACAGAATAAGATAAAAGTCAATAAGTCAACTCTATAACTGCAAAGCTGCCATGTTTTTTTTCTTGTTTTGTTTTTTTTTTCACTGCACCTCTTATACTTTCACATACTCTGCCCTAAAAACACACAGATTAATTAAGTATTTGGAAGAATTACACACACTCCTGCCCTGTATCTTCTTTGATCATTTAATGCTATAAAAAAGGAGGGTTCCTCTTACTTCCACTGGGTGCACATGGCTGTAATCCCCCTCACTGACCCTCCCAACCTTCTTTATCACCCAACAAATTCTGCTTGACTTATCATGTGTGACCTCTGCTGGAAAAGCAGGATGGGAAAAGCAGAAATGGGAGCAATTTGTTGTTTTGGCTTTTTTATTTCACTGCAGCTGCACATGGTTTCCTTCTAATTGGCCCACGTGAACCATCTCATGTACATGATCCATGAAGTGGCTTCAGTGGAGTGGTACACTAGAAGTCAAGCCTGCAGTTATTACGTGATATTACAGTTATTTTAGTTAATTCATGAGAATAATCACAGTTCATTTTTATAACAGAACAGAAATGATATATTTTATCATTATTTTCACATTACTTTCCATCACTCTGGTAATGAATCATCTTACTGTTCAATGGGGAACTAGTGCTGCAGTGGTTAATTTGAATTTCAGCAATTTTATGTTTAAAATATAACCCTCTGACTCTCTTTAAACATTTAGAATTAGAATTAGAATTGGTAGGATATGGTGGTGTCAAAAAGTTAAAGAAAAAGACAATAATATTATGATTTTCAGTTATTTTCATGACACTGCAATATCAGTAGCACTACAACAGAATAGTGAACATCTTTGTTATGACTAAAATTTATAAAATGTTTCTGATCTTTAAAATTGCATTAATTTGAGCAATAATTGACTGGACTCCTATGTTTAGTTATTAGAGACTGAACTCAACTTCGTCGACAAAAACAAAACTACAAATATTTGATGCATATTGTTCATAGCTATTGGAATTTTGCTTATATTGTTCTCATGTTATAAAATTTCATGTTAGTCAATACTGGTAATCAGCACAGTACATGTCAAACCATAATTTCTATTAAGAACGATTTGGGACCTGAGGAAAAGCTGAAGAAACAAGATGGTCATTTGCGATTTTCAGAATAAATCTAGAGGTAGAACATTCTGTAGAATCAGCAATAAAAATGATAAAATGTTTTCTGTGCATAAAAAACAACAAAACATTCAAACATATTGTACTTTATATCATAATGCAAACACAATAAACAATAAAAACAACAAAATGACTGCAAATAATAATTATATCATGACATGATATGACATGAAATTACATCATGATAACTGTCATCCTTTTACTGTTGTGCCTTAAGTAAAAGCACAAAAAATCAGATCCAGTGGAGAAGGGACAGGGATTTATGATCTATGCTGCAACCAGTCACTAGGGGGAGACAGAGGTGTTTTCGCTGTACTTTTGGGGAGCTATCACTAGTCGCTTTTCCACTGGGCATATACACAAAACTTTACCGATATTTACAAATGTCGAAAAAACACAAGTGTGTAATGTTGGCTTTTCTATTAAATCACAAATGCGATGATTTGTTTATTTATTATTGTGAGATGACATGAGAAGTCATTCCGCAAACATGGCAACAAACGTAAATATCGTGTTGATTTACAGATGTATTCATTATTATTATATATTACCCCTCTATCCTGTACTAACTTAAAAAATGATTGGGTTTCCTAGTGTGTCCACACATACTGCATCGTGTTTCTTTTAAAACTCTTCTTCACTTGTTGTAACGTCCGTCAACATCTGTTTTTTTTTTTTTTAATTCACGTGACTCTGGTTGCAGAAAAAGGTCTTTCCATTGCAGATTTGTGTGATATATTTGCACTATGCCCAAAAAACCACCTCTTGTCAGCGCAAAAACTTTAAATTGAAAAACGCAAGTTTTGGCAAAATTGTCGTTTTTCCATTAGGTACATTTTTATGCACAAGTTATATTCGCGCAATTTGAGGGCCAATGGAAAAATGATTAGAGTGTCCATCTCTCCATACAGTCCATTATTAAACTGCAATAATAACAACATTGCCACATTGCAAAAATAATTCAGTGACAACATATAAAATTAACAGTTTTGCATTCAGGTAAACCTCACTTCATATCCTTTTTACTTTTACTGTCTCAACTTGTGTTGAAGCTATTTTTGTGTTGAAATAAGCTTTGCATTAGTAGTACTAGTTGTAGCTTTTAAATTATTTACTGCACCGCACTTAATTTACAAGCAGCCTAAGGTACATAACTGACTGATATATTACTGCTTCTTTGTAATTTTCATTTAATTGCACCATCAAAATATGACAGGATTCCTGATAAAATATGAAAGTTTTATTTTGATTTTATTTCCCTCTGTTGAACACATTTCAGGTTTGGTTGCATGAGCTCTGGAATTTCTTCGCTCCGATATGGGAGTTTAATCATCATGAACTGTAGGGTCAGACATAATGACATGATGGAGGGTTAATAATGGCCCCTCACTTCATGTTCCTAATTGCAGAGAACATAATGGCCTACAGCGGTGAACCTCAGAGCCAAAGTGCTGCTCTAGTCAATAAGTAGCCATTTTAATCTTCTGGGGCTGGAGAATAAAATGAGTGGAGAGCTCCACTTAATTGCATTACTTTGCCATTGTGTCACATGTTTCGTGACCAAGATATTGAATCTCAGATCTCACTAGAAGCTGAGTTGATTTGGTCAGTTGAATATTTCTGAACCACAGAAGCTCATGTTTGTACAGAACCTTTTTTAACCCATAAAGACCCAGTGTGGCTTGCGGTAGTTCTCAAATCAATTTTTCTCTCAATTTATCACCATTTATTGTAATATCATCCTCTGTATTTTGTGAATTTTCAATGAAAATTAAGTATTTTCTTAGATTTAATTCACCGATCATGTAGATGTTCATAAAACCTCAGATTAAAGTTGAGGGATATTGTATCAAAAATAAGGAAAAATTATGAAAAACTGACTTTTCACTTTTTCACATAAACCGAGTGTCTCCATTCACTGTCATTGATCCAGCTCCATGGGTTTTACTGGTGAATCAGTGTTGTTGAAGATGATGGTGTTTCCACATCCACTCCGGAGCCTCTGAACATCCAAATGGGTCATATCTGATGACCATGAAAAGCTGACAAACTGTATTTTACACCAATTATTTACATGTATTGATAGGATGAGTGGATCAATGCGTATTAAACAGTTTAGATCAGAAGATGGTTTTGGTCGGTGGTGGATGTTTGGGTCTTTATGGGTCAAAACCACCTTCACTTCTAACACCACTGTCTGTTACAGTATGTAGTCCCAGAAATGAATTCGCCAAAGTATAGGCCTATTTAGCTGAAAGCTTGTAAGGAGTGGTTCTGCGTTATTTAATGACATAAACACTGAATATAATCTATCATCTCTGCTTTTTTGTTCGATGTTTTATTTAAAGTGTCACCACAATGCTAACACTTTATAGACTGTGACCCTGTTTACTTTAACTTCTTATCTTTTGTTCAGCGTTATTAGTCCTAATCCTGCCACACACTTCTGTACTCCGCTTACATGTCATAAAGGTTTGCAGCTGTGAGGTAGTCAATACTTTCTTTTTGCCTCTGGCATTTTCTCTGCATGTGCAAAACAAGTGGGGAGCAGGTAGCGCAAAAAACAAAAAAAACATATTTGCCTCCCCTGTGAGGATTCACGGATTCCCTGCATGGCCAATGGGCAATGTTGCATTTTAATGCTCTTCCAGTTTAGCATTTGCAGCTACATATCTGCAGAGATTAAAAGTTTACGCTGAGCTGATGCGCATCAGTTACACTTCATGATGCATTTATTATTCAGTAGCCTAGGGTTTTGATTTCAGCTGGCAGCAGAGGCAGTTCACAAACACATGGTTTACAGCGGGCAAGGAAAATGTAGTGAAAGACACCCATTACTCTTCAATGATGGGAAATGTTTGGAAGATGTCAGTGATTATTTCTGTTAAACTCCAGCTTGGATTCGTAATAGGAGGAAAGATAATTGCCATTTGAGGAAAACACCCAGAAAAACTGTTTACATCTTTACACATCAGCTTTAGAGTGGATTAGCATGTGTTAGAATGTGTTAAAATGGGCTGTTATGCACATTTCAGACACAGGTATAGGTCACATGTGGTTTGATTGAAATGAACACAAAACTACCCGTCACATCGCTCAGCCAGACGTGTCAGTCAGCACTGAACCTAGTGGCAGGATGCTAGAGACCATCAGCGAGCTGTCACCACCACCCTACATCCAAACACAATCCGAATGCCCAGTGAAACTTCGTGCAGCTCTGTGTCACACCTTCTTGACAGGGATTTTAGATTAGACTTTGTGGCAGAGCGCATGTTCTCACAAAGCCTCTTTTTTACTAAATGTTGATAAAATAATTCGACAGGTTGGTTAGACTGTAAGAGCTGCAGCAAACTTCTTGACTGCAAAAATAAACCAGCATTAGGAGAAAAAAAAAACACCCAGACATTCCACTGAGAATGAACAAAATAAATAATTACTTGTTTTGAAGTTGTTTTTTTGTTTTTTTTTAACAAGCAACAATTAAACCTTCAGCATATACTCAACGGAATTTAAAGCTTACCCGCACAAAAATATACTCTTTGTTTATCTTTTGATGGATCTTCTTTGTATCCGTCGTCTTCATATTTCATTGATAAGTACACCGCTAGTGTTCACGGTGCTGGCTGCGTAGAGCAAACCGTCTGTTCAACTCTTGTCTCCAGCTTGGCTCTCATTTTTTAGTCATTAACTCACGTAAACATCCCATCTGTCCTCCTTTCACACTTCTTTTTCGTCAGCACTCCTCACTGCTCTAGTCTGTGCATCAGCCAAGAGAGTGCAGGGATTTCCTGTGTTTTTACAAAGAAGGCGAGAGCCCCAAAGTGTCTGCGACAGTCTACCTCAAGGTGAAATCTCTGTTACACTTGTTAAATGCTTTTTTCCCACTGGCCTCTATGATTGTCCTTCCCCAAAAAAAGTAAATGAATTAAAATAACCAGAGAAACCCTGCATGTGAGTGTACATCAGCTGCTTGGGTTTCTTAGATTTCTCTCTCTCTCTCTCTCTCTTTTTTTTACTTGAGTCCAAGGTTTTTGTCCTCATCCCCTTTCACACACCCCACAGTCGGTATTTAATAATCTCACATGTAGTCGGTATCAGTGAAGCTAATATTAAAAGAACTAGCAGATGCTTTTCAACTCAAGTGCTTCTCTAGTCCAGTAGTTTTCAAAGTAGAACCCAGCGATCAAGCCTGTGAAAGGATGTGCTAGAAACGATAAAAGTGTGCTATAGCTTATCATTAAAAGGTGCATATTATGTCCATTTTCACCCATGTGAGCTATGGGGATTTAGAAATTCGAATGCAATGGTTACACATGACGTCAATCGCTCATTTCACTCAGGGTTCAGTGAACTGTTCCAGTTTCATCACAGCAAACTAGCTATCTGGTAAACATGAAAAACTATTTTCTGACACCAAATGCTTAATTACTGTGGGTGTGTAATATTTATAATACGTGCAGATCTCTTTACTGTGTCTATTATTGCAAATGTTGTTACTGCTCATTTTCTTGCAGCTTTTAACATTAATTGTAGAAGTGAGAAATGCACATTCTGTCAAGTTGAGTCCAAATGCAGTTGAATAGAATGACCATCTCTTAAAAATATATACCAGGGTTGGGTGATCTAGCAATTATAGAGGGATTGTGTAATTAATATATATTCATTTTAACCCATAAAAACCTAAACATCCACTAGTGACCAGAAGCATCTACTGATCTAAAATATTTAATAACTGCTGATCTGTTAATCCTATTAATGCATGTAAATAACTGGTGTAAAATGCAGTTTATCATCTTTTCATGATCATCAGATATGACCCATTTGGATGTTCAGAGGCTCCGTAGTTACCGTGGAAACACTGTCATCTTCTACAACATTGA
>JAPQRP010000002.1:17524508-17540502 GCA_037367295.1 Apogon hyalosoma
CAAAAATCCGGTATATAAGACCATTTCAAGCCATGGGTTTCAGAACAAATGCACTGACACCTAGGTAGCTTTTCCTGTCCAAATTTTAGTCCTATTTTTGGCCCCAATATTTGAATAAAGATTCATTAATTTTGGGATGGCTCAGAGCAAGTATAATTTTTTTTTTTATTGCATTTATCTGAGGTCATCATTAGGTAAATCCTGGGAGGAAATATGTCTAAATTTCTGTACATGTTTCTTGTACATGATCCATCGCACCTGACTTTTCGCACCATTCCAATACTTATATTCAACTAGTCGTCATATCTTCCACTCCATAAAACACATGTTAATGCTCAGTAGTGCACATATATGGTTCTTTAATACATTTGCATTGTACTAAAATGTGTTCAGCATGGGCTGAAAATCCACTTCTAAAAAATTGCAGCTAAATTGAGTCATGAAAGGAGAGGAGAATTAGCCTAAACACACAAACTTCTAATCACTTGTATAAACCCCTTGTTGTTCCTTGTAAATGCATCTCTGTGTAGGTGGATTTCAGATACATACTGA
The DNA here is from genome assembly GCA_037367295.1 of Apogon hyalosoma. Taxonomy (NCBI): domain Eukaryota; kingdom Metazoa; phylum Chordata; class Actinopteri; order Kurtiformes; family Apogonidae; genus Apogon; species Apogon hyalosoma. The sequence continues at coordinate 17,525,061 of JAPQRP010000002.1, forward strand.
GACAGGGTTATACATCAGTGTATCCGTGCTTTAAAGTGGCATTAAAGGCTGGATATATTAGAGATCACAGGTCAGTAACACAATGTGATACATCACTCACGGGTATCAAACTGCTTCCACTGCAGTCATTTATCTTTTAAAGTGAATCCACCAAGCCGAGCCAGTGCTTCATAAGTACGCAGGTGTCATTGTCTTTTAATTCTATTTATGGAGGAAAACACTGTTAACCTTTACCTTCACCAATTACTAAGGCAAGGATCAGATGTCCTTCTTGTGCTGATATATAAAATGGTATGGGTTTGACTTTCATCACTGAAGGAGTGCAATATGTGTGGTGTTTTTTATTGAAACATTCCTTTTTAGAAACTATGGGTGAAATGTGATCAAGTGCAACCCCCAGTTTATTTTACACTGCTATGTATTGCTTTTTATTTCTGGCCTGCTGTAACAATCCGAGAGGGCAGTGTGAAGTGTACCCAGAGGATTAGAAAGGTAATCATAGGGTGAGTGGACGCGGTTGCCAAAATTGTTGGTTGGCAGTGGAGCTCTGTCATGAGTCTGGACATCTGAGATCAGTGTGATACTTATCAAAGACCAGTTACCAGATTTTAAAGATGCAATTGTTATCACTGAATTATGTGAGTTATTTGAAGCCATATCATGTGTCCATGTTTGGGAAATTTCAACAATGAGTCTCTTCGTCAAGCCCATAAATAGAGTTGAAAGGATGTTAAATCTCCCCTGTGCTGAAAATGGTATTCTTTCCTAGAAATTTCTGCTACAGCAGCAGAAATCATACATATAAGAAAATCTGGGTAAAGCAAAATCAAGACAGGCTGTCTGTTGGTAGTCAGTTAGATGTATATTTCATATTTTGTTCTCTTATCCACACTGTCAAGCTGAAAGCCCTGCTCATGTAACCACCTTCCATATTTAGATTTATAAAGCACAAAGATAAACAATGTGTCTGTTTGTATTTAGATGAATTGAGTGGGTGAATAAAGAAAGGAAGAATGAAAGACAGAGTTAACCACTGGAACAGATGCTAGGATGTTTTCTGCAAACAAATGGACTAGAGCTTGCCCTCTTTTAATACCCAAACAATTAATATCCCATGCATAAATGCAACACAACCTGCAATTCTTGTTTCAGTTTTTGAATAAGACATTTAATATGCTTGTTTTTTTTTTTGTTTGTGTGTTTGTTTTACTGTCAAAAAGCAGAGTATGGGCTCTTTTATCGATAATGCTGGTGGCATGTTGCTCACCACCCTGTGAGTATTGCATGTTTCACTTACGTCTAACATTTCCTTTTTAACCTTTTCCAAAAGCCACAAATCCCACTGTCAATACTGCAAGAATTCTACAGCTCGCTCTGATCCAGGGAAACTTTAAGACATGGCAGGTTTCTGTTTTTAACACAATATATGAAAAAAAAAGAAATAAGTAAAAACTCAAAATAAGTAATAATATGATTATGAGATCTTGCAGTTACACTGGTCCACTAGAACAAAGGCCACGTTACTGACGTCCTTTCAACATTCATTTCTCACTCTGTCTCGTAGGTATTGTGTATTACCAAGGAAACACAGAAACTAAATAAAAATGCATCTTTCAGTCTTTGAAAGTCTCTTTGTTAATGCCAGGAAAGAGACAGGTCCTAACATGTATTCTATAAATGTCCAATATAGAGACTTACATACATCACTGTCCAAGAAAGTATTTAACCCATAAAGACCCAAACATCCACCATCGACTGAAACCATCCACTGATCTAAACTGTTTAATACCTGTTGATCCCACTAATCAATCCATGTAAATAATTGGTGTAAAATGCAGTTTATCATCTTTTCATGGTCATCAGATATGACCCATTTGGGCATTCAGAGGCTCCTTTTGTTACCGTGGAAACACTGCCATCTTCAACAACATCAATTCACCAGTAAAACCCACGGATAAATGACAGTGGATGGAGACACTTAGTTTTTTGCTTGGTTAATGAAATATTTGGCTTTAAAATTTTTTTTTTTTTTTTTTTTTTTGTCTGTTTCTGATATAACAATCAACTTGAATCTGAGGTTTTACGAACATCTACATGGTCAGAAATTAAATACGGGAAAATTCCTTATTATCACTGAAAAAACACAATGTATATATAGAGAATAATATCATAATAAATAATAAATGTGTGTTCTTAAGTTATAAATCACTTAAGAAAGGTTAAATATAGAGAAAAAATCTTTTGGGAACTGCTACAAAAGTAGCACTGGGTCTTTATAGGTTAAAGGCATAGTAAATACAGTTCAAACAATAAACATTTTGTACCATTTTGCACCTCTTGAACCATGTGCAGAATTAATATCATCTTGGATCTGTTGTGTCTCTGATCGTATCTATTTTGGTTCTACCCATATCGATTAATTGCACTCATTTCTGCTCAGTTATGTGATCCACACATAGAATAAGCTTTATACACAAAGCATTAATTCCAAACCAGGTGTTTTTAAAGGTATGTTTTTAATAAATCAATTATAGTGCTTTTGTGATACTATTGATCACACTTTTTATCAACTGTGACTATAAATTTAAAAAAAAATTTAAAAAAGAATTATGAGAAACACATGAAATGAACTTCTGTCCCTCTAACAGTTACAGATCTGCTAATGAGAGGCAGTTGATAAGGGAGAGATTAACTTGAGAATAACAAATGGAGAATATTAAAAGTTAAGAGCACCTCACTTGATAAAGCAGCAAGACAATACGTGCTGAATGTGAACGACCTGTGGGAGTATTGTCTGGCTCAGACCCTTTGAATAATGTGCAGGAATAATTTTATGAATTAGCAAATGAACTGATACAGGGCCCTGTGGTAGATCATATAATTCATACAATTTCTGTCATCCAGCTGTTGTACTGGATTTGATTATTCTATTACGCACATAATAAACTTAAAATACTTTAAAAAAAAAAAAAAAAAAACATTAATCAGTAAAAGAAGCTTGAGCCATTGCACTAACATAAATAAAATACTGAACAAATCAACCATTCTGATGCATTTTCCAAGTTTCACAAAGAAAGTCAACTATTCCATTCTGTCATCATCAGTCATCACCAAAACATTTCTCGATTTTGTGCAGACATTTAATTAAATATGGATATTCTTAATCCACTCCACGGAGGAACTTTATTATTGACCCTGTTTTCTGACAGCAAAAGGGTTCGCAAGTCGTCTCATTTTACATTTTTGCCTTATTGATTCCAAGAAACCAGACCAGAACACCATGAACCCCCGAATAGTCAAAACAGGAGCTCTGTTTAGTTTACACTCTTCTGTTTAACATTCTTTGAATCCTCGTATCCCTGAGGCATAATTTAATGAGGGAAGGCACTTGAAGCATGAAGTAGTAGATAAGTAAAGAAGCTCAAATCTTTATGCATCTGAAACTTGTTGATAACAGACTCTCTCTCTCTCTCAGGTGAAGATTATTATTGCAACTTCATATATCATAAAATCAACAAGAGTAAATCCAAATTATTTATATTAAAGTAGCATTACAACCCTAGAGGATCTTTTTCCGGAAATGTCAGCGTTTAACAGTAGCACAATGTCTTTAGCACATTTTGTAAATTATTCTTGGATTCAGCCATTAAAACAATGTCATCTGTGTGCAACAACTCCAGGGCTAGTTGTTGGATTTCTTAATGTGAAGAGTCAAGTCATTTCTGTAATTTGCAAACAGGGAAAAAGAAAGAACATCAGGTTGTATAAAACCAATGGGAGAACTAAACCAATGTGGATGATATTTACCTCAAGGAAACAAGAGAGCTGTTTAACGTGTGTTGAAAAAGGGAATTTTAAGTCAAGATTAAGTGCCCTTCCGCTTTTAAGAAAGAAAGCACAAAAGATGCAGTAAGGGGGAAGAAATACAAGAAAGAAAGAAAGAGTTCAGCACATAAGTGACATGTGAGGTAAATGCATAAATGCCAGCTCCTTTATCTTGTCTGTCAGTGTGTGACCTCTCACCCCTCCCTCATCTTCCGTTTGTAGGTTAATGACCGTCTTGCCAATGAAAGGTCACATTCCAGCTGTGGTGATCACTCCAGCGCTTTTTTCCCTGTGACCGGTAAAACCAAACAGAAGGCATTCTTTGACCTTCGCTACCTTTAATTTAAGCCAAGCCTCTGTTTTATTCATGGTCACATTTCAACTTTGGCCTTTACCACAGTAACCGGAGCAGACAGCGTTGGAGATTGGCTCTATTATTTTCTTACATGACAGCAGAGCCTTAATTCTATCGCTGAAAAATAGGAAATTACTGAAATGTACCTGTGGTGCTGCTGTTACATGTAGCGTAATCCCCTGACTATCAGCTGTCCTCTGTGCTGTCATCGTGTTCCGCGTTCTTACACTTGTTGTGAAAGTGTTTACTTAGAAGCCTAAGTTGTACCACAGACAATTTTCAGCCCCTTAGTCCTGGAGAAACGGCTGCTCAGCCTGGCACAAAATCCCAATTTCGAGCCCTCCCTTGAGGGACTGACCTGTGGCGGGAGTCGCCTGTTTGTGGCCTAACCTCTTCCTTATCCTCGGCTGCAGAGTAAATAACATTTTGCATGACTGTCTGGGTGAATGCAAAAAGCTTTGTGCACCAGTCCATGCTGTTTATGGCCTAAAGAGGTGATTATCCTCCAAATGTTTAGAGAAACTTACACGTTGACAAGGTTAGGGTGCTGTCCTCCTGCTTGTATCGTAGCTGTCTGAAGGACTGTTGTTCCTATTGACTCTTCTCTTTATAAGTTTCTCATAATCACTAACATATAAAAGAGCACATCAGAAAGAAATCAAGTTCTTTTTTTTCTTTTATAATTTATTTTCATATAATTATTTAACTTGCAAAATCCTTTTAAGCTAATTTGTTGACCTGATCAAAGTTGGAAAGGTCAGTTAAAAACATTTTAGTTGAGTCGTGCACTGAAAAAGAGCCTGAGCAACACTTTTAAAAGAAAATAAACCATACAGAGTGGGAAAAAATAGCCTCAAAATCATCATGAATCAGAAAGTCACACTGTAAACACTGAGTAAGTTTTCAGAATTCATAAACTTTTATAAAGCTGTATTTTGTAAGTGATCGATTTCATTCTGTCTTGTTTGTTTCACTCTGTTTTCTTTTATTTTTTGTCCTTTTCACTCCAGTTTATTGAGACTTTACTTTTTATGATACAATCTTGCTTGCTCTATACTCTCATTTTTTTCCTCTGTGGGTATTTGCCAAAGAAGAAAACTACAGCATTTATAAATATATCTGTTATAAATCATTACCTAACAATGTAGGTATATGAAAGAAACTTTTGGAGAAGGTAAAAGAAGATAAAATCATTCTTTGCCATTCAACTAAGAACGTGTTTGGTCATATCTAACCTCCTCATACATAAATATAAGACTCAACCTATTTCAGCCTAATCCTCATGGCCTTTGCTTTTTGCCCAGTAATGTTTTCAGCGCCACAAACTTCAGACAAATTGAAGCAAAGGTGTTACATTTGTGTTGCTTGTTTGTATGTATAATGAAAACAGGTATGAATTATTTCCGTGTAGACATGGATGTGCACCGACAACACATCCCAGGTCTCCACAGATGAATAAGGTGAAGGGGTAATCCAGACAGACATGACCATCAGCCTGCATGCATAAAGCATTCATTCACTTATACAGCCAGCCAAAGTAGACAGCCAATCCAAAAGAAAGCTGATAGGATTTGACAGACAGACATGGCCGACACGAAGCAAATGACAAAGCAACACAAAGTCCCTCAGAGTCAGTCAGCCAAATTATTGGAAGATTAAAATGTCAAAGTAAGTTTAACACAATATGAGCTCTACATGTTATTCATATTAGCGGTGGTCAAAGACTCTTTTGTGATTCCTGTGCACGTAGTTCACTGCAGCACCCCGGCCTTCCATTTAGACTAAACTTCTCCCTCAAAGCACTGATGAAAAACGGAAAAAAAAAAAAAAAAAAATTCACAGATTTTTTGTTAGTTTGTTGTCTCTACTTTTACGCAGATAATAGAAAAGACCTGCAATGACAGCCTCACTGTTAGGTGATCGTTTCCGAGCTCTTCTACATTTATAGAAAAAAAGTTGCACCTATACAACTGTACCTTAACACGTAAAGACCCAAAACCATCTACTGATTTAAACTGTTTAATACCTGTTGATCCATTAATCCTGTCAATACATGTAAATAATTCATGCAAAATACAGTTTGCCATCTTTTCATGGTCATCACATATGACCCATTTGAATATTCAGAGGCTCCATAGTGAACTTGGAAACATTTTGTCATCTTCTACAACATTGAATCACCAGTAAAACCCATGGAGTTGGATGGACACACTTGGTTTATGTTCAGTTAATGATATATTTACTGAAAAAGTCACTTTTTCTTCAGTTTTCTTTGTTGCTGATATAATAACTCTCAACTTTAATCTGAGCTTTTATGAAAATCTACATGTTCCGTAAATGAAATATAGGAAAATGCATGATTTACACTGAAAAATGCAAAATACGGAGGATAATATTACAATAAATGGTGATAAATTATTTAAGAAAGGTTAAATAGAGAGAAAAATTCATTTGGGAAATGACACAGAAGTAGGACTGGGTCTCTATGGGTTAAAAACTGCTCCAGTCACACATAGAATAGACTTTATCCACAAAGCATTAATTCCAAAGTAGAGGAAACCTTCTGGCATCATCAGGTGCTTTCAGGTCCGTGAAACCAAGCTGAGTCTTGTGAGGCCTTAAGGTTCTAGCCAGTAACTTTGCTTCCCCTGGTTCTCTTCTTTTGAGTCAAGGACAAGAAAAAGAAAAAAGAGAAAAAGGAGAAGAGAGAAAAGAAGACATTTAACATGTCTTCTTAACATTCTCAGTTAACATGGAGAATCGTGTTTGGTCTCAAAGTGGTGCTCCCGTTATGGTTGGAGAACTTCAGCTACAGGTGTTTTTTTTTTTATTTTATTTTTTTTATGACTTTCAGTTGCCGCTCTGATGAAAGTCCCACACTCCAGTAATGGCCTTCAGAACTGTTTTTCACTAATGTTCCTACCCTAGTACCTCTGAGTAGCTATTCAGTCTGTACGCCAATATCCAGTGTTTACAAGCAGGGGATACAAGGATAATTTATTCATCATTCATCATGCCAGAATATGTGAATGAAACGCACTTCGCCGGTCTCAGAGCTAAATAATTTTAATGTTCAAATCAAATACAGCTGTTAAAATTAGGAATACATAACAAAAAACCTGTTTTAGATTCAACACTGATTAAAATAGACAATATTACAACACTAAAAGACAACAGCATTGGACAGTAAACATGCTTGTTAATCTATTTAGACCCAGTATTTTGTTAACCTGTATTTGATGAAGCAGCTTAATTATTAGTTTTTGCATGTGAACATCAACAGGCATAAGTGTTTTTAATTTTGTTATAAATTCAAAATTTCTATTGTTAAGCTGAGGATACTGCAAAAGTTCATCTGCGGTGAGCAATGTAATAATAATAATGTGATTTGTAGTTTCTAGTTGTGATTTTGTAAGTAAAAGTAACTAAGATTAATAATGATAAAATAATAATAATTATTATTATAATTCTAATAATAATGCTAATAATAATAATAATGGACACATACGTGTAATATTGATTTGTGAGTTTCATAATCTGAGCAATAAACATGTAGAATCACTAAAATAACTTAAAACTACAATAAATAATAATATTTGCATGGTTTTACAAAGCCTGTATTTGTATTCAGATCCACTCCTATTAACTACATTATTTGATTTGTTTTAATTGAGGTGAATTGAATTATGATCTTGCACTGTTGCCCTTGTCTTTCAACTTTCTTCCGAAACCTACCAACATTTGTGACCTTCTAAAGAAATTCTCTGTGTAAGATTTTTGAAAGTACAGTGTATAGAGTGTGTGATTCTTGCATTAGGCTGGGACAATGACTTCATTGTTGCGATGTAAAAAGCTTCACTGACTTTGACTCTGACTCGAACCTTCAATGAGTCAGACGGCCTAAAAATAACCGAACGTCCTGTTGGTCGCCTCTGACCCGCCGTACGCCTCCTTTTGACCCTGTCAGAAGAACACGACTCCTCCTGATGTTGCCAAACAGCTGTACAGAGACTGGCCACACAAAGTTTAACTGGGAGTTTAGCGTGTTTAAAGTGACACAAGTAGTTACAGACTCACTGACACGAATATGGTGACATAGATGAGTTAGGAGGCTAAGGGGAAGGTCGCTTACATGTCAGACGTCTGATCAAAGAAAGTCTGGATCACATTTCAGTCTTATGCTGTCCTTGGTATCTGTTTTACTGTCTTAAATGTGTCAGCTATTTGTTTACTTCGTCTCGACTATATTTGTTTTGAACATAACCTGTTGTTAGTTCAGATAGTTTCTTATGCAGGGTTCCTACAGGTTTCTACAAGTTACATTTAAGTCTTTTTAAGACCTTTTTAAAGCCCTATTCGGATAGGATTAGTTTTACATAGGTACGTGGGGTAAAGTAATAATTGCCAGAGATTTTAGTCCCGTCCGAATGTGCTTTGTCAGTAATCATTACCATGACCTTTACCTTCTGTAAAAGGGTCCAGGACAGTGACCCCAGGTAATAATAATGGTTTAGATTTATATATGAACGCATACTCAAAGCATGTCTAGTGGATCCATTATTCATCCACTCACACATTCACACTCTGGTGGTGGTAAACTACATATGTAACCACAGCTGCCCCGGGGCAGGCTGACGGAAGTGTGACCGGAGGCACTGGAGGTAAGGAGGGTGAAATGTCTTGCCCAAGGACACAACAGCACATGACAAGGACAGAGCGGGATTCGAACCGCCAAACCTTCAGTTATAGGACGACCCACTCTACCTCTTTAGCCACATAATATAATGTTAATCCCATGCAAATAGACCAGTTGTTAATATGTGTGTAGATATTCCGTCACATCCTGTTTACAAGTGGTTTTTTGCGGATTTTCAAACATGGAGGCTATTGAAGAAGCGTTCAGTTTTCCAGTAGGCGGTCGGACAAAACTTCTTGTCATCCCAAGTCTTAGGTTTCGCTTCTGTAGTGGCGACGCAAAGCACTTGTGGCAGATGTAGTCATTTAATAAACGCACCGTTCACATACCACGAAAATATGTAAACGAGCAAATTTAATGACAGTCTGTAACATAAATGTGGGAACAACTAGATTTAACTGATCGGGTTCGGACACAAACTTTGAACTGCCTGTCGGGTTCAGGTCGAGTTCGGACGCAACTGTGTTGGGCACGGGTCGGGTTTGGACAAAAATATGCAAACTGGGCCGGGCTCTATTTTGGAAACTCAAACCTAATTGGTAAGAAACATCGTACACACATGACGACAGGAGGGGACGGTGGTGTGTGAATGGATTTACCCCTCCCACTTGTGGTAGTTTTACTGATATTTCTTATCCATGTGAATTGGCCATTAGTATTACTGACGTCCTGCGGTAAAGTGGCATTACCCCATGTGCCCATGTAAAATTAATCCAATCTGAATAGTGATTATGAATACGTAGAACAAAATTTAATGCCCATTTCACAGCTATTTCACGGCCATACGAGCAAAAATTTGTGATTCCTAGAATTTAGGAAAACTCGTGTCAACCAGGTCGAGAGAGACCTTTTCTCCATCCAGGCATTATTAAATTTGCACTTCCCCGTGCTTACTTTTTGCTTGTGAGCTGTCCTTTAAAGTTCCCAAAGTCTGCTTTCTCACGTGACTAACGGCTGAACATGTGTTGGACTGAATGTTCTGTGATCATTTCTCACCGGAGGCTGCAAAGTTAACGATTATTGGTTCCTGAGATAGACTAACGTTACTTACTTTGCAGCTTGGACATTTCCCATACACATTTAAACACAATACAGCAAACAAGTTTATGGTAACATAACTTAAGACCCACCGTTTTAAATTTAATACCTTTTAAAGACTTATTCAAGGTATTAAATGCAGATTTGTACATTTTTAAGACTTTTAAGACCCTGTGGGAACCTTGTTATATCATCACCGGAGCATGTGCTACAGTACGTATCACATCCCTCCTAGAGGACATACGCTATTGCTTTGGTCTCGCATTAAATAAAAAAAAGTCAACACTTTGCTCAATTCCAGATAAGGGCTTCAAATAAAAAGCAACTCTGTACCTCCTTTCATACAAGAAAAGGCCGCCCCTGCACCTTTTACACTCTTGCTTGGTTATTTCCAGCTGCAGGAGGAGAGCGTCTCTGCCTCTGATAAAGCTCTTTCTTTTCCAGCCACATGTGGGGCAGGACTAAATGACAATTCTGGACACCATGTAACCCCTCGCACCTGCATTTGCATTCCTTTCAAGTCAACACTCCAAAAAATATTTTTTTGTTATGAAGGCAGGAAAAACAGGCTGTGTGTGTCCTGCAGAGATAGCCTGTGTGTGTTGTTCAGTCTGTGAATCTCCACCTGCTTGATTCTTACCAGAATTTGGCTTGAAACAGGATGGCTCGCATATTAACCCTTAAAGACCTAAACAGCTGCTGGTGACCAAAAGCATCCACTGATTTAAAATGGTTAATACCTGTTTAACCATTAATCACATATATTTAGATAATTCAGGTTAAATGTAGTTTCTCATCTTTTCAGCCACATCTGGTATGTTCCATTTGGACATTCAGAGGGTATGTAGTGTTGTTTGGCAACATAAGGAGCCGCTATAGCTGTTTAACAAGTATCAGTGGTTGCAGATGCTTGTTTTTTACGTTGAGTTAATAATATTTTGTTAAAAAAAAACATTTTCTTCAGCTTTCTCTGTTCTGATATAAGTCCTGAATTTATGCTGAGCTTTTGTGAACATCTATGTGGACATAAAGTTAAATTCTTTAGGGGAAAATATAAGCTTGACACTGAAAAATGCTGATAAATATCACAGGAAAGGTTACATGTGGGGAAAAATTCATTTAGATGCAGCTACACAAAAATAGTTAAAGGTCTTAAAGGGTTAATTCATATAGTATGTATGTGCAGTGGACACAATTTGGTGCAAAAAATCTAAGCATCATGGTCCAACAGGCTACAATGAAATGATGAAACAAAATACTAAAAATATTTATTGACGTCTTAAAGCAACTGTTTGCTGTATGTGAATAATGTTAACATAGCAGGATGCTTGTATCTTTTACATAACAAAGAGCACTGTTTTTCATCCACTCGGCTGTGAGACACACCAGCAGTAGGTGTTCTGTTTCAGATCATATACAGTATATATGTATTTAAAAACAAACAGGAATTGTGTGAAAAAGACGACTAAGGCTTTAAAGTTAAACACGTGCATCTTCTCATGTATTTTCAGTATAATGCATTAGTAAATGTGCAGAAGAAAATATAGGTAGAAAGCACACTTCTTTTAGTAGTATGTTCTATACATAGACATGTAGATGAATTGTAATGATTTGTAATTGGGGCTTCTCTTTCATGAGACACGAGTTTCAGTATCAAAGAGTTGTAACCATGAAATACATCTCGGCGGTGTTGACGTGAATGTGCAGCTGTGAGCCGCTTTACTGTGCAGTTCCATGCAACGGCCGTAAATAAGGCGCTCTATGCTATCTTTGTTCCCCTTTTAACTTACTGAGGAAAAATGTACTTAATTGGCCACAGGAACATTTCTTGGGGAAAATACGTCTATCTTTATATAAATATGAGACAGCTCATAAAAAGAGTTTTTGAAGATTGCAGTTTTCTATGTGACTCATTTCCGTTATAGTGGATTTTAAAGGGGTGTTCAATGGCTGTCCTATTTTCCACGGTGTGCCTGTGACACTTGCAGGGCTACAAACAGTGAGAGACAATAATACTGTGCCCCGTGGGTTCTCTTACGTTGCTGTTGTGAGTATGTGATGGAAATGAATAGAATGCAAAGCAACGTGGTATTGCATTAAATTTTAATTATCTAACAGAAGCAGTGAAGAGTTAGGAAATGTGCCTCTTGGTTATGGTTTCCCTTGACAAGTTGAATTTTTTTGGTCTAATGGGAGATGTGTTAATCTGTGTTATTCTTTAGCGTCATGTTAAACCTGTACACTTGCATCTTTTTAGATAAATTATTTACCTAATAATGTCTCCAAAATGTGATGCAAAAATGTATGACAAAAACTCCACACTCAAAGACAAGGAAAAAAGCAATACGATGGGGAAATTATCCCAAAAGAAGACTACTCAAAAATGAGTGGAGCCGGAGTAAAAATACACTTTAAAAAAAAAAAAAAAAAAAAAAAGGATGTAGGAAGTGTTTTCTGTGTCTGAAGGAATATTAAATATGATGTGGTGTAAGACTGAAAAACAGTGAGTGAATCCATTCAGTTTGTTCTTAATTTGTGAAGACAGGATAAAGAATAAATTCTGACCTCAGTTTAAGAGTTTCAGTTTTAGTTTTGTACTTCTCAATGTCAAACATGCAGCTCAAACATGTCACGCAAGTCTAATTTAAAATATTAAGTTACTCAGAAACAGATAGAAAATCATAGTGACACATCTTATTATGCATTTATGACAAAAATCGTGCTCTATGATAAATTCTACCTTAGGAGGAATATCTTGTCGGAAAAACAAGCATATGTTTTGAGTTATTTCATCTTAATTCGATTGAACTTGTTGCACTTGTTCTCTCTAAACATGAGTTTTTAACTGTCCTCAGGTTATCTGTCCAGCATATTTCATAAAAAAAAGAAAAGAAACAAAAGTGATCAACATGAATTAGGCAAACTTTTTTTTTTTCTCTGTCATCTGTGCGTTTGGATGATTGTGTTGGTGGTATGAGAGAGAATCTCAAAAGTTACAAAAAAATGCACCAGATTTAGCTGCCAGGTAGTTTCCATCTGCAGGACCTGGGCAAGAAGACACAACAGAAAATACATTAAAAAAAAAAAAAAAAAATTCATGTGGTCAAACATAAAACATACACACCATACACAAATATAATCTAGGTATAGTTTTGAGTGCACGGTTCTGGCTAAATATATAAATGAATGCATTGCTATTACACGGCCCATGTAAAAATAGTAATCACATATTTCTGAACTTGAAGTACAACCTTTTTTTTTTTCATTAGAAGACAAATGCATTGTAATTGTGATGAAGGAGCTGCCTTGGTTTGGAAATGGGCTTTAATGTCTGAATATGAGTAACGGTCCGTCTTATTGAACCTGCACAGACAGGCAAAGTAATATCTGATTTTTAAGCAAATGCACCAGAAACTAGTTTAGTTCCATGTGATTGCTGTTCTTCTTTTAGTACAAAGATGGGCAAGATGTACATTATGAGCCTTGCAGCGGGGGTATCTGTCTTGTACACTGACCTGAACATAACAACACATGTGAATTGAACAAAATAAGGCTGCATTATTAATCTGAATTCACAATGCATTGTCTTTTCTTTGTCATATTATAACACAGATGAAAGTGTGTTTGATTGCATCTGTTCTGAATCATCTTCATAGGTGAAACAAATTAACTGTGACATTAGTCAAGGTGAAAACTAATTGAACACTTGATTGACCCCTATCTGGTCAGGATCCTTGAATCTTAAGAGGTTCATTTGTTTTCTCTCAATTATTATTGATGCAATTGAATCTGGAAACGCTTCTGGGAGCTAAAGGAGCTAAGAGGGATTTGAGTTATCCTGCAAAAATAAACAAGGCAGGAGCTCTCCTCAACTGCCAGAGGTGCCAAACAAAGACCTGCACACTTCACCAAAAAAAAAAAAAAAAAATCTCTGTGGTATGATGAAACCAGGAGTAACTGCATCTTATCTTTTCATAATGGAAAGGGTTGACATTGTAGTCTTTCACTTAAGCAGGTAACAGACCTTAGAGGTTGTCCTTTACATAAATCCTTTACTTTGCACAATATATCCCAGCTGTTCAGGGGGAAAAAGACACTTAACTAATGCTTCTCATTTCAGAATAGACAGAGGGAAGAGGGGATAACCAACAATTGTGCTTGCAACAAGAGAACAAGAAACCAAGTGCAATAAATGAGGAACGGATGATTCATGATGCAGTATCAGGAATGTGCTTACGTGAGGTGGCACGGGATGTACCAGGCCCTAACTAAAGGTTGTAGATGCACAGAAAATGTGTTTTATACCATTCAGATGATTCATCGGTCACTTGTGGGGTCATTTCAGTTTGAATATACTGTACAGCCAAAGTTTCTTTTTTTAACCCCACATTCTGGTTCTAACTGGATAAATCCCGAGGTCTCGGAACTATAACTATATAAGCAACCGTTTGTGACGCCACCAAACATGTACTCACCCCCTTATTATTGTCTCTCTTTAAGGCAACAGAATAGCAACAAATACAGTCTGGCTGCGTTGATCTTCAGTGTTCTGATACCTTAAAGGATGAAAAGCTTTTAGAAAACAGAATATTGCATTCTGAACAGATCCTCAGGATAAGATATGTATATTTTAGGAGTAATAATAAACATTTGGTGTGAAACAGCAACCAATTTTAGGCAGAAGAGCATACGACTGCCCTCACGGCATCATCCACTGTGTGATTTCGAGTCTTGGTTATTGAAACACCAGTGATGAATGATGTTTTTCCTTGTCGAGTTTCCATTTTTCTTGCGTTAAATCTTGAGTACGGCACAGTGAGAACCAGAGAGATAATGATGTTTTGGAAAAATTTGAGTAAATATCAGTCCTACTCTCCCAGTAATACAACCCCAATTACAAAAAAAGGTTATAATTGTGAAAGGAATTGTGAATTTGGCATCAAATTCTTTATCAGAGGCAGCTTAAATTCTACTCACAGTGAGAAGTGATGAGACTGGAGACATTAAATGGCAAAATAAGCTTTTACCTTTTGTTTTTGTTTTTTTTTGTTGTTTTTTTGGGCTCATGAACACAGTGTCATCTCCTCAGCAGCATGAAGACGCTCTCTTCTGAGCGCCAACTGTTGTGGAATATTGAAGTAAAAATGACAGAGACGCAGGAGTCTTGCAGTCTGTGGAAAAGTCTCAGAGTCCCCTTTAATTCCAGCCTCTTAAACACACATAATAAACGGAAGTCAAAACCAAAAATGGAGCAAAACTGCTTGTCATCTTATCCTCACATAACCTCTTTTCAAACCACTTTGGCCAAAACATTAATATAAACAGGAACATCTTGAAGTCATTAATCAGTGCTGGACGATTGCAGCGATTCTCAGGTCTACTTCTACTGTGAAGCCATAGGAAATACCTTCAGAAATAAATAATGGAAAGAGGCAAGTCATTTTTGATCCCTGAATTAGATAGATAGATAGATAGATAGATAGATAGATAGATAGATAGATAGATAGATAGATAGATAGATAGATAGA
>JAPQRP010000002.1:17552947-17573424 GCA_037367295.1 Apogon hyalosoma
TGTACATATCCTGACCAAGGAAAATCAAATCCTCCCTTTGTGCAGTAATCTACACCTGGCTTTTCTGCCTCCATCCATAATAATATACATTATATAGACTAAATGTCGTATAAAATTAACATTTATTTGCAACATAGTATAGAAAACTATTACATGATCAAAAACACATTAATTTTGTCAATAGAAAAAGTCTCTGTTTTGAACGTCTGGGGTCGCCAGAAATGTGATGTTAAAATGGGGTCACGAGCCAAAAAAGGTTGGGAACCACCGTGTTAACCTGTGCTGTGAATGTTTTGGCATCTGTTATCAGTTTTATGTCAGTTTGCACTGCGTTGCAGTTACATACAGCTACAACCCAGCCTTATGCCTGCAAACCAAAAGACTCAACACCAAACACTTCTGAAAGTGACACGAGTGACAAAACAGATTAAATTTGCAACCAGTCAGATGTTTGTGAAGTCCAAATCAACACAGACCTATACAGCGAATGTGCCAGGGCGGGTTCGCACAATTACACAACAACACTGCTGCGAAATAAAGTTTTCCACTTCCTGCTGCCCATTAACTCAGCATACACAGATGAATGAGCAGCACGCTTTCCACTTTATGTCACCTTAATTACCACCTGGAAGGATACACAAACTTGAATACTCCGCGCAGCGTTTGCACCGCTGACATCTATGCCTGGGCCAAAACAAATCACGGCAAATTAAGAACGATTTCTGAGCAATTAAAAGCAATTAGCAATTCAAAACACTGATACTGCACATAGAAACCCAGGCTGTGGTGTGTTTTTCTGGTCATACTGCCACAACAAGGCTGCTTTCATGAATGGCTAATGAATGCGGACGAATGACAAAGGTGCAACTCTGAGCCGCACTCCGACTGCATAAATTATTTCACAAGTAAATACCTTGTTTTACTCAGGGTCATTTTTGTTTTTTTCACTTTGTCGATCTGTCACACAACATTTGTCATTCTAGGTTATATTAGACGTCTTTGCAATACATTATCATGTTTATCACTGTGCATTCACATTAAAAGTATCTGATTAAAACTTCGGTGTTTTTTTTTTTGTTTTTTTTTTGTCCGTACGGGCAGCAATTAAAAAATAAGTAATTTCAGCTTGTTTTCATTTAAGGAGTCTGAGAAGATTTTAGCCTTGGTAGCTGCAATGTCCACTCATCATACATCCATCAGACGTTTTCACAGAAGAGTGTTATTAAACATCCTTTGCTAAGCTCCAGTTAAATATGTAAATTATACAAACACATGTAAATATACACACATATATACTGGAACATTTACACAACATTTGCATATTCTGCTCTGGGTTTTTGATCTATGTACATATGAGAGTTTGATAGTTAATATAATGTAATGTTTTTGTCATTTTGTTGTTTATATTATATCTATATTTGTATGACTACGCTCCTTAAGAGTGCATTTTTGTAGGTTTGAGTCATTTTTATGCACAGCCTTATGGTCAGTTTTTTGTATTTCTCTGTTCATACCATGACCATGTAACAAATGAAAATCTTTAATCTTGAATGTCTATTATATAGAGATTATTTACACATTTTGCATATTTTTCCATTGCAGTAAATAGTGTGCTGTCTAGACAGAGTTGTAGAAAGAGTTTTTTCTCCCGATTTCTACCTACTGAAGCTTTAAATCTAAATTTGTGATGATTTACTGTATTACAGGATGTTTTTGCACTATTTACCACACAGACATCACCTTAAATACTAAAAATCTAAATAAAGAATAAATAAAAGTGACCATAAAAGCCACAATATGTGTTGATTTTAACAATATGTGAACAGGATATGTACAGTAGCATGTAATTAATATTAAACATATGTTTTTATCTCTACTTTCAAGGTTCAGAAGAATGTGACTGTTTTAACTGCAGAGATGACTTTGACCCCATTCATACTGTTGTTTGTTTTTAATCATGTCACTCTAGGAGTAATTCACTTTATTGTTGACTGAGAGAGAATGTCAGTCAGGATAAACGTTCAGTTAAACCCATTTGCATGAACCTTACAATAAAATCTTTAAAAATGAATTTAATAAAGACATGTGTGCACAATGCTGTGAAGTAATAAAATAGAATAGAATAGAATAGAATAGAATAGAATAGAATAGAATAGAATAGAATATCCTTTTTTTAAGATAAAATAAGATTGCGTACGATGAGATAAGCTAAACTTTACTGATAAAATATTGTCATTCAGAAAAATATGCATGTGTTGGTGCATGTGAAGTATTTGAGTTTAATAAAAAGCATTATCCACTGACTTTAACATTTAAAGTTTTACCCTGCACACACATTCACAACTGCTGTCTTTATATTCTCTTGTGCCCCTCAGTTTCAGTCTTTTTCAGCACCATCTGTAAGTATGTGCCATATCTTAAAATAGGCCTTAAGTAATTATTTCTGCTGTTTGGGGACTCTTTAAAATCACAACAAATAATCTGGCCTTGTCTTTGTTGAAATCTATGTGTGATTTGACTCTGTCATTCACTTTTTGTGCGTAGTTTAGATGTTCTCAGCACCTCTGACTCATGCTCTGGCATTAAACAAGTTAATTGCCTCCCTGGGCAGCATGCAGCTGTGAATAAATACCCACTAATTGAGTCATTTTCTTAATTCTAACTCACTTGGAATCACATTGATTCTAACTAGCTCCGGCTGACGTCCAGCAGCGCTGATGAGAAAATTATATTTGACCAGAGGAGTCGAACCCACAGAGTAAGAATGACAGAGGCCTCCAATTAAACTGGATCATAATCTCAGATGTTTCCGCTATCACCACGATACATACATTATAGAGATCGGGATGCCTTAATTCTCCCGTGATAAATTCATAAAGTGAATAGAAATATAGTAAGCCTTATCTCCAAGTAAGCTGTAACCTTGAATGGTTGATAGGTAATTTTATTTTACCCTCGTGGAAATCTTAGATTGCCCTTCTGATGTAATGCATGAACACAGTTCTAGTTTTAATTGCACACTGGTCACTCCAGGGATAAACTAGTGCCTTAAACATATAAGATATTCAACTTCATTATTAGAGTTATATACAGGAATGGAGAAAACAATAGGAGCTCTTTTCTGATGAAATAAATTTATTGAATAATTCACACACAACAAAGAACAACAAAGACTGTGGTTCTTCAAAAGAGAGAGGAGCTCTGTAACACAATAAACCATAACAAACGACGCATTTTTCCACTTGTGGGGCCCCTAAAGGGTCAGGTGTCCATATCCTAAGGCAGCAGTGATGTTTTTGCTCATTTATGATTGGTAATATTTTAATGCGTACCAAACATCTGCTGTTTACATCCAAAAATGGATTCCATTTTCTTTTATTTTCATCAGAAGTCATTTCCGTGGTGAGTCTTTCAGAGAAGTCATTAGCATAATTCCACCACATGTAGGTACAGCTCCAAGGGCCTGCAATTCATTGGTGGAATTGCAGGCAAAAAGAGGTTGCTTAGGGCAGACAATGATGGATGGGGGGTGTCTGGAGCCATCGGCTTAGTGTTAAGCATACGCTGCATCACTCTCTCGTCCTCCTGCCCTTTAAGGAGCATCAGGAGGTGCTCCATAACTCAGTGGCTTATAGGAGGAAAGGAAGGTGGGACACTCAGTGCTGGTCAGTCCTGATAAAGGTCTGTGTCCTTGAGAGGTGAATAAAGAGTAAACAGCATGAGGTGATCTTTCAGCTTTGTGTACATGGGAGTATTTGCGCATACAGATGTGTTTGTGGTGTGTGAAAGCATTCCTAAAGGTTAATCAGACTGCCACTCAAGGTAATCCAGACAGATGTGATTAGGGAAGGCTGACTGACAAAGTGACACAATAGGGTGGTAAATTTTAATGGATCTCGTTTATCAGGGGGGAAAAAATAAAAAAAAAGGGAAAGTAAGTCAGATTGTACCAGAAAAACAAGGATAGTCAGCCATGCTATTGAGTGTGGATATAATGTTTATGGTGTATGTTGTGTTGGTTTAGTTTCTTAGTATTATATCCAACGAGAATTCAAACTTCAGTAACTAAAAACATATGGGATAATTCACCCAAATGTTTCCATATGACCACTTCTACATTCCTTCGTATTTTCAGAAAATAATATTACTACTCCTGGTAACTACTGTACTAAATTTCATCCTTGTATAATCTTTCTTTTTGAGATATTGGGGCTTTGAAATGGATGTAAAACAAGACCAGAACAACAGTAGTTCAGAAAAAATTGCTGACTTCAAGACATCATGACTTTAGTTTTTCCAGAGTTGTTCTATAGTACAAAATGTCTTTAACTTATGCCAAATAAGATCCACAGTTATATATTTACCAAACACCTTGCTGAAAACCATAAAAAATAAATATCGTTAGTGCTTCAGAGTGAGTTTGACATGATGTATCTCCACATTTAAGTACATCATATCTTCTTGGATTTCAGTATTTATTTCTCTGGTTGAAGCACTGTACCAGTACTAAGTATTTTTCTAAAACAAAAATATTCTCCTTTATGGAGCTGTACCAATGAAAAAAAAAAAAACACATTTTCAAATACTTAATGTTCATGTATGACAAGGTTGACCAAATAAACTGTTATATTGCAATGTTATATTGGAAAGAGCATGTCTACATTAATATATGCTCAAAATATTAAGCTGCCATCTTTAACCATATTTAATTATCATTGCTCACATATTTGTTACAGACAAAAACACAGGCAATAAGAGAAATACAACAAAATGGCACGAAAAATTAAAATGTAAAAAGAAAAATCTAATAAAATCCTATCTGATGTGATTCAAAGTCAAATTAAATCATATTTATATATTCTAGTTGCATTCCGAATGTGTTTAATGACATCTATTCTCCTATCTACTTGCTGCTAATAGTACATTTCTTGCACACATATATTTTGTATATATTGTATTATACTGTCTGTTTATTAGAAATCCTTTTTTTAATCCTTTTACACAGACTTTTTTTTAGTTTCTTTTCTTGTTTTCTGTACACTGTGTGGGATTGCACTCAATTTCATTGTACTTTGTCTTTAATAACAATAAATGTTCTATTTCATTTACATTATTTAATTTTATTCTCATGAAATAGTCACAGTATCATAAAATGATACTGGTAGAAAAGGAGACATGACACCATTGACAGGCAATCAATTGAACACATTGAGTCAGAAGGTGATCAATCAACTGAGATGTTTCAATGTGAACAAAAGTCAAGGACAGACAACAACAGACCCCCCCATTACAGCCGCTACACCTCACACCAGTATCTGTAAAGTTTAGCCAAACCTAGAGGCTGTGCAGAAGTTGTCAGTAGATAGAATTGAGAAATTTCTGAATGGCCCACGAGGACCGGCTGAACCTGGGGGCAATCGTCCAAGAAATGTTTCATCAACTTGTGCACTCACTTCCTCAGCAGATTTGCATCCCCTCCTGTTTGCCTCATCTTTCCAACTTTGTCTCTCCCTCCATCATTTGATGAATGACCCTTAACAGCTGTCAGCGTAGCGACATTTAATGGCTTCTGCAATCACTGTGACATGTCTGCAGTAAACAGAGACCTCTTCATGCTCTTTTGTAGATTGGAGAAAAACAACACAAATTGTATCAGTGCATTATTCAGTCAATCAAACCCATGAATGTACAAAAAAAGAGCTGGAAAGTTTGAATTTACCTTTCTATAATCCAGAGAGGGTAGTATTTTTGAAGAATTTTTGTATATTTGAGGAGGAATTTCCCTATCTCTGTGATATAATAGAAAGTTCTTGTTGCTGACAAATTCGAAGCGGTTTAAACTTTATTTTCTTTGTCATAATGGTTTTCACGAGGGAAATGCTTTTGGTGTTGTTCTATTTTAAGTCCAGTTCTGTATATTTTCTATCATATGCAGGGCCGGATTTAGACTTAAGCTACTTTTACACAGATATCCCAGAAAAAAGGCGAGATGGTGATCCCTCCTTTTTTCCACCACTGACCCATTTCCACAGCCAAGCCAAAGGAGTAACAGAGGTGAGACAGGCTGGACTTTAACAGAGTGGACCTGCGTTCCGGAATCAAAGGGGCGGAGACGTGGCGCAGCGTACAGTGTGACGTATACCTTGCGTGTCTGAAATACCCCGAGCATAGCGGTGTTGCTGACCTCTCCAGTCAGCCTGTCTTTCACTGTTCCACAAATGTTAGCGTGGATAGAGTCCTCCGCCCAAACTGACAACAGCTCACGGATCTCTGCGTCTTCCCACTTTGACATCTTTCTGGTTGCATTGATATGTTTGTTTACGGTACACGGCCCATGCTCATTTTTAAATTCTGCCCGGCGCGGAGGTCACACACGCATCAAAACGTCACACCTTGGTTGCATAATGAGAGGTGTTCCCTTGGGGCACTGATAAGGCCAGTTCAAGGGGCCCAGTATTTGTGGGGGGCCATAGACCAGTGGAGGGGGCCCAGTGGATACAGTTTAGAAGTTGTGAAAATTTTGTGAAAGATCCGCTGTATAAGAGAGGTATAGAAGTGGGGAGGTGAACGTTGAAAGCATGTTAAGTTTCAGTTTCGTTTTCATGCTATCATAAGTAACGATGTTTATGGACCTCCCCCCCCAGTCCGACAGATTGATAAATTAGTCAGTTTCTGTAGGGTCCACAACAAATTACACTTTCATGGGGCCCATAATTGGTAGCGGGGCCCCTGGGTGTTCCTGTTACATAGCGTTCCAGAATCATGATCCCAACTTTATCACAGCTCTGTTAACTTCCTCCAGAGGCGTTACCAAATGATCCCACCATTTTGTTTACACAGACGTCCTTCTGGAAAAAAGGCAAAAAGGCAAAATATTCCTGTAACAGAAGTGCTGTGTAAAAGGGGCTTTAGTGAGGTCCTAAGCTATGCAGAGCCCTGAGGCCCCACCCCTTTTAAATTTCACCAGCTTCAATATAATCCCCTTTAAATTAAAAAAAAATAATAATAATGTTCAATAATAAAGATCATGTAAAATCACAAAAATGATATTAGAGAATCCTCTAAGTTACAACTTAAAACATTTTCTTTCTTGATTTCGCAAAAGCAAAATCACTGATTGTCATCAAGAAATATGCTACGCAACTTATCACTTTCTATGCACATGATGCAAACAATTTATCTTAAGACATAGCTGCTTTCAGTTCATTTTTTATTCGCTTTAGCTGTGAAAATGATCTTTCTCCTGAACAATTTGTTGCCATCAGACATACAAATAGTGGTAATATTGCTTCCACATTAGGGGAAACTAAATTAATCTTGTCCTGAAAGATGATTTGATACATATCTTTGTGTTGCATTTGTTCTTTTCCGGGATAATTCTGTTTGACATAATCATGGAAGTGCCTCAGTTCAGCCATGAGGTTAATTAAGCGTAATTATATACACTATGACTCTATGAATTTCCTATAGGCTACTTACACACGGAACACTGATACTAAATATCACACATCATCGATAATTCAACTATCTAGTCAAAGCAATTATAGATGATTAATTTGTTAAATTTTAAGACAGTACATCAAGTACAGGCCCCTGCAGATCATGAGGCCCTAAGCTGTAGTTTATTTAGCTTTGTAGAATTATGTAATAACGGTGCAATATGTAAGATTTCATATCATAATTTTTCATCTCCTGTAGTAATAACATGCCACATTTTGTAATAAAATTCTTGAACGCATTTTGTAATAACTTATTACGTATTAAGTTTTTTGTCAGTAATACTTAATTAATGCAGCTTTTGTCTCCAGCTTGCAAACACATTCTCCATTATAATGAATACAGTTACATTTGATTTAGGTTTGACTGATGAAACATCCTACTAGTTTTTTAGTTTTTTTATGAATTCTAATTAAGCTGGAATGCTTACTGTTCTTTTGATTGTATGATGGTTTTTCCAATTAATGCATCAATTTCACTGGTTTTTCGATGTTTTATTACATAATACATACAATTATTGCATTTTCTTTAAAAAAAAAAGTGCTACACCTGCACTTAGTAATAACTGTTGTAGTATGTAATAAGTTATTTAAAAATGTGGCAAAGTTTATTACAAAATGCGTTCAAGAATTGTATTACAACATGTGGCATGTTACAAAATGCAGTGTTATTATATAATGAGGTGAAAAATTATTACATTATTACATATTTCACTGTTATTACATATTGCGGTGCTACAAGCTTGTACCTAAATCCGGCACTGCACAGATGTAATAAAGCTGTAAACATGAACTGCTTCACTCCCAACCTTTGTGATGATGGAAAAATGCTTGTCTGGCTGCTGCTCAGCATTAAATCAGCATAAATTTGTTAGGACACACATTCATCTGAATTCTCTGTTTCACCCTAAATGACAACTTGAACTGATGAGCAAAGCCAGAAGTGTTTTCACACAGTAATTGTGCTTTGAGCTATGAGTGTTTACCTCCTCTGTAAGGGAGTAAAAGCTGAAATAAAACCATATTTTCTGACTTTTATTCAAACATGTAGTTTGCTTTTATGTGAAGAACACTGCTGAAGTGTCATGTTTTCATGCCTGTGAGAAAAAAATCGATGTGTATCTCAGACAATATGATGAAATTATGACAGTGTATATAGATCTTTTTGATGCCTCGAGGCTTTCTCCAAAGCTAATAAAATTCTGTTTTATTTCAGCACTGTTCCACTACCATGTGGCGTACTTTTCTTCAGGGGAGTCTTCTTAGTGAGCTTTGGTGCTGAATAATAGAATAATAGCATAATAATAGCTTTACTCAAACAGGAAGCTTGATTGTAAATGTATATATGGAAATATGCAAGTGTGGGCTGGAAAATATTGAAGGAAATTGACTGGTATAAGTACTGTGAGGAAGTTAAGATGCTGCGTCTGTGGTGCGTGAAAGTTTCGATTTACATTCAGAATAGATGTTTTATCCTTCACTGGAGTTTTGCTTAAAAATTCACATTGGCTCGAAAACTGCCCATAGAGATGGAGCAGAAAACTGACAGTTTGTCAAGCATGTAATTTTAACACTTGACTGGATATCAGTATCTGAATCACCCAATGAGGTGCATTTGGCCATAAGCGTCGATACGGAGCACCTTCAGTTTAGTCAGTGAATGTGAAGATGCATGGCGTACGGATACAGATACCTGTGTCAGCTGGTCAATGAACCGTTGGCGTGCATCTGCGTAGCGTGATAAATTGAACGGAGACATCTGTTTGGGAATGTCGTGCTGCCACTTTGTCCCACAGCGACCGGCTCATTGCTCAGCGGAGATCTGAAGTGTGGATGGGCGGCAGGAATGGCACCATCTGAGGCTAACAGGCCTCAGGGGCATAGGGGGACGAGTGGGAGACTGTTTAGGGTACATCTGGGTACCCGGCTGTCCTTCTGTCACTTCCGCTGCAGAATGCTCTCATCCTCAAATACAAGTTCTGATCAAAGTACTTCATTTAGTTAAACAGTATTATCCTCATTAAATATATCTGTTGCTTGAGTTTTCTTTGCAAAAGTGCCTTGTGCAAGCTCCTAAAAGACTAAATTTACTGATATCAATAATTTATTCCTGTAATGTAATGTAACTTTTGTCATTTTTTACCCATTTTTTTTATCCATGTCATTTTTTTTTTGTCATTTTCCTTAACTAAATGATCAAAACTACTTACGTTTGTATATTACCCCTCCAAAGTCCAGGGTTGCGCTAAAAATGTATATCGATGAAATAGCATTGAATTATACAATATATGGACAAAAGTATTGGGACATGTCGAATTCAGGTGTTTCTTTTCTAACAGGGGTCTGGGATGCAAAACAATGCTGACAAATGTCATAATATAGTTTTATATTGTGATAAATATCATTGCATTGCATTGGTTGGTTGGTTAGAATAATCATTTCTTCAACAACTAACCATCTACTTTCTTCACATCTGGAAGAAAAATCTCCCATTAAACTCTAAAGAAATATTGATGTCTATAAACTATATGGACAAAAATATTGGGACATATCATGGCTACAGCTCTTAAAATGTCCTGTTCATGCTGGTTTGAGACATAAACATCAATATTTCCTTAAAATACAAAATGATTAGTTACATTATCAGAGCATGAAAAATATTTTTGAAATTTAGAGGTAGAACATTTTAAATCATAGTCATGGATAAAAAAAAAAAAGTAAAGATAACAATTTAAAGAAAACTAAGCTGTGCAATGATATTTATCACAATATAAAGCTACATTATAATATTTATCGTTATTGTTTTGTATCCCAGACCCCTGTTAGAAAAGAAACACCTGAATTCAACGTGTCCCAATACTTTTGTCCATGTTCATATAGTGTTGCTTTTTTCATTTGATTTGAGTGGTTGGCTTCACACAGCGCAGACACTGATAGAACCACGATGCAGCTTCTATATATGAATCAACATATAATGAAATTACAGCACAACTTCAACATAATGATGCTGTGGACCTCTACGAAGACATTTTCCTTAAATCATAAGTGACTATCCCTGGACTAAAGGAACGTGAACAATCTTCAACACGTCTTGACTTTATGATGAATTGTGCACATGATTTCTATAAAAAATATATCTAAATAGCAGAAAATATGGAGATCTAAGCATTCTAATGATACATACCATGCCTATTTTGGCACAAGTCCAATGTTTATGAATTAATGAGCATTGTGGGAGGGTCTATGATCATACTTAGAGGGGTCACTGATGATCCAGTGGACTGCCAGAGGTTATTATTATGTTAATTCTCATAAGAAAGCATTGGCTTTGACCTGGACTGGGGCGAACCCACTGCAGCTAATAAGATGCACTCTAGGGAACAACAAGGGTAGAATGATTAGAACACATTTCCCTTCAGTGACAATAAGTGATAACTTAGTTTTGGGGAAAAAAGAAACTATTTAAGCGCATGCCCCTTAAAGGCATTTGTATGTTATGTGAGAATGTAATTAAAATAAAAAGTAAACTTCATACATTATGCAGAATGATAAAACACTTTCAGAGTTGTTGTGATGTTCACAATTTCACCTGTTTTGTGATTTTTGTCAGTTGTTTAAAAGTCACAAACTTAAAAAACAAGGAAGCAAAAATGTGTATAAATGTAGATGTTTCTCATTGTTTGTAAGTTGATGCATTTAAGGGGTCATATTTTGCTAAACCCACTTTTCTTAGTCTTTGGTTCATTTATTTGTGTATTTGGACCCAAATAGTTCATACAGTTTGAATTTGCAAAGCTATCTTTATATTCATTCCGGCAAAAATCGAGCAGATTTCTACAACCTGTTTCAATTCCTCCGTAAATTGTTATGTGTTATAACTAGTTAAGACATTTGCACATATAAGGTCAAGACTTCCGACGAACATTTCTATCGAGTACAACATAATTGTTTATCAGCAGCAGCGGTTGTAGTAAAAACTGAAAATATGTCCAAACTTTGAACTGATTACCTAAAATGTTCAGTTGTTGGTTGTATTAACGAACACAAGTGGCTGAACGGGACCGAACAGCACAGTTAACAACCTGGAGGGGGTGGGGTCATGTGCATTTAAAGGGCCAGCGCTCAAAACGACCTTTCTAGTGTCATTACTCAGAAATAGAGTTGAAGATGGACCTGTGGAGTTGAATTAATGAAGAATTAAGACCCAAGCAGAGCATTTACAGTTTATGTAGACCACAGGGAAATGTTTGAAAAGGCATAATTCCATTTAAAAAAGCAAAATATCACTCCTTTAAGTTGAGCTTTATAGTCTGAACAGAGCTTCCACTACTCATTTACTACATTTACTGACAGTTTTCCTGCTGAATTGAATGACTGATGGCTCCATTCCTTGATTAGAAGGTGCTACATTATTATCAGCAGCAATCATATTTCATCCCAAACTATATACCGCTGCTAATCATGTGTGTGTGATTGTTTCTTGTAATTTATGATCCCTCACCTCTGCTCATGTTTATGCCGTTTCCATGTTCTATCTATGCATTCTATACATTTGTTGAATTTGCATTTTAGCCAGAACTCTGGGGTATATTGTCCTCTACTCTCTAAATATCTGTAAGGATAGCTCGGACACGGACACACACACGAATACAGCACGCCCACACACACACACTGCACACACACATCATCTTGGTGCTGTAGACAGGGAGGTGAGGTGGCGATGGTGTTGTTGTTAATTATCTCCTATTGTTATTCACATTCCCTAAAGCGCGCTGCAGTGTCACACTCTTAACCCTTCTGCTTCAGTCTTGTCGTTTCGTCTTCTGTCCGCCGGACGCCCACCGAATGGCGGTAATTACACCGTTTAGCTTCGGGTTCAAAGGCCTGCCACTCAAGAGTTGTGTTCGCCGTACCTTCACCATGGCAACCTGTCAACATCTTTGCGAGGAAGGGTGTTAACTTATCGGGTCAGGAAAGGGCAGATAAGGGTCTCATCTTTGGTCATAATCTCCACCGCACTAGAAAGAACTCGACCGCTCGTCTGTTTTTGTATTAAACATGCACATTTTAATGTTTTCTTCCAACAGTGTGAGGGCTGTCCACTACCTTGTGTCTGCATTATGAAGGAATACACAGTAATTTAGGCACAGATCTGTGTTTATAACTGTAATGATTACTTCAGTCATGCTTAAAAGGACATTTACCATTTACTGTTCTTTCAGGTAAAAAAAAGCAACAATAGTCGCTTTTCCATTGGACATATGCACAAAACTTCACCGATATTTACTAACTGTCGAAAAAAACGACGTGCATAATGTCAGTTTTTCCATTAAATCATAAATGCAATGACTTGTTTATGTATTATCACAAGATGACACGAGAAGTCATTCCATAAACATGGCGACGAACGTAAATATCATGTTGATTTACAGATATATTCATTATTATTATTATTATATATTACCCCTCTATTCCGTACTAAATTAAAAAATGGTTGGGTTTCCTGGTGTGTCCACACATACCATACCATGTTTCTTTTAAAACTCTTCTTCGCTTGTAACGCCCATCAACATCCGATTTTTATTCACGTGACTCTAGTTGCAGATAAAAGTCTTTCCATTCAGGTTTTGTGTGATATACCAATTGCGCTACACCTGACAAACCACCTCTTGCCAGCGCAAAAACTTTTAATTGAAGAATTAGAGTTTTGGTAAAATTGCCATTTTTCCCATTTGGCAACTTTTTATGCGCAAGTTACCAAATCAAATTTATTTATATAGCGCCAAATCATTAAAAAAAGTTATCTCATGACACTTTACATATAGAGCCGGTAGGAACCAGACGCTCAAGCCAATTTACAGAAACCCAACAGAATTGTACAATGTGAGGGTCAATGGAAAAGCGACTAATATCACAGTTCTTACTGCTCTACTCCCTCCCTTACAAACATATGACAAAGTATCTGATAATATAGAAATGAATAGTAGTTTTTGCAGTGGCTTAATGATAATGGCAATGCAAACAGTTCCTGTGAAGCTGTAACAGATAAATATGAACTGTCATATTTTTAATTACATGTGTTGCACATCTCCTAAAATGTGTCTTAAAGCTTTCCATTGATTCTAATTAGGAGATGTGATGCTACGTTAGAAGTATGTTGTCCAAAAATATAACATCAGAAGTGGTATACTGGGGTGACTTCTCATGCATCAACAACTTCAACCTTTAGCAGTTTTTCCAACAGCACAGGTTTTTTTCAGTAAATGAAGAAAAGGCTTGTTGAATTGTTTGGAAATTCAACACATGGTAGTGGAAAAGGTTTTCGGACACCCTTAAAATTTCATCTCAAATATTACCATGACATATTTGCTGGAAAAATGTTTTTGTGTTTCAAAAGGTGTGGCACACAAAAAAATGCAATTTTTAAAAAAAAATTATTATTGTTGTTAACAAGAAAAAGTAACAAAGCTAAATTCTTGACAGTTCCGACATGTCATGCCCTGGGTGTGTTTCATTATCTTCTAACCTTGACGGAATAGTGCAAATGAAAAAGGAGGAATGTGAGTTTGGAGAACGGAACAATCCTTAAGAGTGATTTTTAATGCAATGTATAACAAATGCATGGGGTGTCCAAAAACTTTTTTCCACCACTGTAACTTAAGGCAAAGATCCATGTTTGGAGCTAAAACAAGGTGCTTGCTCTTTATCCAAATAATTTATTTTTTTTCCCCAAACTGCTACCCCCCCCCAAGACCGTGAGTTTATGTACTTTTATACTGGCGTGCCTACTTTTTTTGGTTGAGACTGTACCTGTTGTGTGTAGTAGAAAAGATAATTTTAATAAAGGAATGAATTAATGTATACTTAGCAGTAAATTGTGTTTTACAGACAGAAACATTTTCAACACATGAAAATCACAGAAGTGCATGAATATCACACAAACAAGTTTTATTATCATCATTCCAGTACCGATAAGTTAGTGAAATCATATCAAGTTATGTATACTTTTCTCTCAAGATCATGTGTTTTTGTGAATACTCTAAAATTTGACTGAGAGAAACTTTTTTCCATATTTTATTAAGACTTTCACACAAAATTTCAGATTTTTCAAGGTCTGGAAAACAGCGTTTCAAAATTCCATACTTTTTAAGACTTTCAAGACCTGGGCAAGCACCGTGTTAAGAGTGATTTTTAATGCAATATATCACAAATGCATGTGGTGTCCAAAAATGTTTTACCACCACTGTAACTTAATGCAAAGATCCATGTTTGGAGCTCAAGTGTTTATTCCTGTCATGCTTACAGTGGTTGTATATCTCATGAGAGGATTTAGAGAAAAGACAGATATTTGCTATAAATGTATAAACCTGTGGTTCTTTCAGGTAGGAAATGTAAAAACAAGTGCCACAATTTATATGCGGCCCTCACCTCCCTGTTCCTTTACAATCATCGTATTAAAAATGGACATGATTTCCATTTGGTAGTTATTGCTGAGCAGCCATTTTTTACCCCCTCTTTTATGTATTGATCACGTTGATAGAAACACGGCTGTGGCGATTAGGGCGTCTGAGCCATCCTAACTCACAGTATTGAACTGGTGGCTGGTGGAGTTGGTCTGTGTGGAGCTCACAGAGGTTATCTGTGGCTCAGGCCCCGCTCTCACCAAACATCGAAGCCCTTAATTAATGGGGGATGAATACACGATGCAGGTTATGACTTCAGCTAATTAGGGAATTGTTAAACAGAGACGGTGCCGGGGAATTCAGCGGGGGCCACGGATGGAGAATCGATGGTCAATGAAGAGAGGGAGCATGTAGGCAATTTGCCAGTTAATGTGTTCCCAATATCAGCCGAGGGAGAGGGAGGGCTGGGTGGGGGGGCTATTTTACATGTATTGACAAACAAAGCAAGCAAACTGAAAGGACAGCGCTTATAGTAGAGTTAATGGAAAGGCTGTAAAAGTTTCCTAAGTACTGGCACGGAGTCATTCTACGTTAACGGCATTCTACTAAATCACTCAGGCTAAAGATGTTTGCATAGTCATGATTTATAAAGTTGTAGAAGAGCTGGACTGGTTATAGTACACAACTGTCTGTATTATAATGGGCTATGATGAAGAAAACAACAAGAGCAATCAGTTGTCCAGCAAAAACGTTAAAACATCGATTCTTTAAACTTTTTTCTATATGAATAAATATAAATTTACAGTACACATAACGGTACTAGGGACGCAAATTATCGATTAATTCGTTAATCATTAGTTGGTTGACCTTATCGATCGATTAACGATTAATTGATGAGCGGCGATTTTCCTGAAAACCTGAATTTCTCTTTCAAAACGGTTTAAAAGAATAAAGGCTAAATACTGTTTATATACTTCATGAAAAAAGCATGCCATATTCCTTACTGATTGTGTTTTTATACCATTGGATACAGTACAGGCAATGACATTTATGTAGTAGAATTAAATAAATTCTGCAGAGAAAGTCAATAAAATAAATGGATCTGAAGAGGGGCAGTTTAGGATAAAAGGGCATTTCTGACTTTTCTGACACAATGAAGTGAGACTTCAGCCCTTCAACCTCAGCGATGAAGTCTAGTTTAGGCAGTGGCGCTCCCTACTGTCGACACCACAAACACCACCGTGGAAAAGGGCAATTAACCGACAATTAATGTAATTTAATCAAGCAAATTCGTATCGACAATTAATCGATAGTCACTAATTGTTTACATCCCTACACGGTACCAATCTTATTCATTTTATTTACTTTTTTTTTTTTAGCTCAGTTGCATCGTCGGAAGAGGCTTGATGAAATTTGGCATTACTGAACCCATTTACATGACCATAAAAATCCAGATCTCATGTGTTTACAAGCACATCAGAAATGCAAAAATGAAAAACCCTGGTTTTAGGGCTGCATGATATTGGAAAAAACTGACATTGCGATTTTTTTAACTCTACGCTATATATTGCAATATGAAAAAATACTCAGGAGTATATGATAGCATATAAAAAGTATAATAGTACATAAAAAGCTGTGTGGTGTCACTGTAAATGGTCAAATAAATTAGTTGTGTTTCCTCTCGTTGTGGCAACAGGTGCAAAGGCACTGTCGACACAGAACAAGTGTTTCACTATCATCTTTCTTGTAGCTGAAATAATTCCAGATGTTGCTTTCTTTTTTGGCACCAAGTCTTCATTTACGGTAATTTTCTCTTGTTTGTTGCTCATTTTTCAATGTTGTTACCAGTGACTCACTCCAAACTGATTAAGATCGATAGTGATTGGTGGATTGCTACGCGCAGTGTCACTTACCCTTGAAATTCTATGAGAACACACTGAGTTCATTTGCCTCCTACATTGCAGGACTTGCAATGTGACTATTGCCCACAAGTACATCGCGATGACAATGCTCAAACGATATATTGTGCAGCTCTACCTGGTTTTCGGATTACTTTTGGAATACATCTATACATAGTGATGTTGACTCAGAATCCTTATTATTGTCATTTGCTCACAAATCAATACAGCAATTCTGTTTTCTACAAATTCTTTTTCGGTTTTTTTTTTTTTTTCAACAGATCCACAGATGTAAAAGAACGAAATAAATCAGATTAACAGGTATACATGCACAATGCATTGGGGAGAACTCCAGGTGTGTTAATCCAATTTGTCATAATCAGATTACTGCTGTTATGTGATAAAGCATATCAGATTATGCTATTTACACGATCACATGAATAATCTAATAACTCCAGAAACTGGATAATAATCTGACTTTTAGTGTGAATGTAAATGGGCTCAGTGTAAATGTGGACCCCTGAATGAGCCGATTTTGGTAGCTAAAGGTAAGTATAACAATAAAATCTCACAAAACATGTTTTTTTGTGTAATGATGACAATTTATAACCAGAAAGTCAAAGGTCAAGGTAAAGATTTTTCTGTTATCATAGCCTGTAATGTAAAAAAAATAATTATAAAATAAGAGGATGAATTCTTTAGCTCACAGTCACCATAAACTGAAAAATGTCTGATTGAATATTTGAGCTAAATCTGAAGAAATTCAATTCAGCAAAGACATAGCAACTCATAAATAACCAGTGTTGGGAATAACGGTGTTAAAAATATTACCCGTTTTTTCAGTAACAGGTAATCTAATTAATTACTATTTGAAACGTTACAACGCCGTTACCGACAGTGAAATGTGGCGCATTACTCTGCACTGATATCTAACAGCTGTTATCCATCCTGGCTCGCTCAGCCAGGCACTGGAGGTGTGATGTTTGCGGACAAGTCGAGTCTTCTGAACGGCTCTTTTAATTGAATGATAAGAACCGATTCGTTTGTGAGCCGTTCTTATATTCAAATTGCCCACTGCCTTCATGCTTCACCTGCGTGCCCATGAGTCTGAGGTGTCCACGCTGCCTTCACGTGAACGACTAATGACATCTCAGAGTTTGAGTTGTCCACACCACACCCCATGCACTTGAATGCAGCTTTCTGCGCAGCTAACTTAGGGGAGGAGTTATCAGTGAGTCTGACTGACTGGACTGAAGACATTTACCGATGTATCAGGGGGAGCGACTGAAAAAGCAGAGGTGTGGGATTAACTGGAGGGGCATCTTCTTCCTATAAACACAGATCCCTTTATGTGGTGGAAAAGCCGGGCCCTGGTGGACCCCAGCCTCACCAAAGTCAAGGTGTAGAAGCTCCGTTTAGTGGGAACATCGGTTTCATCTGAGGGAGAATTCTCTAAGATAGAACTAATATCAGAGAGAAGTCGCCTCCAGACAGAAAAGGTTAGATCACTTGTCTTCCCTAACTCCAATAAATATGAAGTTAAATACAGTACCTGTCTATGCTGTTCTACTCTATGCAACTGAAACCATCAAACACACTCAAAAATCAGTTTTCTTTTACATATTTGAAGATTTTTCAAAAAAGTAACACAGTAATTACTTTCCCTGGTAACTAATTACATTAATGAAGGAGTAATTCTGTTACTAATTCAAATACTTTTTTGGGAAAGTAACTAGTAATTATAACTAATAACTTTTTAAAGTAATTTTCCTGACACTGTAAATAACGCATTAAAAAATAAATATATAACACATGCAAATATCAGCCTCCATCTTGAACTTTTATTGTTTTTTAAAATCAATCTTTGATATTATTACTTATTTGAATATTTGATGTTTGAGGAGTTAAAAGCAGAGTGTTAATGCCTAACAAAAGGAATCCTAAATGTAGGAGTATAGTGTAGTAGTGTATAACGTCACCAGTACTTGAGTCTTCCTATATTAAATTAAATTTCATATGCACACTTCATCGTTACAGAGTTAATGACACTTGTAATCTAGACTTGAGAAGATCACAAAGCAAATAGTAAGTGGCTTGTTGTGTGAAATATGGAAAGAATCAAACATCCCAAGGCCACTATACAGTAATTCTAAAGAGAATGGATCAAAAGGCACCAGACATCAGGTCTTTACAACTTAACTCTTGTATCAAGTAGATCTGCAGCCAGTTACACATGTTTAAATCACCTGACAGTTCATTTGGCCTGAACATGGAAACATCTGCCTTTTTTTCCTGAAACCTGCTGATATGACTTGTGGGAAACTTACCAGCTCCTTTGTGGGCATCGAGACTGGTGTACTCGATGGTTCCATCATGGCCTTTTTTGGGGTTTTCCTTGTAGTCTTTATGAACTCCATCAGGGCAGTATCTGTACGACAGTCCATAGTCTGCAAGATACACCTACAGCATATGGCACATGAAACCACCAAAGTTAAAATAAGTATATTTTTCCATACTTAAATTAGACTTTTTTTTGTTTTTTAAAATGAAGCATGTTAATAATATACTAGTATACTACCAGAGTATTATTTGGTGTATCTTAAGTACACACTTAGTACAAGAGTTATGAACAGAAAGTACTTCTTTGATGAGTTACTGAAGAAAACAGTCATGTCTGATGTAATGCCAACAGTGATCTGTAATTCCAAATGTCATTCATGCATTTTAACCACCTCCTCATCTGAAAAATATCTATGATTGGCCAAAATCTCCTGGAAACACAGATTACAATGTGACATTTTTGTTTCTCCTCATAATAATTATGGATTTGTTGGGGAATGATCACAAAAATCTATCAAGTACAGCAGCTTTAATTTTATGAAAGGAAGAACATTATTAATCACAATTTTTATACAAGAACACAAAATAAACGTCTAAAAGTAACACTCTTTTTAAACTAATTTTTGGTCTTCACCTCCTTAAACAGGGTTTCTGCAGGTATCAGCAAATCCAATTTAATGTTTTTTAATGCCGCTTTAAACAAATTTAATGCCCGTGTCCAACAGCAGATAACAGCAGTTCCTCCTCCAATCACTTCTGCTGAAACTTGCATTTTCCCATTTTTCCGACATTTGCTAATATTCCCTCTGCTCTTTCGCCACGGTATGAACACGCTCGCAGCATGTTGCATTCCAAGCATCCGGTGTTGTGACTTCATGTATCGGTCATAAACAATAGCCTGCCAATCATCACATTATACTTCCCATCAAAATTAAAAACATATTTATATAATCAAAATAAATTGTGAATAACAATGCTTTTTTTTTTTCAAGTGTATTTAATTTTTTAATGCCTCTGGACATCAAATTTAATGCTTTTTAATGCCATTTAAGGCCTTCATTTTCACAAAATCTATTTAATGACCTTTAATGCTTTTTAATGACCCGCAGAAACCCTGTTTAAAACAATTACACTCTTATATTAGAGTGTAATGATTATTCCAGTCCTCAGTTCATACTTAGTTTTTCCTGGAGGAACTCAGTGGGTTGGGAGTGAATAAGCAATATGTGTGCACATCTCTGGGTTTTATTACATCAATTTACATGCATGCATACACATACATACTATATATATACACACATATATATATATATATATATATATATATATATAAACACACA
>JAPQRP010000002.1:17576645-17594329 GCA_037367295.1 Apogon hyalosoma
TTTGTTTTTTTTTTTTTTTTTTTTTAAAAAAAAAAAAAAAAAAAAAAAAAATAATAATAATAATAATAATAATAATAATAATAATAATAATAATAATAAAAAGAAAAAGTAATTAAAAAAAAAAAAAAATATATATATATATACACACACACACACACACATACATAAATATTAGATTATTCAACATTATTTGGAAGTCACCTACAGATCACCACAGTTTTGTTTTTACAGCTAAGATAAACAGGAGTTCTGAAAATGTTCACAAGTCTTATTTCCTCAACTGCTCATTAAACCCAGAAGCTTTAAAAATATCTGCAAATGAGTTGGAGTAAACACTCACTGTGGAAAAACATGTTGTACCCTGACTCACAAAAAAAAAAACCCAAAAACATCACCATTATAAAGATAAAGAGTCAGACTTTGACATGAAACCTTAGTATTTTGTAAAGCCCATAAGCCAAATTAGCAAATAATTAACATTGTCATGGCTCATCCATCACATCTTGTTGAATATACACATAGTCTGACTTAAGTGACAGTGTTTGTTACTGTGAGAACAACTTCCATTAATCATTATTAGAGCAAACATTAGGTAAGTGGGCAGAAACAGGACCAGCAAGAGGCAACACTGTTGAAATGCTACATTAAACTGATCCTGTAATTAGTTTATCATCGCCTTTTTCTTGTCTGTAAACTGCAAAATACAACACCAGGGAACAAGTGGATTTTTTTTAATTTATTTTTTTTATTGCATACTAAACAGTTGCATGCTAATAAAGAGCCAGAGCTTCTTGTGTTAACCACATTGAGATCAGATGCAAAGTGCCCCAGTGTGTATGTTAATGAGCTGATTAATTAGAAAGACGGCTTTGCGCTCCGTTTTCTTCTTCATGGTCATAGGGTAGGGGACGGGGAGATGGAGGCTGTGCTTAGGGAAGAGTGAAAATCAATATCTCACCATTTCAGGTCTCCCAGGGCTTTTTTTAGTCACTCGATGCACAGGTGTTAATCACTGAGTCAATTGTTTCATTAATCAAGTGAGGAATCCCAGAAGGTGGAGACAGGTATTACAGCTCTCTCTCCCTCTGTGTCCTCTCCTACTCCTGACAAGTAGATAACTATCCCTAAAAGAAAGAGGAGATAGAGGTGACTGTGCTACAGTGCAGCCAAATCTCACTGGGAGGCTGTCAGGATGAGTTCCAATTCAGAAAAGTCTCCTGTCCTGATCTTCTTGTTTCCTCGGCCGGCTGTTTGCAGCTGACAGGACCAGTTGTGTTTTGACAGTTACTGTCACTTGCTCAGTATGCTGAAATTTTATGTAACACAGCAGATGAGTATTAGACAAAGGTTGCTTATGACATTGCGTTGGGTATTCTTGGGGGTTTTATGGGTCATTTATAGGCTATATGGGGAAAGAAATTTGAGAAGACACGTGGATTGAAACCATGTCGCAAGGGTGTTGGTTCTAAAATGAAGCCAGTATGCATGTATATTTCATTTCATTTCTTTTATTTGTTTCAAGTAGAAGAAAAACAAACATTTTATGTGTACAAGGAACTAACAGCAGAGCAAATACATTAATAGAGGTGATCAAGACAATATAGCAACTGCCATGTACACTAGTCACAACAGAATAAATTCAGTACGTATTGCTCAAAAAGGAATAGAAAGAAGAAAACATATTGATAAATCCCACCCCCGTCTAATTTGAAGATGCAATACAAATGAAGGCCACTGGGGGCAGCTCAAGGACACCCTGGCTCATGTAGATTAACACTAAAATTCTCTACAAAAATACAAACTCAGTTTTATTTTTCCCCATGGTTCTAAATTGATCTGGTGGTCTATAGTCCAAGTTTCCCTCTGTTAATAAGATCTCAGGGTGAATAGAAGGCTTGGATGACTGCCGTGACTGGCTTTGACTGACAGGTCTGTATGACAGCTTGCTTGGACTTGAAGAGTTTTCGGTTATTTAATAAAACACATTTCTCTCTGAGTCACCCCTTCTGTTGTCGTGGTGAATAGGTTCCACTGACAGCACTGTAAAATTACTTTGTCATGTGACGTGTGACGACCCCGCACTACCTGAACAGTAGGTGTTCCTCTTACATGACCTGTGTTTTGCAGGTGGAGCTATTGAAATCAGTGCCACCGACTCCGGCAGCATCCCTCCATCCTTCTTTCCTTTACACACAAACACACACCATACACTACTGATAAGCTGAGGAACACCTTAACTCTGAGTTGTCCATGTTTTAGTTAAAATCAACTATAAGTTGGGGCGACACAGTGGTGCAGTGGATAGCACTGGTACCCAACAGCACGAAGGTCCTGGGTTCAATTCCAACACCAGTCGATGGGGGTAGGACCTTTCTGTGCAGAGTTTACATGTTCTCCCCATGTTTGCGTGGGTTCTCCAGCTTCCTCCCACCCTCCATAGATTAATCGATTGATCTGAACTGCCCATAGGTGGTTGTTTGTCTCTATATGTCAGCCCTGTGATGAACTGGGGACATGTCCAGGGTGAACCCCACCTTCGCCCATGAGTAGCTGGGATAGGCTCCAGCGACCCCCGTGACCCTAGTGAGGATAAAGTGGGTTCAGAAAATGAATGAATGAACTATAATTTGAACTCACAACCAGCTTGTCTGTCTCCACTGTTTCCTACAGTCTATGAGCTGGGCTGTGATAATGTTTGATGTAGTTTTCTGTTTTATTGAGTAAGATAGTGTTTAACATCAACTTACCTCCCTTTGCATCCAAATACGGTCACTTCTGGTTCAAAAAAAGCCAGTGTGGCGCCAAATTACTAAGTAGCTCCGAAATGGTTCAGAAACCAATGATTGAAGTCACTGCCCCTCTGTCCACTAATGCCCCTCCAAAAATGGCTATTATCCAATCCTACATTTGCACCCATAACTTGATGCGGTGGCTCTGGCAATGTCAAAAGGGTGGGAACAGCAAATCTAGCCTAAAATACTTATTTATTAGACCACCCTTGTTTTCTTCAATTTCTTGGTCATTTTAATGTCTGGTACAACTAAAGGTACATTTGTTTGGACAAATATAATGATAACAACAAAAATAGCTCATAAGAGTTTCATTTCAGGGCTAATATCAATCCATTTTCCATGTTTTCGTGAAAATAACCAAAATCACTTCAGTTCTTACATCACTAGCTGTGGCATTGTACTGACAAAAACAGTGCTTTTAGACATTCTGTGTTTTCTTTTCTGTCTGTTTTAGTCACATGATGCACACAGGAGTTGGTACTTGACTGCATAACCATTGTTTTTGATGACTTTTGATGGTTTAATAATTTTTTCTGCGATTGTATATTCAAAGTTTAGATGGGGGTGTCTTGTTTTGCCTTTTTTTAAGGCCAAAGATGCAGGACGACAGCTATCTGATATGGATTAAACACTGCGGAAGCTTTCGCTCTCAGATGAAGTAATCAACTTTAACAGAAACTCCTGTGTGTGACCCAGCATAAGATACTAACATTAGTTAGCTCAGTCTGTTAGATGTCTAAATAGATACAAATTTCATACAAGACCAACATTGAATGAAGGTAACGTAATGACCCCTTGGCCACTCCTTCTGACAATGTGGGCTATCCCTGCTAGCTTCTCCAATCTGGCCCCACAACCATGCACTGACCCTGTAAGACCTGAAAAATGTAGGTCAACATTGCCGTCCAAATTTGACACATCAACCCCAATTTGACCTTGAAAATGAAGGTCATGGTCAATACCCAAAGAACTTGCCCAAGATTTTCCCAAATTGCTGCTAAATACTAAACATGAGTAAATATACTTAATGACACACTGACAGACACACAAATGGAGATCACAGGGTAGGACAATACCCCTGCAGCTGATGGCTGAGGGGTTAAGATAAAGGTTTTAGTGGAGGGTTGGGTTTTTTTTGTTTGTTTTTTGTTTTTGAAGGAAACCTATTTAGAAAAAAAACCCAAATTATTCTGACGTTGCATTAGTTGACTACAACTAAATGTATTTTGCTCAAAAGCTTTTGATGGAAAGTCAACTAAAATTTGCTTTCATAATCAACACCAGTTGTTTTAGTTCAGGGGCTATAATTACTCAAACAGATGCATAGCTGCTAATTTCCAGCAAAACTATGCAGCATTTGTTCTGGGACCAGAGGAGAATTGGCTGCTGTGTTTCAACTGATGCCTGTTATGACTCTGTTGTCGAATAAAAATGCAGATCCTGAACCGCTTGTGTCCGACGTCCTGGAGCCTCCGAGTTGAAGAATTAAAGCTGCTACATGAAAGCGTCTCAGGAGAGTAGCTGGTTGTGTTTAGTTTTGCTTTTTGAATTATAATGAATGTGTTTATAAAGAGACCTCGGTCACAGATCTTATGTCAACAGTAAATCATTAAACACTGATGAATGAGACTCATTGTTGTTGACTAGAGGGAGGAATAAAATCATTAAACCGAGAACAATTTCCTATCAAACTGAACCAAAGGAACTGGTCTGAAAATGGTCTCAATTTGCAGGCAGTCATCAACAACATGCTGCAATACTGCCAAAACACTACCGAGCTCAGTCATACCAAATCCTTTCATGTGTCTTGCTCTACAATAAGCACAATACATTTTCCCTCTGACAACTTATTGATGAAGCGAAGAGGAGGGCTCATATTTTACACTTCAAAGCTCAATATTTCTTGATTGCATTGAAAAAAATTAGAACGGGGCCTCGCTTTTATAACAGGTGCAGGTAAGAAATACCAGAATCATACCTTTAATGAACGTTCAGTTACTGTACAAAATGTGTTGAAAAAAAAATTAAACACATTTTATTTCTGCTCTCCGGTCGG
The DNA here is from genome assembly GCA_037367295.1 of Apogon hyalosoma. Classification (NCBI taxonomy): domain Eukaryota; kingdom Metazoa; phylum Chordata; class Actinopteri; order Kurtiformes; family Apogonidae; genus Apogon; species Apogon hyalosoma. Next base: position 17,581,494 of record JAPQRP010000002.1, read on the forward strand.
CAGAGCTCTGCACCATTTTAAGAAACCTGCAAATGTGAACTTGAAGATATTACTGTATTTTCTGAACACCTTCATAGTGTCCTTGACGTACTCTTGATGAAGTCTTAATCCTTTTTGCTCTAAAAAAAACACTTACTAACTCTCTTCTCCTCTGACCTATAATGAAAATGAATGCAATACATACAAAATGTACATTATTAAAGCCGAAAAAGAGCCTGTCTGTCAATTTTCTTTAATATGATTATAGTGCACAGTATTCCAAAGGAACAATCAGTGTAATGAAATACTTTATCTCATCCCCCTCTGGCATGTAGTGTACTTACAGAGAGCCTAAGAAGCTCTGAGGCGGTGGAACGGATGATTTTGATCAGCTATAAGGAAGGTTTTACACAGGCTGCAAGAGCTGAGAAAGATCCCACAGCAAATGCATAGTTATTAGCATTCTCGCTGGAAGTCAGATAAGAGATTGGAAAGCCATAGTGCATATCAGAGACAAATAAAGGTAAGATGCGCGATTTCTCCTCACTGAGATAATCATGTGAACAGATGAGCCCAGCTTGGACCCATCTCTGAGGCTTTACCAGCAAAACAGAGCTGACAAATGTGGCGACTGGGAGATGAGGGGAGTGATTATGGGCATGGCAGAGAAAAGGGCCTTGGTGTGGTGAAATCTCTTAATGTTCTTGGATGGAGATGGCAAGTCACGCTTGGGAACTCCGCAAATGTGTGCGTTTGTGTGTACGACAAGCCCGGCTAAGTGTCACCTCCACCTTCTCGCGCTGCCACTCATCCTTGAAACATGTGTGTATTGTGTGTGTATGCATACATATATATATGTTTAGGCATTAATATGCATGTGTGTGTATATATACTTACTTGTGTATGAAATCACACCCACTTCACCTCTCCACATAAAAGGTGCTTAGAAAAAAATCACAGGGTGCAAGTTGCTTTGAATTAAATGAGGAGGGATTGCTCTTGTTAGTGTTGTTGTTGTTTGCCTTCCAGTTTAATTTAGGAGAGGAGACCTTGTGCTCATAAACATTCTCCACTGTAGGCTCAGCTGACTGAATATTTTACCACCCAGCATTTGGAAGGGGATGCATTGGAAAACAGGAAAAGACTGACAGGGAAATAAATCCGTGTAGCATTCGTTCTTTTCATATTCGACTGAGAATCCACAATCGGAAAATGAAAAAAATGCTCATTATTTCATTATTCATGTTCAAATCAAAAATCGTTGTTTTTCATTCTTTTGATCTGACGCACAAATTGAAAATTGGAAATAAACAAATGGACCAAATGTCGAGCTTCAAGTTGACATTTTTGAAATCCGATTTGGTATAACCTGGAAGTTACTGACTTCTTTGTGTGTTGAGCTGGACAGTCATGGGTTTGCTGGTATTCTGCCTAATGCGTTCTGCGTTAATGGAGAATTTCGCATTATTCAGAGGCAGCAAATGAGTTACTCTTAAGGAGGACGACACTATAACTGAAAAAATCTGCAGGATCTTCCAGATATTGTTGTTTTGTCTAAAACAGTGCGGCCACGGAAGACAATCTGGAGTAGAAGACACTTTGCGTAACACACAAAGAAGTTGTTAACTTCCGGGTCATACCAAATCAGATATCAAACATGTCAACATAAAACCCAACATTTGGTCCATTTGCTCATTTCCAATTTATGATTTATGCATACAATCGAAAGAATGAAAAACAATTTGATTTTTGATTTGTACTTGAAAAATGACATAATAGTCTTTTTTTTTCCAATCGTGTATTCTCAATTGAATATGAAAAGAAGGAATGATACACGGGTCAGTGTATCTTTTGGTAATTGGATTTTCTTTTGGAAGCAAAAGAACAACTAGTGGTTTATTGACTTTCGTTTTAAAATAGAAGAATTAAAATCGAATTTCAAGGCATTTTTCTCTTTCTGTGTAAAAGACAGATAAACCAAATTTTAAAAAAATTAATTGATATTCCATTTTCTCTTTCTAATAACAAAAAAGAAAGTTACTATGTCTACGATGTCCAGATTTCATATGAAATGGAAGATTTGTTTTGGTCCGTTTTTCCATTCCTCTCAGGTAGTAACTTTTTTTTTGTTATTAGTAAGACAAAACTAAATTCACTCAGGTTTTTTTTTAATTTGTTTAATCTGTTTTGACACTGAAAAAGAAAAACACCTTGAACTTCAATTTTAATTTTTCTATTTTAAAACAAAAATCAATTGACAACTAGTTTTTCTTTTGTTTCCGAAAAGAAAATCCAATTACCAAAAGATACACTGACCTACACGGATTGAAATGGAACAGAGGTGAGCCTGGTTTTTATTGCTGTTAACGTTGTGTGCCTAATATGAGTTTCACCCTAATGAATACTGAGCTTCCAATACAAAGTGAGAATTTTACATTGGTTTTCAGTAATCACAGCAAGACGGTTCTGGGACAAAATGAAGAGACGCAAAGGAAAAAGAGGACAAAAGGGAGCAAAGAAGGTGAGAATATATACTAATGCTGGAATAATGGAACTGCCATTTGAGAAAAAAGAGAAATTTCTGTACTGAAGCTTCCCTCTTATCCTTAAAGCTGGATCACTTTTTTTTTCATTAGCCATGGTTCATAGGTCATTTAATAACCTTAAATTACAATTCTAATTTGAATCAAAGTGACAGTGAATGGAGTGTGTCCAAAAAACAGATTACCTGTGCGGAATATCAATGAGGCCGTGGATTTGAAGGGAACGCTCCAGTCTCGTCACAGCTCCCATTTGTACGACCGCAAGCCCTTATTCAGATTGATTGAACAGCTTTATTTGCTTTACTGTACAAATAAATAAATATAAAGCTATAAATGCATCTGTTCACCGCCATCGAATGCATTTATAGCAGACAAACTGACCCAGAAACATTGTTATATTTGGTCTCGTTTTTTTAAAGTTTAAAAAAAAAACACAAGTTAAGCTCCACACAAAGTTCTCCATCACAGCTGTAGCAGATATGATTCCCTTTCAGTGATTTCTATCAGTTATTTGCGGCTGCAGTTTTAAATTCATTTTTTGTTCTGTCACAGCTCTTTCTCCCCTCTCTGTGGTTTCACCCTTCGCAGTTGTTTGAGATGGATTAATAAAATGAAAAGTAGTCTGTTGCTGTGCTCTGCCATCTTTCTGCAGAATTGGCAGAATGTAAAGGCTTCCTTTTCATTAAGTGTGCAAATGGTTTCTTTGACGGCTAATGTCAAAAACATGCAAGAGGCCTATTAATAAACGATTGGAGAAGCACCGTGGTGGGGCAACCAGTGAGACTTAAACCTTAATGGTCATCTGTTTCATGAATTTTTCAATTCCTCATTATGGTTTTAGCCATTAAAAGTGCATTTGTTCCAAATACACTCTGTCAAATAAATGACAAATATTTAAAGGTAATGAAATTGCTACACATCCAAAGATCACATTTGCATAGAAAGCTAGAAGATGAGCAATTTGATCAATTTGGCCTCAGGCAAAACTAGGAGCCATTTGTTGTTGCCTGAAGCCACAGAACTGGTATGAAAATGACTTCATACTCATGGTTAGTGCTACAAACCAGTATGGACACTGACTAAAATCAGATTATTTTCATTTAATTATCTAAAACGCCCAAAGGATCATATATAAAAAGGCAACAAATAATGTTAACCCATAAAGACCCAGTGCTATTTGTGTGTCAGTTCCTAAATGATTTTTTTCTCTATTTTTAACTTTTCTTAAGTGATTTATCACCATTTATTCTAATGCTATGCTCAGTATTTTGCTTCAGTATTTTTTACCCCCCCCCCCACCACCACCACCAAAAGGGTAACCAAGGGGTATTGGTTTGGGTTCAGTTTGTTTGTTTGTTTGTTTGTTAACACTCTGGCAGCAAAACTATTTGTTGAATTCATACTAGATTTGGTTTATAGATTGCCAGTGACCCAGAATAGATCTCATTACATTTTGGGAACAGTAGGTCAAAGTTCAAAGTTTTTATGAATTTTTAAAATCTTTTCTTTTCCCCATTTACTTATAATGGACAAAATTTCACATCTCTATAAAAACATCATTTTTGTTTCATTTACTTCAAACTTGGCACATATATAGAGGCAGCTGATATGCTGACATCAGCACACACATAGACATGATGACATCAGCTGGATGGAGGCCAAAATAAGCTACAAAACATGTGAGGGGCTGGTTTGTTATGCCTGGCACTACTTGTTCTATATTTAATTTATTGATCCTGTAGATGTTCATAAAAGCTCAAATTAAAGTTGAGGTTTATTATTGAGGAAGTGTCTTTTTCAGTCAAATCTATCATTAACTGAACATAAACCCAGTGTCTCCATCCACTGTCATTGATCCAACTCCATTGGTTTTACTGGTGAATCAATGTTGTAGAAGATGACAGTGTTTCCACGGTAACTTCGGAGCCTCTGAACGTCCAAATGGGTCATATCTGATGACCATGAAAAGACCAAAAGCTGCATTTTACACCGATTATTCACATGCATTGATAGGATTAATGGATCTACAGGTATTAAATATTTGACATCAGTAAATGATTTTGGTCGCCAGTGGGTGTTTGGGTCTTTATGGGTTAATATGTAATGCTGGGAAAACTTGTCACCTTTTGAGACGAAAATGATTCCATCTCCCTGAGGCAGAAATTAAGTGACCTTATTTTTCCCCTTCTACCTAAACGCTGCCTCCCCTGTAAACCTGGTATTGTGATGTAAATGAGATGCATATTTGGCTCTTCCCGCTCTGCTGAAGTGGAAAGGTAAATATTTGCATTATGCTTCCAGGCTGTTGTACACGCCACACACCATTATTCCATTAACCCATGTCTTCATGCACAACAATACTGTATTTTTGCTAATCATCCTGTAGGTCTATGCCTATTGAAGATTAGATGATTCACTAATTACATCTTTGTTTGGTCAAACAGCTCACCCTGACTCATAAAAATAGTTACATTTACCATCCTCTTTTTCTGCCCTGTGCATTTCTGTACATAATAAGATTTGACCAATGGTTTATATTTTCTTCAGTGTTTATCTAAGGAAAATGCTCTAGGTCACTCAGACATAATGGATGAGCTCGATGTTGTACCTCTGTCCCTATTCGAGCCCCTATTGATTTCATTTCAAATAGTAATTTCTCTCCTGTTTCTTCTGCACCCTTGTGTCATTGATATTGCATTCTTTTGTTAGTACCCCATAGTCACGATGGATAATTAACCCCTTCCGCAATCCATGTTTCAATAAAATGTTTTCTGGTCACAAACACTATGCTTATTGACTAAGCCTTTAACAGCATCCTCCGCTGAACATCAGAATAACCAACGGACTGCACAAGGCATCCTGTGTGTTAAATCAGCCATATGTGATTCATATAAGAGCACACATCCTGATGCTGACATATCAGAGAGAAATCTAATATGGATCTAATGAAGATCTGTCTGACTATTATAGAAGGCCACTGAACGCATAGCACCAGCTGTATTAGATCCTATGTCACACAGTATATCACACTGTAGTTTGCCTTTAGGCATTTTTCCACGAATGGCTGCTCCACTTTACATCAAAAAGCTATTCAGCTCCCCCAGCTGCTTAACATAAATCAGGTCAAGTGTGTTTGTTTGCTTTTTTGTGTTTATTTGTTAATCATTTCTCCAAGCCTCTTTACAAAAGACATTTAAGCAACACTTCAAAACTAAAAACTGTGATGCAATCTCCAATGATGGCATCTGGTGTTTGACGAGCTGTTGTTGTCGCCTTATCGACACCCATAAGTGTAAATGCCTGTTTTCACACTTAAGAGTTAACATATTGTTTGCTTGTTGTATAACTTGTGTAAATTTACAAGTGCAACGTGTGAAAACGAAGAGAGAATTTTCTGTGGAACAGACTGTGATGATTACATAAAAACCTTGTGAAATATTTTCTACCATTTCTGCTTGATTTTGGGGGGGAAATCTTATATGATGACTTATAGTGAATCAGATCAAAAAGAAAAAAATCGCATTAAGACATAGTCAATAAGTCTGATTGTTGTTATTATAGCGATTAGGAGTCTCACATCAATGCTGTGTTTGCTTGGTTTTTTTTTCTTTTCGCTCTACAAAGGTTTTTGTCATTTTCAAGGGCTTTTCCAGCCAATTTGTCACTTTCTTGCTCATACAGAATTTCAATAAGTTTAATAAATTTCGAAGTGTCCTCTGTTGCCTATATCATTTACTTGCCTGTAGTTAACATTTGTTATTTATCTTATGATGCCCTGTTTAGACGTTCCACATATCAGTATTTATTACTCCCCAACCATTACAAGCTAAACAATCTTTTATCACTGAAGGTCAGACATTCACATGTAATTTTGTCTGTTCTACAATGTCAAGGACAAATGTTTATTTTTTTCATTGTGTGCTCGCATGATGTGAATTACTTTGTTTTTGTGACAAATACAGTGTGACAAAAAAGGCCCAGTTGCTTATTTGGCCTCTGATCAAGTCAAACAAGAAGCGTTAATATGATTCAGTGAGCACAAACCAAGGCCAAGGCCACTATTCTTCAAATCCAAGAACACTATTATTAAACCACAAATTATGGCCTGTTTTTTCTTCCTTTTTGCTACGTGGCAGCACTGGAATTGAAATGCATATGGCAGAGTAATAATGGACGACTGAATAACAACAGCTACCAGTAACAGGACAAAAGTAGCTGTCGGAAGGGACGGCTAGGGGTATATCCCCGAATGCCCCCAATCCTTAACCAGAGGCATGAGGCATCCCCAGGTCATGACCTTTCATTTGCACTTGATTTGAAGTCAATCAGACAAATAGTCTCAGAGATATGAACAAAAGAGTGTTTAGTGATTTTAAACTTTTGAGCGGACCCTTGTGGGCAATCTAGAAATGGTAAATCGTCCAAAATCGAATCAGTTCTGCCTCTCCATGATATTGATTGATGTGGAAAATTTGGAATTTCTAAACCTAATATTTTTTAAGTTATCGCGTTAACACAAAGGATATCGGCAGAGCCTGCGGAGGTGGTCAAACCCAAAACATAATATCCCCGACACTGCGTTCGGGGATATAATTACCCAGATATACCCACTGTTAATACCTGTTATTACTTTTGGCAATTACATGCTATTACTAAATAGCATGTAATTGCATGAAACATAGCCAAAGTATTACCGGTTATAAACCGAAAGGATGCTGAAAAATTAGTACATGCTTTTATCTCCAGCAGACTTGACTACTGTAATGCGCTCTTTACAGGCCTCCCGAAAAGCACCACAGAGAGACTTCAGCTGATTCCAAACTCTGCAGCTAGGTTACTAACTAAAACCAAGAGGACAGAGCACATCACTCCAGTGTTGGCTTCCCTGCACTGGCTACCAGTAACCTACAGAATCGATTTTAAGATTCTACACCTCAATTGCAAAGCTCTACATGGAACAGGACCTAGATACATTTCAAACTCACTGATCAGTTACGTTCAAACTAGAACACTAAGGTCATCCAACGCAGGGTTACTAGCAACTCACAGAAATATTACAAAGAAAATTGGGGATGCAGCCTTTGCTAACTATGCACCGAAGTTATGGAATACAATCCCAGAGGACATTAGTTCGCTGAATATATTTAAAATCAAATTAAAAACATTCTTATTTTCATTAGCCTTTTGAAGGAGATAAAAATGGGGTTACAAACCATAACCCTGAATGTCCACTATTTTTATTCCATTTTACTGAAATGTTTAATTTTATGTCTAATCATTTATTTGCATCACTTATTTCACTCCTGTCTTATGCAATTTTATGAAAATTTCATTTTATTTTGTGTACTTAAATATAATTTTGTGTGTAATCAAATATTAATTTATTTCCTATTTCGCTCCTGTCTCAAGCCTTTTTTATGAAAATTTCATATCTCTTGTACATTTTAACTGATGTGAAGCACTTTGAGCCACAATTTTTGTATGAAAGGTGCTATCCAAATAAAGTTTATTATTATTATTATTATTATTATTATTATCATTATAAATTATTACCTCATTATTATCAAACTATTACCCCACCATTACCACAATTTTCTATCACGTAAAGTGTAAATCAAAAATTGGATTTGGCAAAAAACATGACTTCTGAAGTGGCTGCTTTGCTCTCTGGCACCGCTGTCTTCTGAATGCGAGCCAATCCCCCTGTCTGCTACCAAGGTACAACAAGGTTGCAGCTGCGCAGAACTTTAAAGAGAATATGTAAATACCAGCTGATAAATTGGGCCCTGTGGTGTGCTGTGACTGTTCTCTTCATATGTTATGTTGTCCTTGTCAAACGCTCTTGGAGTCTGCACCGTCAGCAGAGCTTGACGTCTTTACATTGAGATTTGTCTGGTGCTTGTTCATCTTTCCGGGTTGAGGGTCTAATTGTTAAATTTATGCTACCTATATTCACTTTCCAAATTAGATTGACCTGAAGGCACTACCAACCCAGTAAGAGGGTAGTAGATAATGGCCATATTGATAGCATAATTATTTGCCCCGCTTGATAGGCCAATTAATGTCTTAACTCGTGGATCTTGGAGCAGAAGCTTTGTAACTGATCCCCACCACATTTAATGCTGAACACAGATTATAGTATCATCTGAAACCAGAGGCAAACCGAACAAGCCGGGCTGAAGAAAAGTGCTCACTTTTCATACAGAGCACAAATGAGGTTGAGGTTTCATCGAAAATGAATAACACAATAATCCACCTAAAATCCCTTAGGATCAATTGCTGTTGAAGGAGGCAGCACCCACCTTTGCTTTTCCAACCCGATGAGCTCTGGTTACTTTGTAGAGGAGATAATATTCAAATCGGCTTGGGGGAAAGCATGTCACATCCTTGCCAGTATTGCACATCCCTATGTAGCTGGCATAGGTGACGACTATGAATAAGGTGCTGGAGAAAATCAGATTTAACTTCAAAATGAGGTTTTTTCAAGTCTGTCTTCCTGTCCACTGCCTGTTTCTTTTAGTTTTGTGGTATGTTTAAGAGCACCGCTGTGTTGTGTGATGGCATTACTTTTTTACCATTACGGGCCAGATCTACGAAAGGTTTGCATGTATAAAAATGTGTGCAAACTTATTGCACACACAAAAAAATGTACAAACAGATTTACTAACATTGCGCGCTGAGGGCTGTGTCTTTCAAAGATGCAAAATAGCGCGTTGGAATCCAGGTAGTATTTTTGCCACAATGAACATGCAATATGGGGCATTTGCACGCAATTGTGCGTGTGGTGGGAGGAGAAAATGACAATTTATTAATTTAGCACACGTACAATGATTTTACAAACCCAAAAGCAATTCTTCTCATAGAAACTGCATCTATATTTAACATATCTCAAATGAGGGGCAAACGGTTTGGATGCAGAATTGTGCACGCATGGAAGTGGTTATTGTCGCAAGAAGGAGACATCAAAACGATGAAACAAGACACAGAGAATGTATTTTTCGCCCTCCTGTGAACATTTTTGTAATGACAGAAGAAAAAATAATTGAGATGTATGCCCCCCCACCACCACCACCACTTTATGGGACTCTTGTAGCAAAGGCCACTTTTCCACTTGATCTGATGATTGTGATTAAAAATAGGCACCGACATTAGGCTACAGTGTGACAAAATTACGTGCGCCTGACCATCATTCAATCCAACCACCCACCTCTAAAATGAATCTGGCGCCACTGCCTTTTAGAACTTCTAGATGGACTAGGGGATGATTTGGGGCCAGTCACAAGGAGGAGTCATGCAATACCTTCTATGACAAAACTTCTCACAACCTTACATTTCCTTGCGTCTGGCTCATTCCAGTCACTGTTGCCATTAGTGCTAGCATATGCCAGAGCAGTTTTTCCAGCGTACTGTCTCCATGACAACCAGTAGCACACAAAAATCGTCATTTAACTAGGCAGGTCTCCAAGACTTTGCACCTGTTGTTGTCTCTTAGTAAATCACCCAAATCAACCCCACATGCAAAATTGTAGATTGCGCACACCAATTAGTACACGCAAATTGGGATCTTAGTAGATCTGGCCCATAGTGTCTAAAAATGTGCAATATAATCATTAAATAATACATTCACTGTACTCCGGTTCAACTCACAAACCTTCAGTAACACTAAATAATTAATTCCAAACATATTACTTGGACTACAGCCCTGCTTCATTATATCCCTTTGTAGGCTTCGTTCATTTATGCAGTGAACTAATTCATAAGGGAGTAGTTAAAGCATGTCTCCATCCCCTCTAGTGCGCTATCCCATAGCAAAGACTCCTCTCCCTGCTGTAATCAAAAGAAATGTGCAGCATGAGCACATTCACTTAGGGCTTGCTAATCTCCAACTATGACTGTTTTCGGAGCAGAAACCTACTTAAAAGGCTAGAGGGAGGAAATGCATATTGGAAGTGCACTTCTTTAATAAGGAGGTGGAAAAGATGGTAAGGTAAGGAAAAAAGATGCAGGACATATTTTGGTGCAGATGTGAAATTTCCAAAGACTTTCTCTTCAAACACTGCTTCGTGACCTGCTTTAGCAACACTATGCACTGGGATGCCCTTTGAGTTTTAATTGAAATAATGATACGAGGCAAGATGTAAAGTTTGAAGAGATTCAGAGGTTACTGAAGAATTCCCTCAGCTGTCAGGTTGACGCACTCGCAACCCTTTTTTATAGTCTGGATGAACAATCCCTTAAAATTATCCTGAGGGATTCCCTATAGAGAAGAAGGAAATTCTGATAGCATTACTGATTAGTCACAGAGAAAAATAAAATGCCTGTGATCTGAAAACTTAAAAAGCAGACAAAAATATCCACAGATAAATTATTAAGGCATAAATTAACCCATACAGACCCAAACTTCCATCAGAGACCAAAACCATCAACTGATCTAAAATGTTTAATAGCTTCTGATCCACTAATCTTATCAATACATTTAAATAATTGGTGTAAAATACAGATTTTCATCTTTTCATGGTCATCAGATTTGACCCATTTGGACGTTCAGAGGCTCCGTAGTGAACATGGAAACACCATCATCTTCTACAACATTGATTCACCAGTAAAACCCATAAAGTCTGATCAATGACACCAGATGGAGACACGTTTTATGTTCAGTTATTGATGTCTTTGCTGAATAAGTCACTTTTTCTTCAGTTTTCTCTCATAATAATAATCATCATCATCATCATAATAACTTTAATCTGAGTTTTTGTATGAAAATGTACATGATCACTAAATTCAATATGGGAAATTACATGATCATCACTGAAAAAATGCAAAATACAAAGGGTAATATTATAATAAATGATGATAAATCGCTAAAGAAATGTTAAATGGAAAGGAAAAATTCATTTGGGAACTGCCACAAAAGTAGCACCGGGTCTTTATGGGTTAAAGTTACATTTATGCGGACAGATATAACAAGGAACTCAAGTAGAGCGTTGGAGGGCACACACATTATAAAGTACACTGTGTGATAGCATGATATCTATCGAACAGAGACAGCACTTTTCTTCAGTTATTTTAAAAAAACAGAACTCAAATGGTCTCAGCTGGAAATTCTTGTCTTGATGTAAAATAAAATTGCTGGATCGGGACAGTGGAAATAAAGTTGTTGGTATATACTGTAGGTCTTATTTCTGCTATATACAGATGGAAAAGAGAACAAATATATACTTGCTGTGTTTTCCTGTGAGAATATAAAAAAAAAATCCAAGTTTAACGTCAAAAAAAAAAGCTGGGGAAAGAGAATGTTAATTAAGCAGACATCTCCCGATATGACTTGTCACCAGTTTAACAGACTAAATATCTCTGTTGTCCACTGTTGTTGACAGATCTTTTGTGTTGAAATGAGTCAAAAACCTTTGGAGACATTGTTGTGTAATAGGCCGCATATTGTGTAATAAACATCACTCTGAATTAAAGGAGCTATACGTCATATTTTTACTTTACTTTTTACAGTGTTCAGAATAAAGAGTTCTGACGCTACGCCAAAGATGCATTAATTGGAATGTAGGGATATGCACTGAATATATTTCTGTCAATGGTCATGGGGATTTATATGGACACTAGAGGGAGTAGTGAGTCACTGATAGGAAAATGAACACAGTGGGACTGTTGACAAGAGTGTCAAAAAGTGACCAGATGAGATGAGAACCACAAAGAAACATAATTTACAGCTATAAAAAGTGACAGTGATTAAATCTAGAGGCGCTGTCTTTGTTTACTCCACTGGATATAGCTCTAAATGAAAAGAATGGAATACGATGCTAAAATTGCAGCATCTGATTGAGATAATCAAAGTATAGAGTTATTTTGTGATGTTATTATCTTTGCTAAAGTGGTCCACATTTCAGACTAAACTGTAATAGTTCTGATGTGTTTGGACGACAAAACCTACAGGAAACAGAGGCGATACATGGTTTTACTATTGCCTCTGTTTTCGGTCTAAAAACAGAGCTAATAGACCTGTAATGTAAACTATCAGTCTGTATGTATAATGCAGTAACCTAAATGAATATTTTACTATACAGTGTTATTTTGACTGGCTGTCAAAACAACCAGCTTATTTACACGTAAAGTCGCAGAAAAAATTATTAGTCCACCCCTTGTTTTCTTCAATTTCTTCTTCATTTTAATTCCTGGTACAACTAAAGGCACATTTGTTTGGACAAATATAATAAGAACAACAAACATAGCTCATAGTAGTTTCATTTCAGAGCTGATATCTGTCCATTTTCCATGTTTTCTTGATAATAACCAAAATCACTT
>JAPQRP010000002.1:17600181-17611373 GCA_037367295.1 Apogon hyalosoma
ATGTAAGAACTGAAGTGATTTGGGATATTATCAAAAAACATGGAAAATGGATAGATATCAGCTCTGAAATGAAACTATTATGAGCTATTTTTGTTGTTATCATTATATTTGTCCAAACAAATATACCTCTACTTGTACCAGGCATTAAAATGACCAAGAAATTGAAGAAAGCAAGGGGTGGTCTAATAATTTTTTCCGCGACTGTATAGCAGATTTAAGTGTTCAGAAAATATATATGAAATTATAAGAAGTTGCTGACTGCAAAAATAAGATATGACGATACCTAACAATGACAGAAAATAGGCCAAAAATTACCAGTCAAGTTACATTCAAGCTTACTTAATACAATTTTACACATTACCGACTGTAGCTGTCAGTTCCATTCTGTTTTTGTTTTTTTTTCAGTTTGCAGTTTTTATTTTATTGTTTACCTTGTTTTCCATTATCATGACTTGACCGACAAAAAACTTATAGTGGTGAAAGACTGAAGAATCCATAAAAATGTATACATGGGTAAATGCACTTCCAATCCTAGCAATATCAGAGCTAAAACTACCCATGATGCAACACTCTCTCTTGCTACTCAGCTTATCTAAAATTGTTTTCAAGAAAGAGAAAGACACCGAACAAAAGAATTATAAAAAAAACAAAAAAACAGCAAAGATACATTGACTATATTCAATATTACCTCATTCTGCTTCTTACCTTGTCAGTGGTGACTTTACATGACATTTGGCATCATTGTATGTTGCTACGATTCTTTCCACATCAAGAGCAGACAGGGTTCGGAAACTTTTGGTATTAACCTAATAATTCCCATTTCAGAAAGCATCTATGAATGCACAAACCACTATAATTCTAGACACTATTAAAGTTGGATTTTGAGGCCTGGATCTAAAAAACTACAGTAGTTATTGCCACAGAATACACACAATAACTGTAGAGTCCAGATTCTTATAAGTGCCACTGTGATCTCAAGTGTACCCTGATGTACAGTAGAAAGACATTTTCATCCTTTTTCTATATTTCATGAAGGTACGCTACTTCAGTCCTTTCACGTAACTGGGATGCTGGAGCATTGCCACACTCTCATCACTTCTTGCATGCGAATAAAAGTGCCTCTCGTCGCTTTTTCTCCAACTGGGGAATGCCATGGGTGTCAAAGCAATCAGGGGAGCTTCGAGGCATAAAGTCCGCTGCTCCCCTCCTGCTGTCAGCCTGCAAGCCCACCACACTGGCATCCTGATCCATCCTGACACATGGGGCTGCACGGCGTGTCCTTTAATACCTTTAGGCTCCTTTTTTCTTTATACGCCTAATTATCTCTAGTTCTTTCAAAAACAACTCCTTGAGATTCACTCTGATTCCTTGTCATTGAGTCCCATCGTTTAATAAATGCCCTGATCTCATATTTACCAGTATTTCATTACGTTGGCGATTGGATGCGCTATCATTTAAAGATTAATACGCGGCAATAACGTCCAAGTGTTTCTACATTCTACCATTTGTAATGTAGAAACACTTACATGTCCATGAAGATCCCCCGTAGCTCTCTAGAGTTGTACAGATGCAAAGGCTCACTATGGGTTCATGGTTTAAGCATGTCAGCAGCAACTACATGATCACTTGTGCATGCTGCTTTAATGGTACACCCCATGTTACACTAATAGCTCATGTTCTTTGCCCTCCCCCATCCTCATCCTCAGGGACTTAACAAATGGACTGTCCACTGTATTGGAAAGGACTTTCCCCTTCTAACCCCATGCATCTAATTCTGCAGATCCATTTTTTTCCTAGGTTTTACTTCCTTCTGTGTTCTGCTTCATTGGTTGATCCATGGTGGACAATTTTACAGTAAATGTTGTCATGCTCCTTGCCCATAAACAATATGATATCACAAAATGCATTAAACAAGTTTTAAATTGCACCTCACCATTGTTGCCTCAGCAGTTTTCATTTGAATGTACACTGTAGGAATGAACACTGTTGTCAATTTATCATCTTGCTCAATGTGACAAATAGTGTTTTCTCACAGTTTCCATCTAATTTTCTGTCTAAAAGATCAATAGAGTCACATACTTGGAGTAAAATAGTCTGTGAATTGTTGTGGATACACATCCCTGGCTTCTACAGCTTCCCTGGTAATGGATTACACATTTATACATACCAAAAATATTTATAGATAATAATAAATGGCTGTAGCTGTTCCAGTAGCTGACAGGAGTCAGTGGTCTATAATGACCTCTCTATTGTATATCTGAAATGACTCATTCACTTTATTTATGGATTTCTGATGACATTGCCTGTAAATACATTTGCACATTACACAGTCCTGTGCTTGAATTACCAGAGATGAGATTGCATAAAAAGCAATTTTTACTCATTATTGTGAAGCGTGCATTTTTTTACCCACACTGATGGCTTTGCTTGCAATACAAATATTCCTATGTAAACAGCAGCATTGTTTTTTTTTTTGTTTTGTTTTGTTTTGTTTTTGACAGCAGCACATTGAGATTAGTGGAGATAGGCTGGGCCATAATGATGACCATTTGTGTGTGCCTCAATCCAAAACGAATGAATAACTATTCTGTTTTTTCCCTTCCTCTCATAATGACACTCTACTCCATTCAGTCGACACCAGGCTATTCTATTTCCAAGTGTCATGTTTAATGAACACACAGTTCATTCATCTCTCTCTTTACTTTCAGACAAGTGAGGAGCGAGTGGAGGGGACCGGGAAGTAAGACTGGCAGAGAGGAAATCAAAAGAAATGTGAGCAACAAAATGAATGATACAGCTCGGAGAGAGGCATTATCAGACAAAGAGAAATGAAGTTAAAAAAAAAAAAATCAAGAGTGTCACGACGTAAAAGGCATGAGCATCACAGTGGAACAGTGAGTGCAATGCTGCGTTAAATTATGTCTCCTCATGTAGGTCCTATGGCCTGAGATAGTACATACAAACTCACAAACGGAAGAATCAGGGTTTTTCCTCTACAATTCACAAAAACACCCCAGGGTGAGACATATTGTGTTTGATACATTTTTACAAATCTATTTTTTCTGACTGCCCCCCCCCTGCCAACACACTGTTTCCACAATCAGCTACTGTATGTAAGCAGGACAGAGAAGACAGGGACAGAGAACATGAGAAATGCATTTGTTGTCATGTACTCCTCATAAAAGGACAGGCTTGCAGTCAGACATGCCCATTAAAGATAGAAAGAAGTGCAGACATATAGTACACAAATACATGAACCTAAAAACAAACCACATACCATGTTGTATGTGTTGGCTGCAGAAAATGTGACACTTTAACCCATAAAGACCCAAACATCCACTGGCGAAACAGCAAAATGTTTAATGGTTAATCTGCTGATCCACTAATCCTATAATTACATGTAAATAATTAGTGTAAAATGCCGTTTTTATCTTTCCATGGTCATCAGATATGACCCATTTGGATGTTCAGAGGATCCATGCTTACCGTGGAAACACCGTCATCTTCTACAACACTGATTCACCAGTAAAACCCATGAAGCTTAAGAAATGACAGCAGATGGAGACACTTGTTTATGTTCAGATAATAATGGATTTTACTGAAAAAGTTTTTTTTTTTTTTTAAATTTTTGTCTGTTTCTGATACTATGACCCTAACTTTAATCAGAATTTTAATGAATATCTACATGATCAGTAAATTAAATATAGAAAAATACGTGATTTTCGCTGGGGAAAAAAAATCAAAATACAAAGGAGAATGTAGTAAGAAGTGATGATAAATCACTTAAGAAAGGTAAGGGAGAAAAATCATTTGGGAACTGCCACAAAAGTAGCACTGTGTTAAAGGGGTAATTGGAAATATTTTAAGTTGAAAAGATTCAATAATGAATTTAAATGATCAATAGTGTAAGAAGAATAACATTTTGTGTACTATGTCGCAGAGATTTCTACTGAAGTTAGCATGGTTAGCATGGCTAGATTCAGCCCATATCATCTTAAAACATCACTGTATATTGAAATTTGTTTTACAAGCCAGTGTGATGTCTTGGTCTTCAATCCAACATGAGAAAGTAGGTCTTTCCAGTGCACACAGACTGTTCTCTAACCTCTTGTCAGTCATGTAGCAAATGCAACAGGAAACACATCGATGGCTAAAGCACCAGATGACTATTTTACACCCATTGCCGCTTTCTCCCTGTATGATGACAGCAAAACAGGGGGTAATAGAAACAGAAGTAAAGCGATGATTAATATCGACCTTCCTATCCATCACTACAGACATATGCTGGCAAGTAAAGGAATTTAATGCTGAACTTGCAAGATTTCTTTATGACGGTTAAGCAGGCTATGCGGTGATACTAGCGTTAGCCATTTTATTGAGTCGCCTCTTTGTGAAATGAGTATTAAAGTTCAATCACGCAGGATAAATGTCAGTGGTGAAAGGTAAGGATAGAAGTTGGGGCTGGAGGTGACAAGGTCTGAACCAATCAAAGCATGCCCTCCCGATTCAGCCTACTAAACATCTAGCCTGGCCAGTCATCCGTCTGTCTGAATGAGAAAACTGGAATCGCAGGGCTTGAATCCAAATACGAAGGCGGGACTAACAGATGCTGAGTAAACCAATCACAGATAAGATGGACGTGTCGCTTTTGTTAGCGAAACTTAAGAATACGGGGTGTAATCTGTTATTCGGACCTTATTTTTGAATCACGTAAACAACCAACAACAGTTTTGTCAAGAGATTTGTGGATTTGGATGATGCATTGCGAAACACCCGCCCGCCCCCAGACTTGCGATTGGTTCGGTATAGAATAGACTATACATATTTCACAGCGACTGGCCCGATTCCAGACTGTTTTCTCAGTATTGAATACATTGAGAAAACCAGATGGCTGGCCAAGCTACTAAACATCTGGGTTTTTTATTTATTTAATTATTTAGATAGAAGTATGGAGACCTTGAATTTGACCTAAACTGCCTGGAAGTGTTAATATATTTTTTGGTGGTTACTTACTAGTAAAATGCTGCCCCCCTTTGGAGCTAATATTTGAGTCTGTTTCTTACAAATTGTACCTTTAATTCTAAAATTATCCACTAATTATACTGTTGCGTCTTCAAAAGAATTGATGCATTAAAGGGTTGTTTTATTTAGTCCCTTTGATTCAGCCAGACTAGCCATATTTTCTGAAAACAACAGCAATTCTTTCAAGGTAAGGATGTGTATCCCTGAGCTGAAAAAAGCCAAGTCAACAATCCCCTTGGAATGCATTAGAGACTCATCAACGTTAGCCGGCCTCAAAAACATCAGCTCAGCTCTTTCTTTTGCCCATCCCTTGTGGCAAACACCTTCTCATTAAATAACTTCCATAACAGGGGTTCAACTGAAGAAAAGGTGATGGGGAATTTTCAGGAGCCTCGAGGGATTTGTGAACCTATGGACTAAAGATTGGAAATATTGATCTATCTCAGTTGGAGTAGAATTATTAAATCCATTATGAGTAAAATGTTAATAATGTCAAAATGATCTAGTTGTTAAGGTTTGTTTGTGCTGTTGTTATACTGAAGTTAACCCATTAAGACCTAGGGCTACTTTTACGACAGTTCTTATTGAACCTTTCTTAAGTGATACAACGCTATTTATTATTATAATATTATCCTCTGTATTTTTGCATTTCTTCAATAAAAATCAGGTATTTTCCCATATTTAATTTACTGATCCTGTAGATGTTTAACTCCGGCTTCCTCCCACCATCCAAAGTCATGCACTGATAGGATAAGTGGTCAACCTAGAATTGCCCGTAGGTGTGAATGTGAGAGTGATTGGTTGTCCGTTTCTATATGTCAGCCTTGCGATGAACTGTTGACTCGTCCAGGGTGTAGCCCGCCTTCACCCATAGGTAGCTGGGATAGACTCTAGCACCCCCCCTCGCCACCCTAGTGAAGATAAAGCGGGTTCAGAAGGTGAATGAATGAATGAATGAATATAGATGTTCATAAAAGCTCAGAAAAAAGTTTCATGTCATAATATCAGAAACAGAGAAAAAATAAAGAAAAAGTAACTTTTCCAGCAAATATATCATTAATTGAACATCACTTATTACCACATTCTCCTTTGTATTTAGAATTTTTTCCAATGATTATCACGTATTTTCCTATATTTAATTCACTGATCATGTAGATACTCATTATAATTCTGATTAAAGTTGAGGATTATAGTATCAGAAACAGAGAAAACAAAAAAATACATATTTTTCAGTAAAATCTATTACAAACTGAACATAAACAAGTGTCTCCATCCACTGTCATCTATCAAACTCCATGGGTTTTACTGGGGAATCAATGTTGTCGAAGATGAAGGTGTTTAAACTTTAACTACGGAGCCTCTGAACATCCAAATGGGTCATATCTGATGACCATGAAAAGATGAAAAACTGTATTTTACACCAATTATTTACATGGATTGATAGGATTAGTGGATCAGAAGTTATTAAACGTTATCTGTTGGTAGATGATTTTGGTCGCCAGTGGTTGGGTTTTTTTTTTTTTTGGATTTATGGGTTAAAGAGAAAAATTAGAATTGTAATAAAATGTGAAACTGCTGTGAATTGTAACCTTACCGCTACCCAAGGGACTGGACCCAAGGCAGTGGTGAACTTAAAACAGCATAATACCATTTCACATCTGCTTTTCAGCTGCATAAAACTGTCCATCATCTTTAGCCTACGGGCATAAGAGGGCAAAATGTGTGAGATTATTTAAGCTCATGGAAGGTCACTGGTTTTGTGGCTGAGGTCATTCGCAGACGACGCCCTGTGGTGTTATTTCCCCCTGCTATCTCTCTCTCTCTCTCTCTCTCTCCCTCTCTGCACCATTCTCCCTTTTTGTCTGTAATATCTTCTCACCCCTATCTTCTTTTTCTCTTCCATTTCTCACCCTACATCCTTCCCCCTCCTTCTGCTTCTTTTCCTCTCAAATTATTTCCCTTTGGCTTTGGGTATTCTGCTATTTCTTGAGCCAAGCTGCGATATCGCAAAGTTCTGTGTTTGCCTGGTTGGGGGGATCCACCAGGACATGGTCAGTCAGCTTTTACAGATAAGATAGTAATGTGGAAAAAAAAAACCCACATACACATGAACCTAACATATGCACACACATAAACATACAGCTGGCATATGGTTTTATTATACACCATGAAATCTTGTCACATGTGCTTCACGGAATGCTTGGTGCCACCACATTTCTGAGACACATATTTTCTACTTGTGTGTACAATTTTACCTGAGGAAAAATTAACTAAATATTTCATAGTAGTGATGTACCTTTAACCCATGAAGACCCAAACCAAAATCATCTACTGGTGTAAAATGTTTAATATCTGTTCATCCACTAATCCTATCAATACATGTAAATAATTGGTGTAAAATACAGTTTGTCGTCTTTTCGTGGTCATCAGATATGACCCATTTGGACGTTCAGAGGCTCTGTAGTGAACGTGGAAACACCGTCATCTTCTACAACATTGATTCACCAGTAAAAACCCATGGAGTTGGATCAGTGACAGTAGATGGACACAATTGGTTTATGTTAATATATTTTGTTTCTTCAGTTTTCTCTGTTTCTGATATAATAACCCCCAACTTTAATCTGAGCTTTCATGAACATCTACATGATCAGTAAATGAAATATAGAAAAATACATAATTTTCAAGGAAAGAAATGAAAAACGCAGAGGATAGTATTATAATAAATGGTGAAAAAAATCACTTGAGAAAAGTTAAATTGAGTGAAAAATTGATTTGGGGACTGTCACAATAATAGCACTGGGTCTTTGTGGGTTAAATTTGAATCATTTCAGAAATCATTTGGACTTGCCTATTTGATCTGTCTACACTCTGGCAAAAAAAAAAAAAGAGAGGGGGGTTAAGTTGCTCCTGGGAGCTAAAATTCTGAAATATCCCGTTAAGTGCGTCACTAAATACAGTATTCACCTTTGAGTTCAGGTACAGTATCACTGTTCTGCTCTTAAAGTGTTTTATTTTGACTGCTAGTGGCACTGAAATCTGTATGGTTTGAATTACAACAGATAAACATGGATGCCACAAGCACAAACGTGATATCATCTTGGCAAACAGCGGAGACAATGACAATGTGCTGGAAAATGTACCAAATTGCTCATGAAACAGGATGACAGGTTGATGTAACCAGTGCGGGTTTACAACTACTGAAATACAGGATTTAGATGAGGTAGAACGTGTCATTTTCTTTGTTACACCTCATTTTGCAGAGAGGAAATTTGGTACCTTGGTGTCAGTGTGGCTTGCGGATTTTGTGAGAGCTTTCCTCTGTCTTGGGAATTGGTGGTGGTCCTTCTAAGACGCACGGTGTGAAGCTTTGGACGGCCAAATGGGGAAATTAAATTGTGCAGAGTAAGCTGCCTTCAAGCAATTTATCAGGAATGCTATGGGAAGGATTAGCCAGTATAGCCCCACTGCAGTTAATGGTGGTATAACTAGCTGCTGACTGGTTCACACTGTGACAAATACACACTGTTGTTCCACTGTGTTACGGAAGTTAACAGACTGTTTTGTGAATTTTTTTAAGAGCGAGAAATGTTTTTGATTTCACCTCAGTGCTATTCTCTTCCCGACACTTGCATTTTTGCAGCTGTTCATACAAAAAAATAAATAAATAAGATGAAGATAATTAAAAGAAAAAGTTTATACTACTAAGGAGTTTTTCTGTTGTGATTTTTTTTTTTTTTTTTTAAACATTGTGGCCCTAAAAAGACACCTAAAATGTAGTTTAGGGGAGTTTCTTCGAGACAATCATCCACAGGAAGTATAGCGAGCTTCTTAAAATGCAGATTGGGAGAGAGAGTGAGGAACTGATTTTTACATCTATCCATCCTTAGTTATCACAGTTTAAAAAGAGCCCAGTCATTAGCATTTTTTAAAATTCCTGTGCACTTATTATCATGGGTATTATGATGGATTATGCAAGATTTGTCATCCGTTTACAATTAATGGATTCCTCATAATGCAGATACTTTTTTATTTTTTTTAAACTCTCGCCTCATTAACTCGACTTTTTGTTCTCTGTTAACTTTGGCCACACTGAGATTATAGTATCACTGAATCAACAGTTCAGCTGATTTTTTTTTTTCTTCTTCTTCTTTGCAAGGCTATCTTCAATAAAGATGCTACAGCACTGCGGAAATGTGCCATGAAGATAAAGGAAAGAGACATGTCAAAGAGTGCCTTTCCATCCAGAAGCAAGGCACATGGGACGTTTTTCAGCGAATAAGTAGGGCAACCCTAATTCTAATTTGACAGCCTCCTCTAACGCATTTCCTCAGACCCTCAGTATGAGAGAGAGAGAGAGAGCAGAAGCCTGTACAAGCAGTAAAGAGAAATAATGCCTGAGCTACAGCACATGTATGTGTTTGAGCGCATGCAAACACATGCATGTAACAGCCCAGAGCCGCCACACACTGAATAAGAATGTCATAATTTAAACATTTTCTTTCAGTCATTGCACAGCGTGGGCAAAGTCATATGTGTCACAAAGGCTTTTTCTGGCCGAGATCCCTGATGTGACTTTGCGTATGTTTCCAGTTGTCATAATGGACCTGTATTAATTTCCCATCATGCTTGAATACTTGCGTAGATCTTTGTGGGTGTACATTTGAGTGAACAGTGTAAAATGCTTCCATCCATCTCTCCGCAGGTGTGCTTCAGGCCATCACCCTTCTATTCCTCTGCAGACTGATTGAGGAAGCAGAAGTGCAGTAAAGTGCTTTTTATCTGCTGTTTGTTGCCATGATTTCATAGGTGGAGGGACCCTATTTTCCACCCAGAATACATTAACAGCAGGCACACGTGGACGCCACACAGCTTTTGTGTGTGTGTGACAGGCAACACTGTCGTATTACGTCCAAGACCCCGTTTAACAATCATGGGAAAACATGGCCGATTCTGTGCCAACTGCAGCGGCGTCCTCTCACTGGACCACATTTATCACATCAGGCTCAAATACTGACTAATGTATGCATGTGTTCATATTCAACAGCAAATTATTGTTTCTTAACCAACAGTCCTGTTAGTAATTAGACTCAATTGTGCTGTTTTAAAAGTGTTTGGCATCTATCTGTACAGTGGTATAAATTCGTGAAGTGTAACTATAACCTTAAGTGCACGCTCTCTACATGATGAATTAATCTATTCATCATCAAGCTTAAACTCTATGCCCACACTGCAACATCATTTACATTACATTTGGCGTCTATTTCTATCTCTCTGTCTGTACTTCCATCTGCAGTGACAGAGATTCACTACAAGGAAAAATGTCCGGCACATACAGTAGTTTTTATTCAATTATTCAGTTCAGCTGTTGTGTTGTTCTCCCCAGGAATTGTTTTGTTTTGCTGGTATGTTCTAAACAAGGATTTCTGCCAAAGTAAATATGTGATCATTTGACATATTTATTATATTGCAGTGTTCGCATCAATAACAGCACTTAATAATTAATCACTGATTTTGTTTTTATACCAACAAGACTCAGTGAAGATTTTTACAGGTCTGTGGTGCCCCCAAGTGTAAGAAAAGAAAAATACAGTTTAGATGGCGTACAACGGCTTTAATATTCAAGGTATCTGACAAAATGATGCATGTATTAAAAAAGATTCAAGAGATTATTTAAATGTTATCACAAGAGACAAAACAAACATTTGTAAACTAAACTACACTAAGCAACTTTGAAAACACACATTTAAAAATTTGCCAGAATTGTAGTGAGATGTACTCAGACGCTCCAAACGGCTTCTCAGACACACAATATACTGTTGTTCTGCCTGACTGGTTGTGCTTTTTCTCAACCACAGACCAATTTATGAAAGTTGTACTCCAAAGTGTACAAACTGGGTAGGGGAATGAAATACTGGGATGGGCTAGATTGTTAACCAAAAATGTGTTGGCTTTGTACACATGTAACCCTGAAGTAAAAATGGGGAAAATGTCTGGAGCAAAAATGTCATGCTTGAGTGCAGCTTTGTAAGAATGAATGGTACTGTCAAATTTGTACAGCCTGATTAAATAAACTGTTTCCTTGATTCCAAATCTTGTGTGTGTGTCTCCCAGGTTGTGTATTATTACCACCACCACCCCCCCCCCCCCCCCGGAAGGGGGGGGAGGGGTAC
>JAPQRP010000002.1:17620216-17653716 GCA_037367295.1 Apogon hyalosoma
ATAGATAGATAGATAGATAGATAGATAGATAGATAGATAGATAGATAGATAGATAGATAGATAGATAGATAGAATGAGCCATAGGGTAGTTTCTTTCATTTCTGAGACTTGTTTTTAACAATCTATTTGCATCACATGAAAATTATGACTCAGATCAAACCTCTAAGCAGTAAAATGTTCGATTTTGGCCTCTCCATTTAAGCAAAACCTCTCTAGCATATGTGTGAGCCCTAGTAATGCAACAACAAACTTTTTTGCCCTTGTGTTTTGGTTGTATGACAGACTATATGTTTTGGCAGTGAAATGAGCTTTCAGTTGGCTAATTTGTTATCACCGTTGCCATTTTCACCATTTACCTGAACCAAAACGCTCCCCCGACATGTTAGGCTGTTGTGATGTCCCTCAATTGAAGCCTTAATGAGGGCTTTGTCCCACCGCTGTGAAGCTGTTCCTTGACAACACTTCACATCTCTCGTTGCAAGAAAAGCGTCAAACAAGATGCGCCGGTCTCCATCGCTCTGAAACGAGCTCCCCTTCTGTGATGAAAAATGCAGCCTGTCTCGTTGCTTATTGCTGTGGCATTTAGGTGGCTCAGTGTGGTGATTTCAAGAGCCTGTGGTGTCAAAGCTATTTCTCCTGCTTGTGGCTTAATGCTCTGACTCAACAAACCTGACCATTGTCATTTCCCCCCATAGTCTTCATGGTGGCCGTGAAGAAAAGCCGAGGAGGGTAGGTAATAACCGTCAAGGAAAGGGCTGTGATTGCACATCCATTTCACACTGAGGACCTCTTCCTCGCTTCCCCTAAAGCAGTAAAATGCTGTATGGGGTGAGGTGTGAGAATGGCAGTAGGGGAGAGGTGTTTTGTTAGAGGTGAGAAATAAAAGAGGTATAGGACCTGTGAATGTGGGAGTCGTGGGGGCTGCTGGTGTGTGTCTTAAAAACCTGAGGTCTTCAGTGCTGGGACCACTACTTTACTTCCTCAGGAATACCTTTTAACTCTGGTATGGTAGTGCTGGTGCAGAACTGGGCCACTGGACCACTCTACCAACCACGGGCACAATTTACCAATCACCTTCCTCCAGCCTGAACCTGTATGGGTGATAACAAAGTACTAGAACGGGGAAAAGTGAATGACGAACAAGTATATTTATAGAACACAAGCTGTTTAATCTTTATTATAGTAAAATATAAATTATAAACCAAAAAAATCTGAAGAACTATTTGTATGTCTTTATGTTAGGTTTTGACCTTGCAGAGAAATTTAATTCGATGCTAAATGTTTGCTCAGTCTGCCATGCCTCAAAAAATATTTATGTTTTTATTTCTTGCTTTCAAGGCCTCAATGATCACCACATTACAGCGGTGGTGTATGACTAATTGGATAGCCACAGCCGTAAGTAAAATTAATGCATCTGGATTTTTTCATTTCTGAGTTGAAAGATTTTTTTTTCTCTAATATTTGAAGGGGTTTAAACACCCATTTTCTAAAAAATGCATTTCAGTTTTTGTTTTAATGAGCACTCTTTGTAGCATAGTCATTGAAGAATTTTGTCCAGATGGCACTAAGCAGTGCTTTGAGATGATTGTGTTTCATTTTAAACCTCTAGATGTCACTGTTGGTTAACCACTGTGTGGCTGCAATCCGGGAGGGTATTTGTATTTTTCACACAACTTCTATAGCAGCAGATGGTGCTGATCATCAAGGCTCGCATCATATTTATTTTTCTTTGTTACTCCTTGTAAAACCCACCCTCCAGATAAATAAACACTACAATTGACGGTACATGTTGGCTCAATGCAATTATTTCTAATTAAACAAAATAAGATATGGGTACTTGGCTGATAGTCTGAACGTGCAATTAAGATTTAACAATTCAGGTGTGTGGTCTTATGTCTTGCCCTTGAGGGAGACTAATATAAACTGCAAACAGACAAGAGAAAGAATTCTCCACAGTCATTGTTCATCAAACACCTCTTCATGTAGCAACATAGGCTATTTTGTCTTCATCTTGTACCAAGACAATTAGTAAGTAACTCAGAAAAGCACTTCATCTCAAAGTGGTATTCCATGAAAATGAAAAAATCATACTCGGTGGTGTCCATACTCTGTTGGAGATTGTTATCCATAATCCACTCCAAAGCACTCACTTTCCCCTGTCTGATTAAAGGATTTGCGGTAATTGCACATTACACATACTGTGCAGCCCTCCGCGGGTTCACGGCAGGTCACAAATGTTCTCCCTCCCTCGTTCTTTTTTAGTTTCAGCTCAGGCTCCTTTATCTCTCATATTTACCCTGTATAGCACAAACTATAATGTGTACTGTATCTCAACACTAAAAGAGATGAGAAGGAGGCATCTATTTTTTTTTTTTTTATCACCAATAACACATGATGATGTACTGTACATTTTTTTTTTTTTTTTTTGAGTCATAGTTTTTCCCACATCAGATTTTCCCCTATGACGAAGGGTCAGATTTTTCTATAATGGTGCTTTATTTACCCACGAGAACCCTCTGGGACTGCAGCATGCTAAGCCAATCAGCAGTGTATAATTGAAATGGAGCGGCAGTAAATGACTGCAGATAGGAACTGAGCTCCACTCCTACTGTAAGATCAGATAGCCAGGGCAGTGATGTCTGTTGAAAACCAACTGTTCTACTGCACACATGCAGTCCCTCTGGACCTTGCAGATAGGCCTGTACAGAATGTACGCGGGAAGTACGGTGAATGTTGGGAGGAAACTGGAAGAAATGATATGAAAAGGGAAGGTTAGGGAGTTGATGTGGCTATTATACAGATTCTTTCATCGTACTCCTGTTCAGGTCTGAATATTGCCAATTTCAGTCAAGGCTGATTAATTGTAGCTAAATACTGAAACCTTTCCATTTATTCCTTGAGTCCTTGTACATAAATACGCAGTTTACTCCTACACCTCCTTCAGTATTGTCAAGTGGAGGAAGGGCTTGGTGGAGAATGTTTTTCCTCTCCTTGTTTGGCTACCAATGAAATATTCAGTGCTCAGTTAAATAAAACGTCTATACTGAAACCAGAACAAACTATTTGTTAAATTATGAGTAACTGCTTAGCGTTGTGTAACAAATTTAGCAAAATTATATGACAGTCCCTTACATAGAGTGTTTCGTGTCCTCCGATATCATTTGTTTAGCAGCCTTTCTCACCATTTAAAGTTTATTTTGTGACTTGTTTCTGGTGTTTTGTTCTGTCTTTGATTTTGCTGGCAGGTAAATTTGATGTAACCCCCCCACCTCCCCCACCCCACCCCCAATAGCATAGCCACTGTTTTTCATATCTTCAAACAAATAAAAAGATGAAAGAAAAAATAACATTCAGTGCATATTCTTGCCAGCTTGTGACATTTAAAAGTGCATTTAGTTATACTGGTAGAATATTTTCCTAACAGATAGCACAGTCATTTTTGTATGCATGTTTTTACTTCAGAAGCATGAAGTTAATATTCATGGGGTGCATGATGAATCCACATTTCAGCTGAGTTCAATCCAAAGAAGTAAACGTGTATTATTTATACCGTTAATAATATTGGGTAGGGGTTTTAGAGAGTGCGTTTGGAGCCGCTATTGTGTTTTTTCTCTCTGTAAATCTATAAAAAGACTAATAGGGTTTCCCACCAGGGAAATCTGCTTGTGTTTCCTGTCCCAGAGCTGCCCTCTTCCTCTCTGACTGAAAACCCACAGCCTGCTGCTTCTCCACACCAGAGGAGCAGAGGTGGAGCTCGCTCTAACTCTGTTTGAAGATCTAAAAATGGACCACGGTATCATATCTATCTGTTAATGTAACTCACACATACACACACACAGAAATTGCATCTGGCGTGGAAACTGTTCAACTTGGTCTAGTGCTCCCTAAGTACTTTTTTTCACAAATAGTGTTGATAGTAGTGTGTGCATGTGGTGTATGGCTCTACCTTTATTGCATTACAATAATAGTATCCCGGGCATTCATTTATACCTTAATGACTAATCTATCTGTATGTTTTATTTGCTTTACTTGCTTATTTCATTTAACATGCCCCAGAAGAACGTAAATTCTTTTTTGGGGGTATTTTTTAATTTCCATGGGTATTCTGAAAGAGCTGAGATAGTGTTTTATTATGTCCTGGGGTTCTTTAATGCTGATGAATTCTGCCTATGAGAATCCTTTCTCCGGCATTTTTCGGTCCAGTTTCTGTCTAACAGTAGCAAGTCCAGACTATTCTCTGTAAACTACTCACTAGTAGACTTACCTAATGCTTTACACTGTGTACCAAAGGCGGAAAGAACAAAAAATACCAAAACAAAGTACAAATACTTTGTCACTAACTTCTCAAATATCTGTGCTTCAATATTTAATTTAACTTTTTCTTATATACGTTCCATAATTACCTGTACTTTCTACTGCTTATGCTTTCAAACAGTCTCCCTACTTGAGTTTTAGTACTTTTGAGGAGAATTTTGCATCACTACCTAAAAATAACCTAAATATAATAAACAATATTACAAAGAAGAGAGAAATTCTCTGTTGAGTTTGCACCAGAAACTAAACAAGGCAAAAACAACATAAAAGACACAAGATGAAACTCACAAAAAGGAGACTAGGTGGAGGAGAAATGGTTGTCATAATTTTATTCTAAGTTTGTATGTGCTGATGTAATTAAATATTTGTAAATGATTGCATTTAAATAATAGTTTCATCTTATATAAATGTGAACATGCGTGTACTCAGTAGTATTTAGAAAAATATGATCAATCCTGTGTTATTCTACTTGGCTCCACAATAAATAGATGGAAACTCAAACGTATCAAAGTATTAACAAATTCTGCAGCTTTCTTAATGATCATTAGATTTCAATAAGTCAATATTAAACCAAACTAAAATCACCTTATTACTGTGTTTATCATGTAATATCCAAACATCCTTACTGATCAGTGTAGGACCATGGTGTTAGGTACATAGAACTATTAATTCATTCTTTATTTGTGTGTGCGTGTGTGTGTGTGTGTATTTTTCAGTATCAGTTTCAATGGTTACATATTCACTATCATGTCGGGTTTAGTTACTTTGCATTTCAGAGACTGACGCTGCATCATTTTTCACACAAGTGTCTGTATTTCCACTAGATTAAAGAACAGGTGTATTTGCCATCTCTGGGGCGACATAGTAATTTTGCTGTGATAACTCACTGTGACATGCTGATGCCTCATTTGACTTTTATATTCCACGAACCTTTGTTGTTTGAAGTCAGCCAGGGTCCTGGAGAGACTGTTGAACTAAAACGAGGGACAATGCTAACTCCTAAGTAGCAAGACCCCATAGTGGTGTGAACAGGGGCGCCGCTACCATTTATGGGCCCCATTTATTTACTATTTATTTATTTTATTTATTTACTTTTTTTTTTTTACATTTTATTTACTGTTTACTATGATTTACTATCATTTCAATCTGTTGGACCGGGGGGGCGCATAAACAATACGATAGCGTGAAAACGATACCAAAACTTAACATCCTTTCAACATTTACCCCTTGACTTCTATACCTCTCTTATACAGCGGATCTTACACAAAATGTCCTCAGCTTCGTACCTGTATCCACTGAGCCCCCTCCACTGCTCTATGGGCCCCCCATAAATACTGGGCCCCATAAATTTGTCATGTTTACCCCCCTAATCAAGTATCACCCCCAGTCTGTGTCCAGTTATCACCTTAAACATGCTTTTTTGTGTTAACGATGTACAATTTGACAGCTTTAACTCTGCAGAGGACGACAGCGACGACTAACCCAAGCACTTTGTTCTGTCGAGCACCTATGACATTTACGGAGTTGACAATTACTTTATGGGTGACTGACAACCTCTTAATTTTCTTGCTGTGTCACAAGAGTGGCACATCTTTGTAGATTTACCTTAAGATACCTCTTGTCATCAAGGGTTTTCTGTGCCTGGGGATTAGAATTGCCACTTAAAGGGTTTGTTGCTCAGTGTATCTTTAGAGTCTTTGAACACTTATCTCGGCTTTGCATCACTGAACATTTATCTTGACTTTGTTCTTCTTGAAAGCACCGCCTGACCTGATCTGTAGATTCTGTTGTTGAGGCATGACATGTTGTACCTCGAGATATCGCACAAGATTTTTGACGTGTCCACATATCTCTGTGAGAGGGTATGTCAGTCAGTTGGTCAGCTGGGCCTGTTTATAATCAATCTTCCCAATCACCACTTCTGACTCTCCAGAAGTGTGTGGTGATGTGTTTACCTGCAGAGACCCTGCAATCTGCCTGTTTCTGTTCGTCTCTTCATTTGCTATGTTTGGAATGTTTCTAAGTCCTGACCTTTTGACAGCGAGTTTGTACTTCCTGTAAATAACAACACTGTGTCCAGTTTACTGCTAAAAAGATGGTATTTCAGGAGTAGCAGGAACTTAAAATTTAGCACAAATACTCACTCGGACTCAAGGAGGAACTGAAGATGGTCATAGATCAGGATCACTCTGACCTTGTGTCTTTGCTGTCTTAAGATTGTGATATTTCAGGAATGTCTACACATATTTTTTCAGATTTGTCAGAACTGTATGTTTGGATTTAAGGATGAACTGAATTCAGCCACTGTGAACTCACAAAATGGGTTTTTTCAACATAATTTTACATAATGATTCAAGGATATTTGACGCAAATGACTGAAGATGCTTCTTTAAATGCAATTTATTTTTACATCAAAAGCAATGCTACTCAAATCTATTACTTTTTTTTCTATTAAAAATTTAATGGTTTTCCAATGTATTTTCAGTTGTTTCTATCGTGTCATTTCTCTGCTGACGTTGTAAGGAACAAAAAGGAGCTTTTTTTTTTTCATGTGTTTTGGTCATGTGACTCACTCTCCTTCTTTTGGAAGGAGAGGTGGTGGTTCTATATGCATATACTTTGTGATCAAATATGGAAAAATATCATTTAAAAAATACTAAAAATGCGAATGGTTTTCCAATGTACTTTCACTTGTTTCTATCATGTTTTTTTTAGGGGTATCCGGAGCAAAATCAGACAGACAAAAATATTTAAAATCAGAAATAATATACTTTTCTGAGTCATTTTTCCTGTGTTATATATGGTCTGGACGTCCATCTCTGTTTACAGTGCGATGTATGACAGGAGGGCGAATATGTTTAGTATTAACCAACAGTGCAGCTGGGTCATGCTGGTTCTGAAAGCAGGAGCAAACCTAATGCAATTTCATTTTACCTTGTTTCCACCCGAAACAAAACATTGCTTTATTGGCTCAGGCTCAGCTTTGCTTCCTGAATAACTTGAATCTTGTGTTTTTAAATGTACAATTATGTTGCTATATGTACGCAATTATATTATGCCTCTCATGGTACTCATTGTACCTTTAAAAGCCCTCCTATATTTCCACTTCATCAGTTCATTATTTTATAGGTGCCTTGAAATTCCTTCCTTTATGTAAAATATTTCTTTTTAAGCTATTATGAATTAATAAGTCTAAAACGAAATGTATATAATGAAAAGAGAGTTATTTAATCCAGAGCTAATGCAATAGCAATGTTCACGTGGCATCTTCTTTATAGTCTCACAGATGAATGCATGAGATGCGGCTATTCAACCGTTGCTTTCTGGTTTTACCCATTGGAAGGTTAAATGCTTGGTCAGGGACGGACGGCAGGGATAATTGTGTGGTACGGTACATGTGCATACTCATCTGTAGCTTTAGAAAAGGATCGTAAGAAAAAATAATGCTAAATGTTAATGTGATGGACACTAAACGATTTCAGCATTAAATCAGTAAAGTAAGGAAAGGTGTGAACTATTTGACAACCTATGCCAAGCTTGAGCAGAGACTTATTCAGAAGGGGGGAAAAACTAATATAATTTCTTGTTATTTGGACCAAGTCATGTTTTTATAAAGCCTGATTTGCCCACTTCAATTCTAAGTATTTCTGAATTGTGTGGCAGCACTAATACAATTTTCTTTCATTTCTGGGTTATTCCAGGTTTTGTCTGCAACAATTACATCCTGACTGAATTAGCATTTTAATTACAAGGCGATTTTTGCCATAATGCCGAATATTGAACTATTTCTAATGAAGCAGACTTCAGAAAATTATTCCTGGAATGTATGACTGGAGCTATTTCAAGAAGTTCTTTTTAATTAAAATTGAGGATTGGTCAGTCCTGTGCAGCATGTCATCCTAAATCACATAAATAAAGGAAGTACAGCCAACTCTTCAAGGAAAATTTCAACAGTATTTCCCACACTAAGTTGTTAAGAATGAACAAGTCTGCCTGTTGTTATCTTGATTAAGGTCACAGCCACCTGTAGGGAACGTCAAGTTAGAAATGAGTAATTATGGGTCTATTAAAAGTAGCAGAAGTATTGCACGGCACTGAGTTTTTTAGCAGCTTGTGCGCCAGTAAATGCAGCGTTATACCTGCCTCGGCACAATTTAAAAGGGAATCGTGGCTTATTATGTCCTGTACTGAAGGTATTTGCTGCCCTGCCTGAACAATGGGTCACTTTCCTTATAATGTGATTACCTCAAGACTCAAGATGTTTACTGTTTTGTTTGTGCACAATAATTGCCATCCATATGTGCCTCGATAAACCCACCTCAGGAGCCCACATGGAGAGAACGGGGATTAAAGTTGAGTTCCAAAGTAGAGTTGCATTTTCAGTTTCTGCACATATTTCATAATAAGTTTGATTTTGCAAATGTACTTAGATGATGACATATAGAAAAAAAGACTGCAAGCTGTTGAAAGAGTCAGAAAAGTTATACCCATTGTTAGTTTGTAAGCATCAAAAACACTGAGCAACTAAAACTGATCATTTTCCGACTTCTGGGATCATGTAAACAACATAATGTGATATGCTTTGTCTGTAGATAAACAAACCTGGATTTCTCCCCAATACTTCGATGTTTTTGTGTATGTATACCACTATAATCTGGTTTATTTTGTTCTTTTACATCTGCGCATGTGAAAAAAAAATTGTAAAAAACAGAATTTGACCTAGTCAAACGTGAGCTGAGGACAATAATAGGAAGTTTGAGTCTACCATATGTACACTGAAAGAAAACCTGATGATTTACTGAAACATGAAAGTAAGGTTTTTCGATTATTACATTTCTGAATTCCATGTAAATGTGTCAGTTTCAATTATTACAATTATCTAATTAGTCCCAGTTATCAGATATTTAGGATCATGTAAACAGGCTCACTGATATGACAAATACAGGTGTGTATTCTGATGCTAGTAATATAAATTAATTGTGCAGAAAGATTTATTTTTGCTTTACAAGTTATTGTGCACTGTCGTTCTTCCTACAGCAGATGTTGGACATAGAATCTCATGTGGAATCTGGCCGGCTCATTCTCCCGCCTGAGTCCTTTAGACTTTTGTCTGTGGGGTGCGCTGAAAGGAAAGGTCTACAAGAACAGTCCACACACAGCTGATGGGCTGACAGTAGTAATTATTCAACAAATCTCACTGGCCACACTGCAGGTATCTGACAATATGATAAAACACGTCCAGACTTGTTTCAGCCCTGTGGGAGACATTTCCAACATCTGCTGCAGGAAGAACTGCAGCGCACCGCAACATCTGTGGAAAAAAACAAACACAACTGCACAGTAAGTTCTGGGACACCCTGTATATTAGAAACACTGTCACCTTTCAGTTAAAGGTCCTGGGTTTGCAACACGTCTGTGTGGATTTCCTCAGGATACGCCAGCTTCCTCCCACATTCTCACATGAATATGAGAATGAGAATGAATGGAAATGTTCTGCCATCATCATCTGTGTGTGCTGCATTTCCCTTTATGGACGGTTGCGCATCTGACAGCAACTTGTTGTTAATTTGTCTCATTGCAATTTCACTTTACCTTGTTTCTACCGTAAAGGAAACACTGCTTCATTGACTCAGGTTCAGCTTTGCTTGCAGAGTTACTTGGATCTTGCGTTTTTTAAATGCACCATTATGTTATTAATATCATGTTTCTCGAAATAACATTATACCTTCAGTAGCCTACCTACATTTCCTTTGAGTGTATTTTGTCAGTCTTTTATAGCATTTTGAAATTCTTTCCTATGTGTGAAATATTTCTTTTTAAGCTACCATGTTTAGTTTTAAACTGAAATGTGTATAATGTATGAAAAGAGAGTTATTTGATCCAGTGCCAGCGTAACAGCCTTGTTCACCCGGTCTTCTCTTAATAGTCATACAGATGAATGCATGAGATGTGACTATTCAATCATTACCTTGTAGTTTTACTCATGGCAAGGTTCTGTCATCATCATTTTTATGGACAGTTGTGCACCTGACAATGACATTTGCCTCATTTTTTATTTCTTCTTCTTTAGTTTTTCTGCTTCTTTTGTTTTTTGTGCCTTGTAGCTTTGCATATCTGTCTATGATTTGTCCAAAAAAACTCAACTATCCACGTGTCCTCATGAACCAAACCATAGTTCAGTTTGACCTCAACCAAAGTCGCGGATGTAAGTTGGATAAAAGACTAGCTGTTTGGTCACAGTGGTCCATGGGCACGCACACACATACACACACACACACACACACACACACACACACACACACACACGCACGCACACACACACACACCTGTAAATTTAATTGGAATCAAAATGGAAAAATCTGTAAATTTGGATCAAATGAGGTGGGCATGAAAGTGTCCTCTATGTCTGCAATGTACTGCCAACCTATGCATGGTGTACCCCACCTCCACCCAGTGACAGCTGGTATCAGTTGAAGACCCTGCTGACCCTGCAAAGGATTAAGCATTTGTATAAAATGACTGAATTATACACCAGATGTACAGTCAAACAGGCACAGAATAACACAAATATTCTCATTAATACAACTATAAATAATATGACTGTATTATTGGTCTTCTTGTTATGTGGAAACTCCATGCAGTACATCTATATATTTAGTTACTTTTGCTTTTATTAACATGTAAATATAAGTGATAAACTTCTTTAACAAATGCACAGGGAAAAAACCAAACTGCAACAAAGCGTACATGTTACTCTGTTGTTTTTGCTGTTGTATCACACCTAGAGGAATCTTTGGATATGCATAAAATAAGCTGTCAGAGTAGCTGCCATATGTTAAACATCTGGGAAATGTTTCCGTGCTAAGTAGCACAATATCTTTCCATTAATTTAAGGCTATAAAAGTTAATGACAAAATCTTGATTAATTCTTGTTTTCTTGTACGATTACATTTTAGCTCTGCATAATGATCTATGATAGGGAGTGGTACTTCACCATAAAGTGCTTTAGCAATCACCAAAATCATCAAACATCCATTCATTATTTCTCATGGCAGGGAAGTTTCAGACACCGGCAAGGCATCTTTATTTTGTTATATCTGAAGAAACTAAATCTTAAGAAGTGAGCCCAACACTGAGTGTGTGTGTGGGTGCAAACACTTTGAAAGATGTAGTGCCATTTTTTAGTTTGATAGAACACCTATCATATGAAAGCAAAGTCTTTCATACAAAATTTGGTTTTGTTGCTTTCTTATATCTGCAATCTTACATTTTTACTGTAAACGCTGCACTGTTCAAAGGATAACAGCTGTTGCAACACTTTGTGGTGCATCCACTGGCCCCTAAAATGTTGAGAGCTGAATAACAGAAAAATGTGATTTTCCTCAGAATGCTTTAGGATACATGTGGCTGATGAATGATGATAGTAGTTAAGAAAACATCCTCATTTCTTTTTTAACAGGAGCATTCAATTTAGGTAAGTTTTGTAATGGATTAAAACAGACATAGTACAAGTCAAATTTAATGGGTATAATTGGCTACCCACATATTAGCAGTGGTGGAGAGTTTGCCCTAAGTTGGTAGTGAGCTCTGGCAGACTAGAGAAGAGTGTGGTGCTGCCTTGTAGTACAGTGGGTGGGCAATGAATAATTTACAAGCCATTTCTCTTTCATCTCTCAGGTCTAAACACGGGGCTCTTTGCCGTCGCTGTCTATGACAGCCTAATATCTTTCTAAGTCTTGCAGTACTGTAATAGGAGAGGTATGGCTCTGCATAACGAATGCAAAGCATGCTGGGAGTTTTAGTAGGGGCTCTTTGGCTGAAGTGCTGAATAGGCTGTGAATTGCAAGCAGAGAAAACTGCAAGGAAAATTAAAGGTTTAAATAAACTTCCACAGATACCAATAGAAAATCATTAGAAGTCCATGTGATAATAGCTGTGCTTAATCTTTATCAGGGAGTATCTACTTTTTAGGGGTCATGGGCGGTCACACCAGAATGGTTGAATGAGTCTTGGGAAAATGATGTTCCACATAAACAGCAGTTGCATATTTGTAATTATAAAGGTGACCAGTGGATGCTGACCCAGTCTACACCAGCTACCAAACACAGCTGTAGTGGTATCCAGCATCATTACTATAACATCAGTTTTTCACTACATTGACAATTACACTTAGATGTGTAAACGTCTATTTGCCAATGTACTATTGTAAGACTGGTCAGTGGATTATTGTATTATGTTATCCATCCTGAAAGATTTGACTTAAATGTTCCTGTTTCAAAGATCATATTGTTAACACAGGTGTGGTCAACCTTTGGCTTTAGGAACACATGCTGATCTTCAACCCTTCCTTGTAGCTCTCTGTGGCTTAGGGATGAAATTAACAAAGTAAAGAGTCAACTTACTTTTACTTTTTCATTAGAATGTAAAAAGTGCTAATGAAATGATGTGATCACCAAGGTCAAGACAGACCATTGAATATCAGGCAGTAAAGATGAAATACAATAGGAGTGAACTGGACCAAAACTGACCTAGATGTAAACCAAAATGAATCACATCTTCAGCTGAACCTGGGCCCACTCACCTACCTGCTGAAGCTGGAGCACAAAGAACATTTTCTCAAGGACCAATTCAACTTCAAGTCCAAAAAATATAAAAAACAAGGTTTATTAACCAAAAGATAAGTAGACAGTTCTACAGGCAAATTTAAAAGGTTTTTCCAATGAAAATGTGCATCATTTTTCATCTGTCATTTTATTTTAATGCATTTTCATGCATGTGTGTTTATTTATTTATGACTTATAGCTGCAACCTAGTACTTCTTTTCTTTTTCTGACCAGCAGTTGCTCTTTAGACCACATATTTCTGACCTCTGTGTTAATGCTGACAACAGCTGACCTGTAAAGTTTATAAACTTTTCCTTTTTTTTCTGCTAAAGATCCATATTCCTAAGCCAGTGGTGGCTGACATCAGTCCAACATGGACAGATGGAAAGCTGAATGACCTAATTAAACATTTGGAGCTGATTTCATGCAGCTGGACCCAAACAAAGTATAATCACATACTAATCTGAGCCACAAAGAGTGAATTACTAGTTGTAACATGGTTTAGATGAATGTTTGTCAAAACGTACTAATATACCATATTGTGTCTGTTTTATTGGTGTGTGAATAGGAACTATTTCCCCTCATTTAAAAACCATTTTACAATTTCTTTGAAGTCTACAGTTTTCTTTACTCTGTCATTTTCCTTTAGTTTTCAGCACAGAAAATGTAGTATTGACCATTTCTATGGAATGACTGGGCTATTTACTGAATACATTTCCCTTTTCACTGCATCTTCAGTTTTCTTCATCCACAGCTGTGACCAAAGACATCAAGTGCATTGTGGATTTTCTTGTGAGACAAGCAAAGGCTGCTAAAAGTCTGACTTTAATAATGAAAATCATAAATCTTTTTATGTGTTTATCCCAACATTTTGTTTAGAGCTCCTGATTCTTTAAGAGGGAGGACAGAAGAAAAGAAGAATAGCAATAATTTCACTGTGGTCTTGGCACCTCTGCAATCAGTTGAAAAAATAGAGCCAAGATGTGGAAATGGTCTTTACTGTTGTAAACATAACAGGGAGAATAAACAATTCTTTTAAGGCTATGAGGCAATCAAACAGACACCTATTCTATAAGCCAAGACTGATTATTCTGGCCTTGTCTTCCCTAAAATGGAGACCATTTTATCTATTAACTGTTTAACATTTTTACTTGACAAGGGCACAAGCATTTTTGAAAATCTTCATTAAAGCCATTTTGCAGATGGAGCATTTATTCAGCAAGGGATACTAAAGCCTGAGCAACATCTTAAAATTCATTCTGCTGAGATGACACTTCTTAGTAGGCTCTGGTGTCCAGTAAAATTTACATTTTAATTTAAGTGTCAAAACTCTTAATGATGATATGACCACCTCTCACTAAAGTTCCTTAGGTCAAGAGAGGACAGGTGAGCGATTTCCATGAAAACTGAAGAGGGCGGCACAAACGCATCGAAAGGTACTATATATTGTTAGAAATTGCAAATACTTGTGCCTAAAATATAAAATACTGACACTGTAAAATGTATTTAATCAAAAAACTATTAATTTGCATTTTAAGTGTCATAATAATAACCACACAAATAAGCAGAGCAGCAGTGGAGAGGCATATTGTTGAAAAGTAGACAAATTTATCATTAATATTAATGAATAGATTTAAAACATGGATACACCCACTATAGTTCAAACATAATAGAAAAAGAGGCATGTTTTGGGTCTGTGTGCTTTTGAGCTAAATAAAAGTGCACAAAGTTGTAACACACAGGTATATATAAAATATAGCTCATTATGTTCTATAGAATCATTATGTGTAGCAGGTGGATTTAACATCCCAATCATCTACTGCCACCCATGTGTCTTATTTTATAATAAAAAGCATCTCAAACAGGTGATAAAAGTGATATGATATCATTACAGTAATATAACTATAACAAGTGGTGCCAGGCACAACAAACCCCACCTCTCACGTAGGTTATTTTGGCATCAATCCAGCTGAAGTCGGCATGTCTATGCATGTGCTGATGTCAGCATATCAATTGCCTCTATATATGTGCCACGTTTGAAGTAAATTGAAACTAAATTTACATTTTTATAGACATTTGAAATTCCATCCAGTATAAGTAAATGAGGAAAAAAAGATCTTAAAAATTCATAAAAATTTGAACTTTGACCTACTTTTACCAAAATGTAATCATATCTACTCTGGGTCATTGGCAATCTATAAACCCAATTTGGTATGAATTCAACCAATAATTTTACTGCTAGGGTGTTAAAAAACAAACAAACAAACAAACAAACAAACAAACAAACAAACAAACAAACAATACCCCTTGCCTCCCTTTTTTTTGTCATTAGACAATTTTACTTAGGAATCAGTGACTGTGATTATCATGCTATAATTTTACATCCACTGATCATCATGGTATACTATGCCTAAATAATGTATTAGACCACCATTCCCTATTTGTCTGATACCATTCAGCATCATGTGTGTTTTAATTCCTTTAAAACGACCTCATTCCTCATTTGCTTGTTTTAATGAATGTCATATTTTAATGACAAAGTGTGTTGTTGGGCTTTAATGTGGACTCTTTCATTTTCAGTGGCCTTTCAGTGTCTTACTGTTTTGTACAGAAATGAGGAATTTCAACGTGAATTCATCTTTTTATTCTCAAAATTTAGCTGACTCACTGGGCTTGTCAGATATTAAACAAGCATAACATTCAACCACTAAAACTAATTTTTATGCTCAGGAATGTAAGTAACTGTAATTTGAAAAACAGTACATTTGAAAATTCATGGATTACAATAATAATAATTATATTTTAGCATCATAAATATCATTTTGGTTAAAAAGCTTTAAATACTGGTGTATTAACCATCATAAAACCATAAAAATTACTTTGGTAATTAATTAGTCTATTGTTAATTTAGGGAACCTGGGGCATCAATGTTACATTGAGTGGTGGTTTAATAAATTTGTTAAGCTCTGTAAAATTACAATGTGATAATCATATCTGTTGATCTTCAAGTCAAATTATCACAAAACAAAACAAAAAATATTAGTGATATAAACTTTTGTGTATGTGTGTCGATTTCTTTCATTTACAATGTCTTAGAAAAATTTTACTAACATTTTACTTGATTTTACCCATATATATTTTGAAGTTAACAGACATTGTTACATTCTGAAAACAATTGAACAATTTTAAAGCACAAAAAAACATGTTGTTTCAGCCTTAAAAAGCAACGATTTTATATTTATGTTAATAATTATTGTTTTTGACTACTACAGCATACATGTATATTTCAAGATAACACATGCACAGTTACACATAGTACAATGTAGTACAAAATACTTTTGGCCAGCCCTACTATTAAATAATTTATTCGAACAATTTCAAATTGCAAATCATTTTATTTTTCTGCCATGAAAAATACAAATTAAAAATGTTCAAAGATAATAAAGTACATATTTACATAGCCTACAGTAGGATATGGCTCTTCTTTTAGAGGATCTGTAGAGGAGATGGGGTTTAAGCAGATCTGAATTTGCTGTTATCCAATGTGATGTTGTCTTGTTTGTTAAATGATTACTCAATTCGTCAGCAAAATATTTCTGCTCCAGATTTCAGACATCAATCCGAAACCTTATATACACACACGATGCACCCTATTATGTAATGGAGTAATATCACATTATGTCATAGACAAACGTGCGGGGGTGTGTATGAAAGAGACATGACTGGAAGTCTTTTGTTGCGGCTGATTCCCGCCTGCATCATATCCACGGTCGGCTTTTCATAATGCTTTTCATTGTTGATCTATCCTTACAACTGAATGAAGTCCATCCGCTGGCCGTGGAATCAAACTAACTCCTCCGTCACTACGCTCCTCCCCTCAACGCCACGCCGACCTCCGAACTGGCAGCTCATTTGACCAATCACCACTGGAATCCCCGTCCCTGATGTCTTTCATGAACCAATCACAAACCGGGAGGCGGGATCGCAGTGGGCCTGTCGTCCAAGTTTGGTTGCAAAGGTAAGCTCTGGATGGGATTTTGTTAGTTTTATTTAACGTGTAATTATTTCTTACACTGGTATTTAAAGATTTGTACCATGTGTGCTTGGTAAGTATAGTGTCTGTTAAAATAAATTATGTTTGGCAGGCAGCGGTCGGCCATTTAAGGCTAGCTTGGCTAAGGGTACAGCCCTGCAAAGTATCCCAAGCAGAGAGAACAACGGTGATTTTCCACAATTACAACCGCTGTTTATTAATTGTGACTAATATTTGTAAACTACGGCTTTGTCAGTTTACGTTGAACAATGTTTGTAGTATCAGCGGAATTTCCTCGGTTACAGCAGCGTTATTGCTAAGTTATACGGTTGTAACTTTGCTATTTTTAACAATAAATGCTGCTTGCAAACATAGCGTTTGTGTGTAAGTGCAAAAACAGTCACTACTGTCTTTTACCGTGTCGAGTTTAGCTAACACTAGCTCTGACATGTTTGTTTATACTGACTATTCGCTGAATGTGTCTACACTGCATACTAACAAGTCTGTTCACTGAAACACGTGTTAAAGTAAACGTTTGTGTAACTTAATCCTCAAGACCTTGTGATAGACTAACTGTTTTTTTTTTATGTTGTGGTCATTACAGACAGCACATAGAGTGAAGTGGTACACAAACCGAGCTGAGGAGACTTCAGGACGGAAACTATACCCTACCACACCTCTTCAAGCAGCCTCCTCTACAGGGTTGGATACTATTGGGAACTATTTGGAAGTCGTCAGCTCATTTTCTTCCTACTTTTAAACGTAATGGATTTTGAGAAGACCTAACCTGGATGTTTTGCAGTACAAGAGTTTCCAAAAGTGTGCCGGTGGGTTTTGACAACTTCTAAAAGTCACGTTAAGACTTGAAGAACTGGGAAGTAAATTAAATACAACATGGATCAAGCCAGCGGTGGGGAGGACCCAAATAAACCCTCCAAAAAGAAGTCCAGCGAGGAGGAGGGTAAAAACAAAAAGCTGGTAGGTATTCTCACAGGTTTGTTACTGTTGCATGGAAGTAGGTGTGGAGTAAACTGTCACATCCCTTAATCCCACATCCAACAGTTAGCATCACTCTCAGCTATAGTAAGCCTCAGAAAGTTGTACTAAACCACAGCTGCAGAAAGCCAACTACTCTGCATCTCTAATAGTGTTATAGTTATTCAGTCAGTCAGTGTAATCCTCTTACAAAGTCAAATCAAGCAGAGGGGAACTTTAATTTTACCATAGTTTGTAAAAACATTGTCAATGCAAGGCATCCCTCTAGGGAATGTTGCTCAAATAGGTATTGATGTGTTGTTATTACTGTTTAATGTTGCCCAATACAAAGCAGCTAATAGCTGTTAGAGTTGAGCAAAAGAGATAATGTTTCACTGAGTGCTGTACTTTTCAAAGCACTTAAGTGTATCATGTGCTTATCCCCGTCAATGCATCTTCTGAACATTTTTTAAAGAGCATCCTTGTTTGGACAGTCAGGCATAAGTATATTTTGTATTGGCACTAGTAAGAAGTTCAGTCACTGAATGACTCATGCCGTAAGCGTGATGTCCATGTGATTTCTCCTGTGTGTGTTTGTGATTGATAAATTCTGAGTCTGCATAAACAGTTTTATCAGATGAATCAATGACTGTCACAGGATGACAGCACAAAGAAGATAACAACTGAAAACTGAGTTTGTACGTGAGTATTCATTGGAGGTTGAGTAATTTCTGTTGCTTTAGTAAGTGGAAACCCTCACTCTTCATCATCGGTGTTCTGGTGTCACTAAGCTGTTACTGTTTGCTGTGGATTGCCTGGAAATGAGATCACAAGATCCGGAGCTGTGGGGTGTTGATAGTGTGGTCTATCCATGCTGGACTAATTTGTACAGGATGCATTTTTAGCTGTAATTTTGTAAACAATGTCTGGCCACTGCTAAGAATATCCAAAACCTATAACTAAATGTGTTATTTATTGAGCTATTAACATAGTTTTGAATTCACTGTCTTGAGTGGAATGTAAAACTGCAAATCCACATGATACTCCTCTGTGCACATGCAACAGTGCACTATACACTTTATCAGTAAATGCAGAAGCTGGAAGCAGTTGAAAATAATTTTCCATAACCAAAGACAGAAAACTTTGGCTGCTGTTAATCACAGTATCCGCTTTTCCACATTTGTCAGCGTGTCTGGCTCAAGTTGAACATTGATGTTCAACGTCACCACAATGCCCCTCAACATCTAGCAGTAATATTTATGTTCTACATATCTTGAATAATTCACTGTGGTTGCTTTTTATCTCTGTAGGGAATCACCAAAAATTAGTACCCACTGCTACCAAAGAAGGAAATGAAAAAACTGGCGGTCCAACAAAGTTAAGGGAATGTGTGACTGTTGTAATTCTCAGGCAGAAAACCACAGTGTGGACAGAAATAAAAGGCACTCCCAGAGCCTCCAAAGGGTGTTTCTAAAGAGATCCTAACAACAGCCTGCAGCTCTTGAATATCCTGCCTCCCAAGTTTAAAATGCTTTCCAAGTTTCTTTCGTCTTACATCACTCAGTTAATCAACCCAGTGAGATAACTGCTTTTTGTTCCCAAAAGTGGTCTCAAGACATAGACATGTCCTCTGTTGCTCAATACTCCAAGTAAAGCACAGTCCAGTCAGAGGCAAAGGAAGCTTGTACTGAAGCTGTTGCAAAAATCTCAACACAGCTCTTTGAGAGAGGAAGTAATTATTCATCCCTGGGTGGAGCCATGATGTGTCCTCTTTTCAGCTGTCCAGTGTATACTGCAGCTCCAAATTTGTTTGTATTTACAGGCACAAATAATATTAAATCACTAAAGCAGCAATTCACAGTCTAAGTGAAAACTGCAGTTCATGTTAGGGTCTACCAGATCATTACATCATGTCATATGTGCAGATTTTTCTCTAATCTATGAGTTATAACCTAAGACCCTATGTATGAAACCAGCTATTACCATTTATGGAGCTATATGATTACATTCCTGATGTGCTGTTTAGGTCAAATGGACCTGATCCAGATGCAAAGAAGCTGTTTTGTCTTATGCCATGTAAAAGTAGTAGGTTTGTAGTAGTTACAATCAATTTACTGTTTGCATGGATAACAAGTAAAGTAGCAAACAGCTGCACAGTATGGAGCTGAATGGTCCAGGGAAAGTCAAACCAGTCTTTAAAGGAGAAACCATGAATGCTCTGTTTGTTTTACAAGTCACTGGACAGGATTACGTCATGGCTGCACTATTTGATATTTGGACCCAGGACGTAGATACGAAGCACAGCCAAGGGCATTAGAAAAACACCTCAGTGTTCGGAGTTAAAGATAATACAAACTTCCAGGTGTTTGCTGCAATTCTTTGTTGTCAAAACATGAAGTCCACTAAAACAAGCAAATGGAATGAGGTCTTTTTTAAAGGAATTTAGGAGAGCTGGTTTGACAAAGAGGCCTGAAATATTACTCCACCGCATACCAGAGTTGACGATGATGTCACACAGCAGCATGGATGTGC
Organism: Apogon hyalosoma; assembly: GCA_037367295.1. Taxonomy (NCBI): domain Eukaryota; kingdom Metazoa; phylum Chordata; class Actinopteri; order Kurtiformes; family Apogonidae; genus Apogon; species Apogon hyalosoma. The sequence goes on from JAPQRP010000002.1 coordinate 17,640,674, forward strand.
TTTCACTCCACTATGTCCATGCAATGAATGCAATGATAAAATTGCACACACACCATAGACTGAAAAAATACAAACCTTTTTGGATGTATAGTCTATGCGTTGAAAACATTTACACGCCTCTTGAAATGGTGTTGTAATTTGTTGCTTGTCATGTTGTATTTCAAATGAAAAGATCTATGAAAAAGTTATTAGAAATAACACTAACTTACTACCTTAAGAAGTCTTAGATAAACTGATGACTTTTTTCCTCTCATAAAATCACTACTTTTCATATTATTCTTGTACCATGACAGGAAAAAGGAGAATGTTCTCATATCTTGTCACTGAGGAGATCCTAGAAAATATTCTTATGCATTAAGATTTTTTATACAGTGTTACAGTATTTATGGAACACAAACATATTAACCCCTACAGTGTCTGAGAAGGAGCAATATTGTGCAATAGCTATCTGACAATAGCTATTAGTTGTGCTAAAGTAGCAGTAATAAAAGTGAACAAATGACTTTTAGATTGTGTTCCATTAATCACTTGAATAGATTTTCAAAGTATATTCAATGATTGTAGCTGTTTCTGTTGGTTTTGTTAAAACTGATGCATTTTGATGATCCACGTTACTATTATGTACCAAACTAATACATTCCTCAGTGTTTTGTAGGTTATTCTCTCTTGCCATGTGATCTGTCAGGAAAGCAAGTGATTTCTTTTTGATTAGCTAAGGCTCATGTTGTTGGCTTGCTTGGTATTGTCTATAACAAATGGATTAAAGGTGATCAGTATCTAAGGTCACTCATTGGTGTATTAGCTACAAGCAGAAAGACACAGGTCAGTGACTTACAGCAAGAGACAAGCCTCGGTGGGTTACATCTTAAAAAACATGTTTGGTTTTGAGCTGAAATTTATAGGACTCTAAAAGTGACTTTGATGCATTGTCAAAAATAGATTTTGATGACTTGTATTGGCTCCCAGTGTAATTGATGAGAGTTCTCACTTCTGCATGTGTCATGAGTGGTTTAATGCTTCCTATTTTTGGTGTGTTCTGTAGTCATCAGAATTGAGTTTATGAAAACAAAACAGATCAGCACTCGAAGGCAAAATAATGCAGCGCTGTAAAGACAAAAATTCTTTTTATATTTTTTGGGTCTTTCATGTTGGGTTATTGACCTGTCTCTGAAGGTGGGGAACATGGTTTTAGCCTGAGTTTTTGGCTGTCTGCCTTTGCAAGCCATTCAGTCACACTTTTTCAAGTAGGAGTTTGGGAAAATTGTTGCATCGAAAAGTTGCATCGAAGTTGTTGCATTGAAGTTGCATCGAAAGCAACATCAGAATAGTGTACATTTAGTTACTTAACTAGAAATGAATATATAGGCATCTCCCATTACTCTGTGATTGGAGCTATACTCTCAGAAGGTAAAGTAAGGCTACATGTCCTCTTGAGACCTAGCAATGCATTTTTGTCCTCTGTAGGGGACAAGTTTCACAGCTTTACCTTTAAATAAATAAATAAATAGCTGTCCATTGCAATGGCCATTCTATAAAAAAAATGTAAATGTATCTGAACAAAACTGTGGCATTATGTCTTTTCCAATCAGTCAATACAGTTATTTAATGTAAAAAAAAAAAAAAAAAAAAGCCAAAGTTTTTACTTTCCTGGGTCTCAGAAGGATATGACAAAAATAGGTGGGCTTTATAGGAAAAGTGCTTGAGCCACGCTGTAAATGTAGTAAGACTTATTTACTGCTTTTCTGGTAGTTAAAATGCAAATTCACCTATTTGCACACACAAATCTAAGTTGCTCCCAGTGAAACAGTCACTGGAACCAACTTGGAGTTCAGTGTCTTGCTCAAGGACACTTCAGCATGTGGACAGGGCCCAGGGATCAAAACACCATCCTTCTGGTTTGTGGAAAACTTGTTTAACCAACTGGACCACAGCTGCCCTCAGTATTACCAGTAAGCCTGCAGAGATGATGCTAGAGATGTAACACCTTTATCTAAGTGGACGAATGGACATAATAAATCCAAACACATTAAACAATGCACCATGTGCTTTGTTGACAATGTTTATGTCGTTAAGTTGTTGACAAGATGTTAATGGTTTGGTTACTAATGCTTTAAGATACTTGAGTTTGCTGACAAGACAATATCTAGTCTGTTTGAAAGGCCTACGGGACATAGGTGCCTCTCAAAGTAGTTTCTGGTTGCTAATTTTGTCTTCTTAGTTGACGTGTCTTGTTGGTTTTATTATGTGAGGCTTTGATGCTTTTGCCTTAAAGTGCTTCTTTTAATGTTGCAGAAAATCATCAGAGAATATTTGAGGGAAACCCTCAGTAATGATTAAGCTACAACAGATTAAATTCTGACATTGTTTATCAGTGGTTCATGTCCTTTATTTTATGTCAATTTAAGCCATATTAATTAAATTATACTTAAATCATTGCAATTGTATTCATCTTTCATTTTTGTCATCATTAAAGTCAAGGCTGAGTACTGAATGAACAGTTCACTACTAGGCTACTTCTAATGTCTTCATGAGGAGACGCTGGATGTGAGAGACATTAGTGGAATGAAGGCATTTGCATCAGTGTATCTTATGCTTGGTTGAGGTTTATTCTTCACCTCAAAAGCTATATACACATACAGGTGTTTCAGAGTACCTGGGTAATAAAGTTTGATGTTATTCAATTAATTATTGTTTTTTGTTTTGGAAAATATAAGATTTTATTGTCTTCAGTTAATATTAATTGTTTGTGAAATACTAGACACAAACTGATAGTTGCTTTATTATTTATTGTTTTATCACATGACTTTTTATGACATTATATAGATATGCTCCATTAAAAAAAATCAAGCTTGTGTTTGACACTGGCAAGAACTTTGTGCCTGAATCACATACAGGCACAAAGTATGTGACTGCAGTGATACCTGTGTCCTTTTTTTTTGACAGTATCATTCAGTGAATCACATTTAATACCTTACTGTTGCAAGCTGTGTCATTCAAGTATTTTTTAAGGAAGATACAGGAGTCATTTGAGGCCATGCTAGCATTTGGTTTGTGTAAGTTGTCACGTTGTCGAACAGATGATGCTGTTTTTTCACTGACACCATCCCATTTGGTTAATCTCAACATTTCCCAGCCACGTTGGCCCTCCTAATTTTCTTTCATGTGTTACTTTGCATTTTTTTTGTTTGCCTTTGTGTATTTCTGAATATAACTGGTGTTAAGTAAATGTGTGAAAAATAGCAGGAAACAGACCACATGTGTGTTTTAATGGCATTCAGGAAGTTGGAGAGAGGAAGTGGTGAAGAATGCTTTAGTCACACAGTGGAAGTAACCACACTCACTGTTAAGTCACCCTCAGTAGATTAATCCTCAGACTTGGGAGTGGAAAATGTATTTGACTGTCTCTGCTGCATTTTAAACAGGCTTTAAGACTTATCATGAACATAGGAGGCCATAGCTTCATGCAGCTGTTTGATGATTCAGGATTTAAAGGCAATGTTTTGACTTAGGTACCAGAGTCTGGTGTAGACCAGGATGAAGGGATTTCCCAGCTCTTTGTCTTAAAATTTACTGGATGCAGTGGGGGAGGTTTTTATCGGGAGGAGGATAGAGAGGTGGATAGAGGACAGAGGAGGATATTGTCAGTGCCATTGATTTAATTTGCTTTTCTGGGACCTGAAGATTAGATTTATTTTTACTTTTAATTAGTACAATTAAAGCAATAGCTTAACAAGAGCTTAAAATGGACTTTTCCTGCAAAGTAAATGAAATGAGATTAAAGATAATATTATGTGAACAAGACAAGACAAACTAGCTGATAAGTAGACTTGTGATAATAGGTTCTGAAACTCATGTCCTATGCTTTGCCTGCTTTTGTGGGCAGCACAGTGGCTCAGTGGGTAGCACAGTAAGGCCCATGTTTCAGTCTCAGGTGAAGCAGGGCCCTGTGTAGAGTTTGCGTGTTCTCTTTGTGTTTCTGAGTTAACTCCAGTTACCTCTGCCACAACTTTGCAAACATATACTTCATTCTTCCGCCTCTTGACCTGCTCCCATCGCACTGACTTAGATCTGGGGTCGGTTTATCAGGTGGCCTTGGGTGCTTGACACTGGCTCTTCACTGCACCTATTGGAAAACATGTTTTGCCATAGGGACCAATAACACATTTATAAGAAAGAGGTTGATTGGGATTGTTCCACAAATTACTTGAGCCTGGTGATTTCTGATGTTACACCACAAGAGAAAGCCAAGTAACAACCACATTTCAGAGGGACGTAATCTAATGTTTATAAACTTTAAGAGCCGGATTTGGATGGAAGTTAACTCAGACCTCCTGATTATATAATTTTTAATCCTCATGATACCACAGCGCAGCTGCCTGCACCAATCATTTAGTGAAATAGACTACACTATTCAGTGACTTTTGCTTATGCAAAGAATAACTGTTTCAGATCTCATTTAATTGCCTGATATGGTTAGAAATTGCTTGTAATTTTAGACTTTTTTAGCTTAAACAACTGAAAATGTAAATAAGCATCAAGTGAGAATTTCTATAAACTGAGAACCAACACAAGTCAACAAAATCTTTTTTTTTTTTTTTTTGTTTTTACCTAAACCTTAAAAAAACCTTCATACGCAATGTTTGTTTATGTAGGAAAATTATAATTTTGATGAAGGAAAAAAAAAACAGAAGTTCAGAAGTTTCAGTTTTGAGACAGAAATAATGTACCCTGATATATTTATGTACATTTGAAGTGCCACTCTACCTTGAAAAGGATCTAGTCTGAACATTTAAGCAGAACAGAACATTTTCAGGCATAGTAATTCGATTTTTTTAACAGATATAACTGCCCTGCTGGTCCACAGCTTGCAACAACTGTCATGGATTCCCATGTAATTAGGACATGTGTGACTAAACACTAAAAGTACACATAAAAAAAACAGCATTAAAATTGTAAAATATTTTAGCATAAAAATATACATATATAATATACATAGGATAAAATTTACTGTCATCATGACTGTAATTGTAATTGAATTTATGATTAATTCTAGTATAATACTTAGTAATATAAAAGCTGTGTCTCACACATTTTCTTCAAACCAAGATCTCTGTAGACAGACATTCTTATCTTGTCTCGGAAACCTTTTGTACAGCTTTTGTTGTGATTACATATCATACTGGCCCTCAAGGGGACAGTACTAGAAATTTGCTTTCAGTGGAGACAGAGATAACCTCAGGGTAGTGCTGTGCTAGTCCGCAGTCACATGCTCGGCCACCCAGCCATTCAGATCTTACTGGCTTTTGTGCGCTTTCCTTTTTCCTAGTTGCTGTTTAGAAACTGTAAACAGTTCCAGCGCTTTCCTGAAATAATAAGCCTGACCACAGACCCATGCCCTTTTAAAGGCACTTAAACTCTCACAGAAATACAAGACATTCTCTATATTCTATGTATCCCAAATTCAGGAGTAAACATTAGGCCTGAATCAACACAGCATTTTGTAAGACTATTTATTTGTTGAGAAGAACAATGTGACATTTTGTGCTTGATTGAATTGTGTCTAATCCAGTTTACAGGGAAGACAAGTGCTGTAAGAGTGTCTGTGTGTGATAGATTTACCGTCACTGGGATAAGAGGCTATGTGTGCTTGGGCGTATTAGATTTACAAATAAGTATCCTTGTGACATAGTGCATGTCAAAACACTGCACTCTATGTGTTGTTTTAGAATTTGTCCATTTAGATTTTGTTCTGTTCTTATATTACTTTTTTATTGACAGTGTCAGCAGAAGCAGCACTGATGTAGTCACATGCAACTTTGGTTGGTGTACACTAGTTTTATACACTCCATGTAAATATAAATGGGTGACAGAGTAGTGCAATGTTAGGACTGTACTGGGTCTGAATCCAGTGCAAGTTGGACCGTGTGGAGTTTCTATTTTCTTCCAATGTCTGAGTGGGTCCCCTTCAGGTATTCCGTCTTCCTTCAGCCTAAGGACATGTTCCTCTGGTAGGATGTCTGATCTTGAAGAGCTGTAGCCCTATGTGACCCTACAGAGGATTAAATGGATATGAAAAATTGTGAACAAAAATCTAATTTGGGGCTACGCAGTATTGCTGGTGCTATTTTGTTATTTTTAGGAACAGTCGATGATCTCACTTTGACATATTACACATTGCCAACATAGAGCTCTGAAACACAAAGATACTCAGTTTACTGCAATATTAACAAAGAAAAGCAGCAAATCTTTAAATTGAAGGATGTAAACAAGAGGATGCACATTTGTGCTTAAATGCTTAGATGTTAAATCTTAATTTTTCCTGACTCATTTTTCTGACTCAATTGTTTCAGCTAGGCTAAGACTACCTGTGCCATTATTGCTTTAATACAAGTTAAACATGTTTTAGCAAGTACATGTGAGTACATGAAGTTTTGTTGGAGTCTGTTTTGTGTTGGTAGATGATCATCTGATGTCAGCTGACTCATTTCCAGACTACTTATTGCTGGTGTTGTACACTGTAACTGCTGTAGAAGAGTGTACCTGGGAGCAGGCGTAACGACATACATAGAAATCGGTGCACAGGCTATTTTTCCACAGATGTTTGATTGTCTATCTATCTGTGGTTTTATTTACTTCAACATAATTTTAAAAATCATCTGGTCTTTACCAGGTTCAAAAAGTATTAAATCAAACCTCAAGCACACTTAAGAGATTCCACAGTGCCATGCAGAAAAAAACAACAAAAATACTTGCAAAACCACTTTTAACAGCAATAACTTGTAGTAATTGTTTTCTGTATGATTTATTTGACTTGTTTGTGTCTAGCGTCACTTAAGTTCATTGAGATTTGTAGGCATTGTTTCTTACAGTCCGGCCACATTATTTCAATCACTATGAGGACTTTTTTGTGGGCCATTGCATCACACTGTTGTGTTTTGTTTTTAACTGTTTTATTATGGATTTGCTTGGTCTATTTGCATGACCCAAATTTTGCCAAGCTTTAGCTTTCAATCAGATGCCCTCTCATTTGACTTTGGACTACTCTGGTTACCAAAGGAGTTCATGGTTGACTCAGTGACCAGTGCAAGGTCCTGTTACTTCAGAAGAAACTTAAAAAAATCACTTTTCTTTACTGTGGTTGACAGTTGGTATGAAGTGTGCTGATGTATGCTGATATAATATCTGGTTTTTGATAAATATGGCTCTGCTCATTATGGCTAAATATCTCCACATTTTTCTCCACAAGTCTTGTGTTTTACTTAGATGCAACTTTAAAAACCTCCTGCCATATTTGTTCCAGGGAGAAGAGGCTTTCTTCTGGCAACCCTTTCAAAAGAGACTGAACAAGCCAGTCTTTTTCTAATTGGACTGTCATGAACTTTAACATTTAATGTGCTAACTGTAGAGTCTGGGATATAGCTCTTGGCTTTTGTGCAATTCTTCTGAGCGTTGCACAGTCTGACCTTGTGGTGAATTTGCAGGGATGTCCACTCATGGGAAGACTGGCCTCAGTCTGAATGGTTTCCAGTTGTGAATAGTCTTTGACACTGTACATTAATGGACTTCAAACTGTGTGGAAATGGCCTTAGAACACTTAGAACACAAAACACTAGCAAACCGCTTAAAGTTGTGCTTTTATAGAGGTTATCACACATGCGGATGGCTGATAATTCAAGGGCATTTGCTTAGCAGCATCCAGATGCTACTTACGCTCTTAATTCTTATGGAAACACTAAGGTTGTATTGAATTTTTCACACCATGCGTATGCATTAGTGTCTAATACATGATGGTATAGTGGAATTTGTTTGACAATAAAGGTTAGATTGAAATAATTTTAGAACTTGGTGAGGACCAGCAGATTTCTTATTATGTTTTGTTACATAAAATCACAAAATTCAAATAGAGTATACTTTCTATTTCTCATGGCTGTAAGCAACTGAGAAAGTTGCTAATTTAGAAATAGAAATCAGTGGCTAATGTCAACAACAAGTCAGCTCCCAGTTCAAAAACAGACTCATACATATTAAAACACGTACTTTTTGACTAAAGATGGTGTTTTGATTTGATTGTAATAATTTCACTGACCACAAATACATTTCTGACATTGACTTAGTGAGGTTGCATTTCAGGAAGCAGATTCACCAAATGAACTTTTAAACTTTGCTGACTGAAACTGTGGACCTTGAAATTTAAAACGCGAACTGGATTTTGCTTTGCAAAATTATTCTGACAATTCTGTAAGGCTCCTTGTTGAAGCAAGCACTAGAACTGGGGAGATAAAAACATCAACCTAAGATTGAATATAGATGAGGCTCAAGGCTGTAGTGCAAATGAAACCAGATGTTTACTGTCAGTTAATGCTCAGGAAGAATTATTTGCATTTTGTGAAGGAAGGTTTTGAAAAGGGTAACTGTATGTGTATTTTACAGCTGAAGTCAGTTTTGCTTTAAATATATTCTGAATTGATTCATGGTCTAAACGTATTTTTCGAATGTAAGTCATGTGAAATGTCAGGTGTCAACAGGGCCTTGGGGTGTTCAGAATGGGTCCGCTACCTCATTGTGATCTCTGCTTGAAAAGGACATTCTCACAGTGTAAACATAAAGATTAATTTGATAGATTTTATGAAGAAGGATGAACATTACTTCAATACTTCTGAAAATCCTTATGCATCAGTGTAGACTGTGTGTTCGCTTTCCCCTGCGTTTACAAAGGCAACCACTGAGAGGACTTTGTAACAAGATTAACTGTGACAAATTTATTTGTTTAGACTATTTCTAATTCACTTACTCGGATGGTATTTGGTCCTGCCTGATGCCACTCCCCCAAAATTGAGGATGATATTGGTGATGCTGTATGTCCTATTCGATTACAGAAAGACAAATTATGCAATTTTGATGTTTATGGGTATTAGAAGAGATGAGCCTCTAATGGAAGTAGAAGACAGTGTGGCTATGTCTTTAATGGCTGTGAGCTACATGTTTCTCTTGCACAGCAGGAGTTTGTAGGTGGTAAGCGTTTTGAAGAAAGGGGTTTTAACATCATTCTCAATAGATAATTTGCTTATAACTATTAAGTTTATTATTGAATACCCATTGAAATGATGAGGAGCAACAACCAAACTTTGGAATTTTACCTTCAGTGTTCAACATCCTGTATAACTTTATGAATTTAAGGTTAATATAACCAATGCATGTAGTAATGCATATTTTATGTTTTATATTGATTGTGTGCAGTCAGGGTTCCACATGTTGAATTTCAATTTCTGGATTTCCCTACTTCTTTTTGCAGCACATTGAATACAATGGTCATGGTTGGCAGTGTCTGGCTCCCACTATTCCTTTGTTATTATTAGAACTAATTAAAGTAAAACCTAATTTCCTTCTAAACTCGTTTTACAGAGGCAACGTGGCTACTGATTTTATAGTGGTAGTTCCACTGAGTGACTTAAAATGACATCATACAGATGGTCTAGTTAAATTGGCTGGGAATAACAGACGTTGCGATTAAAAGCAGTTTAATGGTATAGCCATTCTGAAATAAAAAAGGTCCTCTGTCCACCTTAGAGGAGGACTTATATCATATGCCACCTGGTGGCATTGTGTAATAAACCTAAGAGCTTTGGAAGCACGAATTAGCACAGGTTAATGTAATAATAACAGTAACTGTAGTTTGAAATACCAATTTTAAAAGTTATTGTGAGAAATATGCATACTGGCATGGATTTGTGTCCCCAAATTGACTCTCAAGTTGTAGGATATTGCTTTGTGTTTTCATTTTTAAGGATCTGCATGGAGTCATAATCATATTTGATTAAGGAGGGACCCAGAGCTAATTTGATTAGGTTATTTAGAGGAATATGTGTTTGGTAATAAACATTTATTATGATGAAAAAGTTTACTTTAATAAGCAGGAAAAGCCCAGAGGACATACAAGCTTAATTGTTAGATGTTAAATTGCGTTGTTGCGATGTTGCCAAGATAATGGGCAAGGAAAGGCCCTCAAGTCAAGGCAATTAACCAAACAGTGGTTTGATTGTTGTTAAATTGATTAGAAAATGTTTAAGTACTCCATTTGAAAATTAGCTATTGTTTCACGCGGTTTTAGACTGCTAGAGAATGCTGGGCTTAATGATACATACGCTCAGAGTTAGAAATGGGAAAAGTTGTTACCTAGGTTAAATTCTTATCTTGGCAGATGCTGTCACAAGTTGTGAAACTGAGCCTAGAAAATATGGAACATGAAATACTCTTTTTTGTGATAGCACCAGATGAATATCCCATATTTGTTTTCTTGACTTGAAAAAACATGGAAGACACATGAAGCCAGCACACAGGGACAGAAGCTTGGTTTTCTGTGGTTCACAGCAACTGTTGATCAGTTGGTGCAGACAAAACTTGATAGATAGGGCAGTTTGAGTGTCTGCTCAGTGTTGCCCAGAGCGACAGCTGATGAAGATGCACAAAGGGAGGTGCAGGTTCGAGCCAATCTGTTTGCTCGCTCCAGCATCAGTACTTTCCTGATTAGAATAGTGGAGAAATCCACGGCTGGAGGCAGGCTTTATGGCCATCACCACCCCACATCTCCCTGCTCATTAGTACTTCACAGCCTAGCGCCACAGCATATGGCAGTGTTGCTACTGCTTCCCATTTGAGGTGTGTTTTAAATGACTGCCCCTTGCAGAGCCACAAGCCTTTGGCAGTGGTCTGTCTTATTGTGTTTGAAATGAAGATTAACATCTGCATTTGAGTTGAATGTTTTATGTGAGCTCCGTGTAACATTTTGTGAAGATTACAAGTTTACGTCCCTCAGAAAGATGATTGACAGGGAAAACATTTGTTAGCACTCTCCAGGAAATAAATTGGACACTATTCTGACTGATGCCTAGCAGTTAAATGGTAGGTCAACAAGAAAATTCAGTAGGGTCACTATCATTTCAAGAGATGCTCTAAAGCATAAATACACAAAAGAGACACTAGTGCTATTTAACTGTGCCAGGAGGTAGCATAATTCCAAGTGAAAATGCATTATTTTTGAGGTGTGTGTATGCTTTAACTAAATTACTTAACTCTTGCATGTTTCAAGTGGGTGGTGTGGACAGATAGACTCATTTTGTCTGTGAATGTGGGATTATAGATGTTTTATTATATGCCTCAATTTCTCATATCTTTTGTATAGCTGTGTGTGCTTAACACACAGTTGGTGTACATTTAAATTTTATTATTTGGGATCATCAAGTGTTGTCACATCCTGCACATGTACATCGTCCAGGATACACTCTCACCTCTATGCAAAAATCCACAATGTCAGTGTATCTTTGTTTCTAAGCCCTTAGAAACACAGCTACATTAAAATATTTGTCACAGATCCTGTACGGCTTCTCAAAGGTACATGTGTATTTGATTTTTGATGTTCAATGAGTGTGCCCTGAAGGAATGCGTACATGTGACACATTTCAGGTGGGATACATACTGTGCACTTTGTGGTGTTGTCATTTTCTGTTGGATCTTATTTTTCACACTGTGCCCTCCCTTTGACAGAACATACACATAAAAACATTGGCTGATGATATGGTAAGGTGCTTGGTTTAATTTTCGTGTGATTATTTTTGTTTTACATCTTCACCTCATGTGTTTGTGGCTGCATGGGACTGTTTAACTGAAAATATGTGGATGGATCAAATGTGCCAGAAGAAAAAAAATAATATTTAAAAACACAAGAACTGAAGACACTGTATCCTGCATTAGTATATAACATCTGTGCACACTAACGAACAAGGGGTGCCAGGCACAACAAACCCCGCCCCTCGCACGTATTGTAGCTTATTTTGGCATCAGTCCAGCTGATGTCATCATGTTTATGCATGTGCTGATGTCAGCATAGAAATAAACAGCATAGATACATTTCAGCCATTATAAGTAAATGGGGAAAAAAAAAAAAAAAAGATTTAAAAAATTTATAAAACATTTGAACTTTGACTTACTTTTCCCAAAATGTAATCACATCTATTCTGGGTCACTGGAAATCTATAAACCCAATTTGGTGTGAATTCAACCAATAGTTTTGCTGCTAAAGCGTTAACAAACAAAGAAACAAAGAAACAAACCGAACCAAAAACAACACCCCTTGCCTCCCCTTCAGGGGGCGGGGTAAAAAAGAATCAAAGTGTAAATCTGACTCACTTTTGTCTTAGCTCTACATAATGCTATCTAAATGAAATATCATTTTTCATGAGGCTATAATTTAACACCACCGATGTCTATGGTTCATAATAATTTATATTATGAACAACATCTAGCCCATAGCATCTAGTCCTTTATAAGCAGCAGTGTGCAATTATCAGCTATTCTTGTTATCAAATGTTTCTTCCTGGGGCCTTTTTAATACCTTTACTTAACAAATAGTCCGACTTTGTTTCAGACAGTGTTGCATTAGTCATGGGATGTACCATGAAATATCAACATGCAACTTCAGATAACAGGAATATCATCTTAGCTTATGGTCTGTTTGATCCATCCTGTAATATTTCAGCTCACTGACAGTAGAGACATCATACATCCTGTCATCATGTATGTCTTTCATTTGTGTGTGTATTCATCCAGCATGCCCTCATTAACCTTTTCTGAGTAGGACTAACACTACTGATTGCATGCACTTCTTTTTTTGCTTTCTGACTAAACTTTTCTGGGCTGCATTCATCAGATAAGTGTCACCTAACTGAGTCTCAGAGGATTTTCTCTGATGTTATCCATGGGAGCTGAAGTTATTAGTGTATACCAGTGGTTCCCAACCTTTTTTGGCTCATGGGTCACATCACAAATTTCTGGTGACCCCAGACATTTAAAACTGAGACATTTTTTTTCTAAAATTTATTTGTTTTTGATCATGTAATAGTGTGCTATACAATGTTGCAAATAAATGTTAATTTTAGATGACCTTTAGTCTATATAATGTATATTATTATAGATGGAGGCAGAAAAGCCAGGTGTAGATTACTGCACAAAGTGAGAATTTTATTTTCCTTGGTCAGGATATGTACAGT
>JAPQRP010000002.1:17655741-17693798 GCA_037367295.1 Apogon hyalosoma
ATATGTACCGGAAAATAACTTTTCCTCAATAAAAATTGTGACTTGCTCGATACAGTTTTGATTTGATACAAATTCATTTGTCCATGTTTTGACAGACATAAGAACAGCCAATCATAATTAAGTAGTGCCACACTGAACCGATGATGCTAGAGCTATGTCAAGTTAAGTTGACATACACAGCACAGGTGTAAGAGCAGCCACAGCACACACTAATGTTTGGGCTGCAGTGGCTGTTCCCGCAGGAGAACATGTGACTGAGAACGTGGGCAACCTCGTTACTGAAAAGTAGGGTGCGAACCATTTCAGTTCGGGGCCTTCAATACAATACAGAGGTGTACCGAACGCATACATGTAGCCTATGTGAAGAACGCAAACGCTCACCTTTCCTTAAGTTTCACTTTTGGTTTTACGCCAGTTCCGGTAGTTAAGGAACACCCCCCCCACACTTATACACCCCCGGTATTGTTTTGTGAAGATGTTCTGTTTTGTTTGTGTTCTCTTTTCAAACTTGAAAGCCTTTGCCTGCTTGTCAGACTTTCAGTTTAGTTTTAAATATATGCACCTGTTTTATTTATCTGTAACAGTTGTGTAATGTTCTTCAGCACATCTGTCATGTTCAACCTCTGACAAAAAATAAATCATATGTAAATGAAAAATAACCTTCTGATGTCTTCACATTTAACGTCTGAGTAACGGAAAATTTAAGCTTGACAAAAATAGTGATTTGATTTGTATTGTGATACATATTGATATCATCTGATATGACAAAAATGATCATGATATGATTTTTTTTCCATATTGCCCAGCCCTACGTCTAACTAGACATCAGAAGGACAGACAAGGGTTTATTCTGCTGGTCGCTTTATCAGAAGAACAGCATTGATTACTGCTGACCGTAACCACTCCGAAACAACAGACAAAAAATATTTAACTGCTGGATCTCTCTCACTCATCCACACTTTCTCTGCTCTCTGTGTTCCCACACACACACACACGCACGCACGCACGCACGCACACACACACACACACACACACACACACGCGCGCGCACGCACACACACACGCACACACACACGCACACACACACGCACACGCGCGCGCACGCACACACACACTCACACACACACTCACACACACACACACACACACACACACACACACACACACACAGGCCCACTGGCTCCGCCCCCATACCTTTCTCATCCACTCACTTGTCCGTCATAGCCCCATACACACTCAGTGCATTAGACAGTAAATGATGCACATTCAAACACTTAACATCAACAGAACAATTACTCTGGGTCACTACTATACATACACTTCCTGGGTTTTAATGATGTGAATAAATCATGCATTGATTTAGTTCTTTTTTTTTATTTGTTTGTTTTGTTCATGTTCTTATCAAATCACCCATACAGATTTATCAGCAGTGAAGCCTAAACCGCTCCCATTGAATCAGCGGTTGAACCAGTCACGTGGTGTATGTGTCAAATGAAGCTTCGGACGTTTTAGGTCACGTGATCGAAACAAGCTTCGAGTAGTGAACCTTTTTCAATACAATTGTGTTGAAAAGGTTCACTGCTTCAGAAAGCTTCACTTTGCCCAACTTAAACTTAGAGGAGGGGGGCAATGAGACGCAGGTGCTAAACATTAGGAGCAAAGCAGCCAATCACAGTGTAGGAAGTGAAGGTAAGTGAGAGGTGAGATTAGATATAGCAAAATAAAACAGAAACCACAAAAGAAAATGAAGAACACAAAAACATAACCTGGGGCATGTAGCTAACCAGCTGTGACAGCCTTTCCTTTTCCTTTCTCTTAGACACATTCTGAGCCATCCCGGCTATCAAAAGTTCTAGGGTTACTGTAAATCACAATGCGCAAACACAGGGAAAAAAAAGCAATTTCTAGTGTTGTTTCTTTCAGAGAAAATCTGCGTCCAACACAAGAATAGGCCTTTGCTTGTCCCAGTCTGAACATGAATGGTCACAGCAGTATTTTAACATCTCTTGTGCTGCATTTCCTTTCAGCGTGATCGTATTACCAGCTTCAGAAAAACAGGGATGAAGAAGGAGAAGCCGCTCATACAGCACCCTACAGATCCCCTCTCTACTCAGACCGAGCTGCCTGTTCCTCAGCCTCTTTTTGATGACCGCTCCATGAACCTCTCAGAAAAGGAAATCATTGACCTCTTTGAGAAAATGATGGTGAGCTTTGCCTTTTTCTTGTGTTGTTCACAGAAACATAAGTTATAATAGGGATTTTGTTTTTGTGCAGAGCAAACAGGGCTTTTGATTGCAAAAAAATGAAACAGCCAAGTAGTTGTAAATATAACCAAATAGAGTAAGTCAGTAAGAAGTGTTTAATAATGATTAATACATAATAGGCCAGATCTACTAAAGGTTTGTGTGTATTAAAATGTGTGCAAACTCATTGCACACGCAAAAAAATGTAGAAACTGATTTACTAACAGTGTGCACTAAGAGTTGCGTCCTTCAAAGGTGCAAAATAGCACGTTGGCATCCAGTTATTATGCTTGCCACAATGAATATGCAATGCGGGATGTTTACACGCAATTGTGCGTGTGCTGGGAGGAGAAAATGTAACTATATTAATTTAGCACACGCAAAGTGATTTATCAAACCCGAAGCAATTTTGTTCATAGAAATTGCGTCTATATAGTAAGTGAAGTTTATTTATAAAGCATTTTTCACAGATAAAAATCACAAAGTGCTCTACATAAAATGGGTGCAATAAAACAACATAAAAATAATTTCATAACATAAATAAAAAGGATAAATCCATCAACCAAAAGCTTTCCTAAATAAAAACGTCTTGAGCTGGTTTTATATTTTACATGTCTCAAAGGGAGGTGCAAACAGTTTGTATGTGTAATCGTGCTCACATGGAAGGGGTTATTGTCGCAAGAAGGAGACATCGAAAGGATGAAACGAGATGCAGAGAACACATTTTTGACCCTCGTCAAACATTTTTGGAATGACGGAAGGAAAAAATAATTGAGACGTATGCCCCCCCGCGCACATACACTTTATGGGACTCTTTTACACTTGATCTGACAATTGTGATTAAAAATACACACCGACATTTGGCTACGGTGTGACAAAATTATGTATGCCTGACAATCAATCCAACCCCCCCCCAACCACCTCTAAAATGAATGAATGAGTCATGCTTCTATGACAAAACTCCAACGTTACATTTCCGCGCGTTTGGATCATTTCAGTGCACTGTTACCATTAATGCTGGCGGATCCCAGAGCCGTTTTTCCAGTGTATTGTCTCTTGTAGTGCACGTAAAATCCTCTTTTAAATAGGGCGATTTCCAAGCCTTTGCACCTGTTGTCATTTGTGCAAGCAATCTTTGTAAATCACCCATGGTTCAACCCCACACGCAAAACTCTAGATCGCGCATGCATATTAGTACACACAAATTGGGATCTTAGTAAATTTGGCCCAATATGTTGCTAATATTTATGCTAATAAGTAACTTTTTACTGGTGAAAATTTGTTCTTAAAAAGTGGTATTGTAAAGTTTACACATGCCAATTAAAATAGAATACTCCAAAATCCCTTTGATGAAAGTGTCAGTATATGCATCCATAAGCCAAGTACCTGTTCATAGAGTGCTTAATATGCAGTTAATATTACCACATAGCCTTAAAGAGATGTATTTTGCATTAAGAAAAAAATGAACCCCAAACTTTTAAATTCACTTTGTACTCATTTTTGGGGTCAAAGCCTTGTCACACTTGTGATTTTCTCCATTGAAATGCATTTTTGGCCTTATGTTCTGCAGGATTGAAATCTAACAAAAAGCTTTCAACCCATCTCTTTGAAGTAGGGAGCTGAATTACTCTGGCTTCATTGCATAGGTTGTGTGTACTATTGTGGATAATGTCTTTGAGTGTGTGTGTGGTATGGTGCCTGCCTTTCCTTTTTTCTCATACAATGGTCTTTATTGCTAGGGCCAGAGAGATGCGACCAGTGCCCCTGGTTTTCATCAGGCTACTGCTCAGTGTTTTCTTGCCTGGGTGCTCATCCCTGTCACTCAGTTCACCTCTCAATTACTATGTTTGTGCTCACAGCGGCGTGACATTAAACCCAGGCTTCAATTTGCTCAGTGACAGACGACACAGAAGGCATGTTCGCTGCTCTGACATTTGACAGGCCTTGACACTCATGGTCGGGAAGTATAATTACAGTAATGAAATAAAAAAAGAAAAGGGTTATTTACTTATGTACTTTTAGATCTGTCATGATTTGCTCTCATAAACTGTAAACTTTTCTTCTTTGATGTAGGAAATCCAGAAATAACAGTAGTGGATACTTCTTTTTGATGCTAGCAGATTCACTTCAGCATCTGTTTTCTCTTTTTTATGTCCTACACACATACATCTTAGCTGCTGTTCGTCTTTACACCCGTTAAGTTATTGATTGTTATGGTGCTGCATGCTGTAGCCTTAGAAGTCTTGCTGGCTTCAAATGAAGGGATGACCCATGCCATATTAGTGAGACCACCTACTGTGCATTAATGACTAGGAAAAAATATTTTTTCGCTTTTTTCGCTCTTTACGAATTGCAATGTGTTTCTGTAAATAGCAAATAGCTGTTACGGAAAGGTCATCAGAGGGATCTGGGAAAATAAAGGAAGATGCACTCAGACAGTGGGTAGGAAAACCAAATGAACTCTCTCCAGAATTTTTGAAGCCAACCATTGAGCAATTTAGTGTATTCATAAAACTACAGGGTAAGTTAAAATGCATTTAGAAAGATATGTATGTCTTAAAACCATGTGTTTCTCATGGTGTTTCCTAAGATGTGCACAGCTGGAATTCAGAATCTCTCATCAAAATGCACAGCAGTAAATCGGTTGGTGAAATGTGCGATATTTGGTCTCACTAAAGAGGCAGCTGGGTTGCAGTAGCAGACTCCAATCCAATACTATTCAGTCTTAGAATCACTGTGACACTTACAACATCTCAACTCATTTCTTTAGTATTCATTTTGCTGTGAAACCACTGCCTTCTATGGAACCTCTATGGGACCCTTAACACACTGCAAACTCTTTCATCAGCACTATTTTCTGTAAATGGATCATTATAGGAAAAAAGTTGTGGCCGGTGTCCAGTGAGGTCAGATGCATGAACTTACCCTCTACATCTAAACAAAATCTCCCCGATGACATGATTTTCTGTCAGTAATTGGTGCACTTTGGCACGTTCAAGCAGCAACACGCCAGCAAGAAAACCTCCAAGAGCATGACGTCTTTACTCAGGACTGATCGAATTCAATTAATCTTAGTGATAATTTATCTCTGCCCTTTCTTTGGCTGCTCATTGTTGAGAGTAGTGCATCTTTTTGAGGATGTCGTACACACAGCAGTGTCTGGTAAAGTATAGCTTTGCAGTGCTGCTGTGGTAGGTTTGAGGTTTTATGTGCAATCGTCAGGGTGAGCACTCCTTGTAATAAGCACCGATATGATCCCTCAGCACTTACACTCTGCTCTAGGACACTAAAAGAAGCCCATAGGAGAGTTACTGTGTGTGCCTGAACACATTTATGGATCAGACTTGAGGATATTGGACAAAAAATTGATTTGTCACAGCTAAAACAAAACATTTTATGTGTCTCCTACTGTCTTAAGATATACTTATTCCCATAGGTTGGTCTTTACATGTGTTCTTTACAGTAATCAGAAACCTGTGGTCAGTAAGGCAACATTCACCATTTTTCTCACCTTCTTGTATTTTTATTATATTATTACTTGGAGTACAAAAGAGTGCTTTATCTTCATAACCTCAAAGGCTGTTCCCCGAGGTGGAAACCAGTACCTCAAACCCGGCATAAAAAAGCAAGACTAAAGTTGAATGTTCTCTGGTCATATGGGAGAAAAATAAAACTCTTTGGCCATAAAGACCAATATTATGAATGGAGGAGAAAGGTTGAGACTTCACTTATACGAGTATACCAAAAGACTGATTTTACATTATTTGAAGGCAGTACCCTTAAATGATGAAATAGATTTTAAACTTCGACCCTCAGTGCATGAAAAAAATAATTAAAAGGAAAAATATGTTAAAATTCTTTCTGCTATTCAGAAACTTTCTTAATATATGTGTTAGTCGTCTTGAACTAACAAAGTGAATGTATATTGAAATAAAATGTTAGTGATTGTGGAAGCGTTTGACTGTCAACGTCTGGCCTCTGCAGTTTTGATAATACAGTATGTGGCCAGTCTTGTTCTGCAGCCATCTTCACCTGCTGTTTGTTTTATAGGCTGGCAGCAAGTAAAATACAAGTGACATGACTTACTTGGTATCTCTAAAATGTATACAAAACTGGTCTTTTTTGGATAAATCACAGCTTTATTAGTATGAGACTTGGTTGGCCATAGCACATAAGACTAAGAAGTGAGACCATTTTAGGCCAAGTTTCCCTGGGGCATTTTCAGAATATTGTTATAATATAGGTGTGCATTTTTGCATGGCTTCAAAACCAAAAGCACCGAAACCCTCAAGGAGGTATCTATGTATAAAATGGCTGTAATTCTGCAATGCTAATGCAGTGCGGGTGTGAATACTGTCAGCTGAAAGTACGCACTGTAACATTCTTAATTGTTTTATTTCAGAGTAGAAACAATAGCCTGATCAATTAAAAAAATGTGTCACTGCTGCATTCATTATAGACTGCACTGTAAGAACCAGTAGGATGAAATAATGACATTCCCATACCTTGGATCCACAACACCTAGTATGCCAGGTTTTGCACAATAAGATTATAAATGAAGGCTGATTAGCAGTAGCAGGTTTTTAGAAACAAGATGTAAAACACAATCTCTAAGGCAAGTCTTCTGCCTAATAGAAGCTCAAATCTCATCATTTCAGTGAAACCAGGAGCATGGCTGAAGATTTCCAGGGATTCTTTTATGTAGCCTGTGAGGGTATAATTAATAAAAGAGCATTAATCATTTTGGAGACTAAACACGGAGGGCTCATTCCTCTAGTTTGCCCCTGACAAGCATCCCGCCGGCCCACCACTCGTACCCCTAGTACAACACACTCACCCAGCCACGTTTTGCCTCGTTTATTGAATGCCAATTAAGCAGATAAATTAGCAGGGTTCAAAGATTAATTAAAAAACCTGCTGGTTTCGGTGGGTGAGGAGACCTGCCAATTTTAACTTTAAGCTGCATTTTTTTCTTCAGTTCTGTGTTCAAGAGGATGTTAATGGTTTTTGCTCTGAGGGTATTTACCAGAGGAAATGTAGTTGGAGGAATTTAGGTCATGATGCCCCCGGGTGGGATTCCTGCCTATGCCTCCTTGACAAATGAATGAACAATGGTGAATATGGTAAGATATCATAACCAATGTCTAATAAAGTGTTCCTAATGCCGAGTATTTGTCAATGACATTTAATATGAAATCTTATGAGGAGAATCGTTGCCAAATCAGATCAACCAAATGAACAGACGCATGATTTTCTTTGTTTTCCAGCAGAGGGCAGCATGGCTCCACAGCTTTAACTTGACTGCCCTGAAACTCTGAGGAGGATGTTTTTTTTTTCCTCTGTTCGTTCTAGCCATCTCTTTGTGAGAGAGTGCTTCTGATAAACATCCCCCTCCATTCTAATCATCATGTCATTCCCTAGCTTTTAGTGCTCTGTCCGGCCTTCGCTCCATCCCCTGATGTCTCTCACATGAAAGACCTTTTTTGTGATGCAGAATTAAAGTAGTGCGAAGATAATACTCCCAATGACACGCAGATACTGCCTATCCAGCCTATCTGATGCAGTTGCCTGGCCTCAATAGAGGAAGAGTTGTTTTATTTTGAGTTGAATGCAGTTTATACTGTAGCCACGCTACTTTCATTTCAAGGACTAATTAGTACTGCAACGTTTTCCTCTTGCAGAACCTTGTGGTTTTAACAAAAAAAGGATTCATTAAACTGTAGAAATCCAGCATCTAATGGAATAGTTGTATTGGAAATTGAAGTATGTGTTGTGAGGTATGATGATTTTGTCTTCAAATGAAACTATCATACTCTAAATGTCATAAAATAATATAAACCTTGAATTGAAAGAAGCTTTTTAATGTGTTATTTACATATGGTTGAGGCAAATGCAGCATGTAGCACGTTTTGTTAGATTTACTTTCTCTCCTGTTCTCTGACCATTGTGTGTGTGTGTGATTACGCCTGAATGTGAAGACAAATTTCTTTTATAACACTGATTCAATTGTTCAGTTTAGATTGTAGCCATTCTCCATTATTACATTTACTTTCTTCTCGTGCTGTCTTTGTATGTAGGAGGACATGAACCTGAATGAGGAACGCAAAGCTCCGCTTCGTGGAAAAGACCTAAGCACCAAACGGGAGATGGTGGTCCAGTACATCTCAGCCACTGCCAAATCTGTAAGTACCACAACAAACCGGACTACTGTATCTGTTATTGATTATAGAATGCTCACTGTATAATCATAGTAGTTAGGCTGAATCATAATGACACACCGCATTGCTTTCCCCTATGAATTTAACCTGATTTTCTGCTTTGTTGCTTACTTTGTCATCTTTTCCAGTGCACTGTTTCTGTTGTTCACTCTTCATGCTTGATCCTCAGTTCTTTGATACACTTTTTCAATTTATCCTTCATTTTTTTTCTTATTGTAGTGCAATCGGCCGTGGTAGACTATTAAAAAATGGTCACTGCTTGTCCAGTTTTGTGCTTGCATGTCAGGTGTTGGTTGTCCAGGTGTTTTCTTGCATGTGAATGTTTTTGGCAATTGGTGCCAGTGCACTGTGTCATCTTTTGATAAATAAATAAAGGATCAGCTACAATATTTGTTCAGTCGAATTATGACTGTAAGAAGCACGGAGTGTGAATTAGTTATTGTATATGGTTTCATGGTTTTTCTAAATAATTAGAAACCGATTATGAGACTTTAATACTTTACTGCTTTATATTGAGATTATGAAAAATAGTTGTACTCCATCTGGTAGAATATTTCAAAATCTGGTTATTTTTCTCATGGGAAAAAAAAAACCAAAACGTTTGGAAGAAATTGCTCTTCATATTAATTAATAAATTTGGATAAAATTCTTGCGTCCTTTTTTTGAAGTTACAGACCTTATGAGGTGAAATTTCTTATATCGGAACAGAAGAAAAAAGTGATTTCTGTCCCCATTGCTTCCTGAACCTGGTAGCTCTGTCTTGACACCATCATTTATTGCCTTCCTCATTGTTATGGTAATTAACTAGCATTATTGATAATGATGATTATCCAGTGTGATTGATTTCCTCACAGGGCCCATTATGCTTTGTGAGCACTGATATTTTATTCAAATTAATAACGTAATCTGTGTAGTCAAAGGACAGAAGACAAAATGTGGTGTCTGTCAGCACCCTGCTATCATATTTAATACAGCTGAAGGAGGGGGATGGTTGGGAATCAGTGATGATGTATCTGTGCCTTCACGTAAGTTCACTTATAGTTACACCAGAACACCTGTAACCATTGAAAAAACAACAGGGAGACTTCTTTGTTTGCTTTTAATAATGTTATATTTAGAACATATGCATTGTACACAGAGTAGAGTAGATTAGCAGCAACAAAACATTAACTATATTGTGAAATTATTTTTGTAAAATCAAGTTTCAGTCAGCAAAGAATCTACCTTAATTGTGCTGGTTGATCATTGTATTTCTTTTGTTATATTAAAGAAATGATTTATTATTTGACAGATGTTTTTATATATATGCAATTTTGAAAAGTGAAATATAAAAATAATTTTGTCATTTATGATGCTTCTGATAAATATAAGGAAAGAAAATCTATTTATAAAAATCAGAGAATCTTGTAGAGGCACTCCAGCCGACCATTATCATGCATAGGTCAGATTCAGCATTCACTTTGCTGCATGTTTTAAACAGCCTTTACATTCTTTTTGATTCCTAGGTTTGACCTGTTCAAGGCTATTTCAGTGACTATTTTTTTCAGGTGTAAAAAATGTTTTTACATGTACAAGCCTGTTTGTGTTAAAAAAAAAAAAAACCTCCCACGAAATTTGTTTCTAGAGTCATTATCTGAGCCTAATATTGTGTGTGGTTCCTGATGAGCATGCTTTGTGATATACACAAGTGGAAGATTACGCAATGATGAAAAGGAGTGGTGCATCTCGGGCTTGTTGGGGTGTCTTTGTTGCTGTGGTGCCTTGGCTGTTAATGTGAATTCATCTTTTTCTATCATAGATGTCTGCTGCGTTGTGAGAAAGCAGTGTGGGGGTTTTAAAGGGGCTTCACACATGTATTTACTTCATTCCTCTGGGTTTTATGCAATCATGATGAGACAAGATACTGATTTTTTGCCATTATCCTTTTGTAATGATATATATATGTGACCGAGGCCATGAAAATACAAACATTAATTAATTAATATCATCATTATTCATCACTTTGTTGCCACTTGGCCATGTGCATTATCTGACTGATTTTAACAATTTAGAGCTAAGTTAGAGGACGTATACTTGTTGTAACTGTACTGAAGATGTATGCTTAAATCCATAAATTTTACTGCTGGAGGGAACATATCCCAGTATTGTGTGGCATTTCTCTTCTTTCTGTCTCTGCACTCAATTGAGGAACAAAAAGAGCTTCACAAATGAAATGTGCAACTTCCTCGAATAACTTGAAATTCTTGAATAACATTATTTTTTTCTTGGCATTGTTTAATGCCATATAGACTCTTTCTGTAACGCCATCTGGCATGACACCATATCTAATATAAGAATCTTCTGATTATTAGTTTGTTTACTCTTGTAAAATATGTCTTTCAAAAGACAGTCAAAGATTTCTTTCCCTTTTTCCCCTCCCTTGTGATTTGCTACCTCTCTACTACTCTATCACCATGTGAGATGGAGAACACTTCCATACTCTACCAGGGTGCCTCAGCAGGAGTTTGGCAGAAAACTACCAACTAATAATGGAATGTCTTTCGAGGGAGAATTTTACATCGACCCTGATCATTTGAATATAAGTTGTGTTTTAATGGAATCTAGCTCCGCTTCTGCAGGAGTATGTCTGTGGACGTCCTTGGCCATCAGCTTTGCATGAACATTTGCTTTCTATCTCACTTAATATCTTGGTTTTTCTTCTCTCTATCAAAGTGTGCCAACATCATTCCAGCTGCCAAAATTCCTTTTACAACAAGACAATCACTTATTGCCTGAGATTGACTTCTCTACTGACAGTGAATATTTTACTGTGTCAATTTGTTTTATTGTGTCTCAGATGCAGGAAGGGTGTGATGGCAGGATCTTGTAAGGGGGAGCTGTTCAGGATTATTATTTCACTTGTATTCAATTATTCCTTTGATGTGACCATCAATGTGCCACCTTCTTCTAGTTACAGGGCATTATATGATGTGGGCCTGTTTTATGCTACTGATGGCTGTTTATGACACTTCATTGTATATCAAAATGTATAAAAATATAAAAAAAAGATAAGCAATGTCTACACTCATGCTGTAATTTTGTGGTTTAGTCATAAATTAGTGAAAGAGGTGCTTAGTATCAAATTGCACCAGGTATTAATATCTCAACATTACTTAAACTGTTGGTTGGGGCTATATTTCTCGCTTGAGTTTTGTCCCTGTTTAGTGAGACCAAGGTGTCACATTGTGTTTAATATACAAACTTGTTTTTAGTAAAACTGTGCTGCTCCCCCCAAGCTCCTCCCTTAACGGTGTCTGTGCAGACTCAAGATAGTGTCTGTTCTTGAGGTCGGCTGCTCCAAAACACTACTTAAAAACAAGTATCCTGTACTTCAGGCATCAACATCTGTGGAAAACATCAAAGTTTAATGTGACTCATTTCAATGTGTCTAGTCTGCAGTATTCATACAGTGTAAAATATTCCCTAGTATTAGACATTGACATGCTGAATTCACCAGAGAGCAAGGAAACTAGATACACCCTATGATTTAAAAAGTCTTATGTGCATGATCAGGTGGTGGCATGTGTAAAACCGACTTTATAGTTGTCATAAACTCTTGGTAGAGGGATGGAGAGGGTAAATCAAGCAACAAATGGCCACAGACTTGGAGAGTTTGAGAGTGACAATAAAAGAAATGGAAAGTGAGATTAGAAGACATGGAAGGAGAGAGACAAATGTGAGGGAAGGAAAACAGGGAGAGTGGAAGGCTGGGGTTACTTCCTGCAGTCAAAAATGCATTTCTTCGGAAACATACAGCATGGCTGAGAAAGAAGAGCTCAACCACAGATTAAAATACGTGCAGTTTGTGACAGACACCCTCCTACTGTGAAACAAGTCCCACAGTTGCAGTAATAAAAAACATTTCTGCCACCTGCCACTATTGACAGATAACAAGGTTAAACTCCAGGAATCATGCTGACTGCATGAGCTCAAGGTAGCTCTGCCACACAAATTTGACACCTGAAGCCCAACGTTAATGGCAGTTGATTGATTTTAGCTCAGGGAGACTTGTGTAACCTCTTTGTCCACACTGTTTTGTGTTCCTTTTTTTGGGGAGGGTTAATCTGTAAATCTATGCCCATCATTCAGTTACAAGGACAATCATATTTTAGCCATTTAATCATTTAATGGATCCCCTGTGTGAAAACAAGCATGTCTTAACACCTGGATTCAACACTTCCACAGTTGTTTTTGCCACTTATTGTACATGTTGATATTATTTTTATCAATGCAAACATTGGAATACGTGTCTGATTTTTTGACCTTGCTTCATTTAATCATATTTGTTCACCAGTACATTATCAATAAAAAAAAGGCAATCGCAGCTGCTAAACAGACATTTTCTTAAGTATATGCTTATAATTGTAAAGGTTGGCTATTGTAAATTTTGCGCTACAGTGTGTGCTATAATTGTGTGAAGGATGTTTGTGATGTCACACAAATTGCGCTGATGCCTCAACGTGTAATTGAGAGGATTCTTTGGCCTACTAATGATTGTGCTGTTTGTGTCTTTTTGCACATTAACCTTCTACGCTGATCGCTGCATGCAGATAACTGGGAGCAAAGTTGCGGTAAGTAGCCCATTATTTATTTGGCTTCTGAATCTTGTTCTTTTTTTGTATGTCTTCATTCACCCCCTAAACACACATAGACACACACACACACACACGCACACACACGCACACGCACACGCACACGCACACACACACACACACACACACACACACACACACACCCCTCTACTGAGTGGATGTGGCAGAGTATGTTCCCAACTGTGTGAGTGAGGTCATTTTTATGGCTCAGATTTTTATTTTCAGCCCTGATATTGCTAATGGGCTGTAATTCTGAAAGGCTATAAATTGCTAACACAATTCTGGCATGTAAATGGTAGCACTTTCAAATGAAGGATTTTGAAATTATACAGCCTGAAAATGAACTGGGAAAGATTTCTGTTGCTTTTTGCTCTTTCTCTTTTAAAACTCCAGTCAAACACCTATTAGTATCTGAATATTGTAATACCAAAAATGAGCAATGCCTTATGCACAAATACTCATAATCTGCAATCTAATCTGTTTATTGGAACATATTGCATCTAGATGATTTCAGCAGAGCTTAGTCTTTCTAAGAGACAGAATACATATTGAGAATACATGTAACTTAAGACTTCGGCACACAAATTTTAAATACAGAGACAAATGCTCAGCAACAATAGCAAAGATTAGCACATTTTTCTGTCTTGGTCAAAAATATTAGGTTACATTAATTTTGTGGTGCTAGTCATCACTGTATATGTATATTAACTGTTAACAACCCTGTCTGTGTTAGAAAAAGGAATTAAACCACAATATTGTGTTTTCACAAGTGTAGGCTTTTCTTTTTTATATTGATATCACTTTACCCACCGTGAAGTAAACGAGGGGCCCATATAAATGCACACTGCAAACAGAGTAGAAATATGCCTTCCTTTCATTACATGGTAAAAAAAAACACATCTCATACTCTCTAATAATATTGCATTACATTATACAATGTTTTGTGATTTTTTTTTATTTTTTATTTTTATTTTAACTATTTAGTATATTGGTTTTAGTTGCTTATAAAACAACAATAACAAAATAGCTGAAATGCTCAGTTACCTGCTGTTGCAGCCGGGTCTTAAATGGTCACTTTAAATGGTATTCTGTGCCTTTCGAGAGCTTTGTAAGGATTAAAAAACACACACTCAATAGGACTACCAAAGTAAATCAGCACATTGTGACATGGCATCATTGGGGCACAGGCTCTAAGGAAAACTTTGCTCTTTGAGGCATTTTACCGAAATTTTGTATTGATTGGGAAGACAGAGGTTTTGGCTGGGCTTCTGTGTTTGTGGATAGGGTAGTTGTTTACTTTTGGAAGTTCTGCAAACTCTGTTGAAAAAGTGCCAGAAGCTCTGGTTATCAAGAAGTTTCTTTAAACTCAAAGTGTTCTGAGGTATTTGATCTTACCTTGGTAAAAAACAGACAAATTAATTGGTTTGGCAAATGTTAGTGCCAAGGGTGGCTGATAGCTAGTGTTAAGCTTCTAAACTGGCAGTACTGACTTTGATGTAAAATAATAGCTCAAATTTAAAATGAAAAGTTTTCCTACTAGAATTTTACAGTCAGATGATTAATCATATAGATGTATTCTTTGTAAGTATTTATTACTATGATTTAGATGTTCAGTTTAAACATTCAGTTTTGGATAAAGTGAAGGATTCATTTCATACATGAATAATCTGATTTCAGTCTCTCCTTTTTGGGGGAAGAGGCAGAGATGATACTGAGTTATTAATTGACTATTGAGCTTTTTCTGCTCCAAATTATTGTTACTGTATTGGCTCTTAAAAATCTGTTGACCTCTAACCTCTGCAACCCTCATGGTAATCATCAGAGCAGTAGCTTCAAATGACTAGTGCAGTGAGAGCTGTGAGCTGTCACTCTTAAAGCTCCATTGAAGGAGAAAAGAAACAGGGAGGGCATTTAGCCTGGTTAGCCGATCATGGCCTACAGTTAGCTCCCTGCTTTGCTGGCAGATTCCCATTTTCACGCTGTCAGCGTGCTTCTGTGGGATAGAGCGCTTTCAGATGTGCTAGAAGGAAAGTGTTGGTTAAGATTGTCTATAGGGAACACACAACTGTAACTCCTCTGTCTCAGGCATGAAATCTCTCTGGCACTTTCCCCTTTCCCAGTAGAAAAAGAGGTGGGAATAGAGGACTGTCTGAATTTGTTTTAATCCAGTCAAACCGATGTGCAAGTGTGCAACACTGCTAAGTCTTATATTCTCTCCATCTCCTTAAGCAAGCCCGAAGGGAATATAAGCAGCACATGTACCTGGATGCCTGCAGGTAGGCTTGAGCAGACGGACCAGGTACCTCTTCTTTTTGCTGCCCCACTGACCATTATGATGGTTGTATTGTTAGACTTTGTAAAGACTGAGCTGATTTATGCCACAAGTCAAGGGCCATGTTGTAACGGTCCATCACTGACTCCTGCAGTTATGGTGAAAGCAGAGTTCTGTCTCTCTGCACTCTTATTGACAAGCTCTGCAGCTCCAATACTGCTACTGAGACACTGGGAACTAGAAGGACACAGAGAGCCCAGACCTTTGCCAAGGTTGGTAGTCCTTCATCTTATAAGTTAAGCTCAAGCAGTCCAATATTAAAGAAAGCCAAAAACATGTTCAGCCTGGGTCCCTTTTTAATGGATCTGCTCCAGTATTTAATGGATTCTGTATGACTGTTGGTGATAGTTTGTATGGTTGTGTATCTGTATGTACATCTGTCGGTATGAGTACAGCCAAAAAGACAGACATGAAATATGAGAGTATGAGAGAACTCCTCAGTGATTATTTAAGCTTATTTAAGAAATTGTAACCAGTACACATTTTAATGAATCAAACGGACGCGGACTCGTAGTGAAGAAATTACCTTATATTTTTTGTCAGATACTTACCATTTTTTTTCTGGACTTTTCCAATCCTGAGGTTTTGTTAGGCTTGACTGGTTGATTTTAGTTGGTTGATTAACTACTGTGGTTGTATTATAAAATACAATAGAAGTGAGTCACCAGTGAATGGGTAATTATAGATCAGGTCAGAGGATGTATCCAGAAGTATCCAGGTGAAAACTAAGGGAGACAGAGAAATATTTTCAATGATATGAGGACATGCAGACATCTGGCTCGTCTTTAACTCCAATCAAGTACTTGTTCACTGTGCCAGGAGAGCTTACGAAGGACCTTAAAAAAAAAAAATGAAATAAAGCGGGTCTGAAAGGAAATCAAGGCAGCCTCCCTCCTTCATTCCCCTCTTTACCTTTTAAAACCACATGCCTCACAAGACTTTTTGTTTCAAGCGAGCTATTAAACTGGGTGCTGAGGGTTGAGCAGATTTGATGTGGCACATGTCCTTGGTGCTTTAAAAGAACCGCAATGAAAAATTAATCAATAGCGTGTGCCTCCTGTGCCCTGAGCCAGTGTTCACCATAGATTCTATCTTAAATTAAGATCAAGGAAACATGCTCTGGAGAGTACTGTTTGAATAAGATCTTTCTTTGATTGGCTTAAAGCATCTTTTAGAGTTTATCTGATGGACATAAAAAGTTGTCTTTTAGTGATATGGAATGGTTTATTTGACAAACTACTGCAGAATTGTGCAGCTGCAAACCTGGAGTTTCTAATTTTAATGAAAGTCAAATATTTGCCTTGTAACATACTGAGGTATACATTTCTTCTGTATTGATAATCATAGTGAAATTTTCTTTTCATTCCCATTTGTCACTAGACAGGATGTAGACTAATACATTCATGCTCTAGAGGCTATGATATATTCTGTATAAGATAAGTCACCTACTGAATAAAATATTTTCTCTGTAGTGTCATTTGTGACAAACTCCAGGGGTTATGTTAAGCCAAGGGAACTGTACAATTCCTGTGTACAGAATATTTACATCTATATCTGAGTACATGTCAGATAAATACATACTGTAAAGGCAAACCATGTAACATTTGCAAAAAAAAAAAAAAAAAGTCAACTCATGCACTGACAATTCCTCTGCCCAGACTTTTTTGACTTGTGAACTACTTTTAAAATGATCAAGACAAAATGATCTACCTCCACTATATATCATGACTTTGATGCAGGAGGCTGGGGTTCGAATCCCAGCAGGAGTGTACTTTATACCGGTCGATGGTGAGGGATCCTGCTCTCTACCTGTATTTTCCATTTTCCTGTTGTTTTTCTGTGTTTAGGATGTTTCTTGAGGCCTGGATTTTTGGCAGTGTCCAAGTCCATCATTGTTAATATGAGTGTGCAGCTTGTGACAGCGAAACAGAATTAGAGCAAGGCTGCTCTTCTTTCTTCAGTACTCTTAGAGGGACTGCAGTTCTGTCTGAGTGACAGAATTCTGGTAAACCACAAATACAGACATCTCTTATTTTTTCCTGTTTATTTGTCTCACTGTCATCACTTACTCAGCCACCTCATTACTCCAATGGAGGAGGGGAGGGTGCAAATTTCAACAGTTCTCTTTAGAAACACAAGTGAGACATGCTTCATAGTTTGCCTTTAAATTTGATTGCACACAGAAGTAAAATATGGCAACCATTTCATTAATGCTTGAGCTTTTAAGTCGGCAAACAACATTGGTTGGAATTGGATGCCAGTAGGAAGTCTCAAAAGCATTGCAACTTGTGTGCAGTGTAAATCCATTTGACTTGAGTTAAAAACTAAAAAAGTTATCTTAAAGAATAGAAATGTTATTGTACTTAATAAAACATACAGTAATGGATTTAGTTATTGATGAAGTTAATACTGTAATAGCATGGATTGCATTTTTTTCATGTAAATATGAATTTATGGTCAACATATTGTTCATACAGAATATCTATCAACGAGCAGTGTACTTTTCTTGGTTACTTGTCAGAATTCATGTTTGGATTGATCTTTATAGGAAATAGAAGAAAAGGCTTAGGGTGCGATGTGTGCGAAGGTTAAAGTCAACACTGTGATTAAGAAAAAGTTCAGTTTTCATTTCATGTTTTTACTCCTTACTTCTGTACTACCTTTTCCTTCTATTCTTTCTCTTCTAATACTTCTCCCGTCCTATACAACATATGTCTTTTCAAAGGCAGAAACAATCTTTCCTCTTAAATCACAAGGGGAGCTAGATCTTGTTATTTTGAAGGGAACATGAAAAACTAAAGTGGCCACTGTATGGTTATTCTGAATATAGCAGTGGCTGTGTTTTATAGTCTATTTGTGTTGGTGTGTGTTCATGCTTGTAGGGTTGCACATGTGGAAAGTTGCACCGTTTTTGTCTGTAGTTCAGTAGACTTAGATATTACATGTTAGATTTAGAATTGCTCAGGAGAGGTGGGGTATAAAAGAGTGTTTTAGAGATGGGGAGGAAGAAAAATGGGATTCTTAGTTCAGTTGATTGCATATATGTGAATTTTATGTACTGTATGCACATCCTCATACCAGTGATGGAGCTTGTGAATACTGGCTATGCTCTCAGTTGTACATCTCTCCCCCACAGCTCTGTCACACTCTCAATGGCATTGTCGGCATGCTCAGCTCGGCAGGAGGCTCCTGCAGGGCCGCATTAGGCCCCATAAACTTTATAGCGTATTTTTACAACCCGCCTCTCTGTATGCATCCACCATCACTTCCCATCGCATCTGCTTTAACTGTTCACACAGCTGTGAAATTCTGTGTATCCCCATGTTTTATGGTTGCCTGCTCCTCCAGTCACATCAGATTTCTTTATTTGCTTCTTTAGCTCTTTGATATCTTTCTCTACAACTGTGCATATTTAGTAAGTTATTTGCTTTTCTTGATGAGTTGTCTGCTTTTTCTAGATGTGATCCCTGTGAAATAAGGACTTGTATGTCAAGATTTGCATTGAACCTTTTCCAGTGGGTGATTTGATAATGCACTTTTCTTTATAAACTTCCCAGACTCTCTTTGTGCATTTCTAATTTTTCCAAATGTAGACTTAAATCATGTTAATATGTGGCACTGTCCTAGACAGTCTTGTTGAATGTCCTCGTTTCACATCAGTCACAGTGCTTGGTTTGAGGACAAGGAGTAAAAAGAGACAGCTGTTGACAGGGACCAAAAGAGTAGAGGACAAAGTTGTTGTAGCTGTCAAGTTTGGATAGAGTTACACTGATGGCCTGTTTATAATCCTCCTCAACTCTTGCAATAAGCCCACCAGGTCCTGTGGGAGTGCCTTACTATTCAGCCAACTAGTCCACTCAGCACAACAGAGTGCTAACAAGGTATAGTCTGTGACTATCAGCTACCATGCTTTCATAGTGCTGTCATACTTGGACGCACAAGAGTAAAGCCACATAATCGCCTCATCAACAGCCAGGTTCTCACCAATTCCCCAGACAGCTCTCTGCTGTAGTGATTGGTGACATGATCAAGGCCAGATCACTCGCTGTGTTATTGTCTGGCTTGCAGTTTCTTTTCTAAGGGTGCTCAGGAGAAATGAGCTACAGCTTTAAAATGGCAGGCTTCAAGCTGTATGACTTTTTACCTGTTTATCAGCAGTATTGGGTTGGTTGACTTTCCCAAGTAAATAAATGAATGAGAAAGAATGAATTTGTGTGAGTGAAACAGCCAGTTTCATATATAAAGATTTAGGCTGTTAAAACTTGGAGGAAGGATAATATGGCAAATATTAAGAAGGAAGGAAGTTACCATGAATGAGTTCGCTAAGAAAGTAGTCAGAGCTTTTTACAAACCACATGCTTCTATCTTCCATTGTGTGTCACCTTTCTTGTCCTGTATTAAAACAAATACTGGTGTTTGAATAGTGTTTAGTGGTTTTATGGATGTTTTACAACTCTGCTGATGGCCTTGGGCCCTGGTTTTATTTGACTTAAGAGTGTATCACTCACAGAAGCTGCTTTATGCATGGTCATTGTCCTCCAGTATTCAGATAGAGGCATCAGCACCTGCAGTTCTCCAGTCAGTGTTGTAGTACTGAAGGCCAGCACTTGGTGGCAGCGGTTGGCCATTGAATTTGATCGTTAGTGCAATACACAAGGACTGATAAGCCATATTGTTGCTATGGAATTGACCTAATGGGTTTCTCTCATGCCTACGTAACATAATACTATGTGTGCCACTGATACAATTTTTTTTTTGGACATCCGATCCTTACAAGAGGGATTTGTGTGAAATGGTACAACAGCATTCAAATTGGTCTGTCATTTCAGATCAATACTCTTACCAAGGAGGGAAAAGTAAGGATAAAAAAGAGACGCATCTTTATCATCAGGCCTGTTCACAGATTAAAAAGCAACACTGTCTGTGACATTGTGGAAGGCAGCCAACTTTTTGTGAATCTAAACTTTTGTGTGTTTCACTTGCATATCCAATGAGGAAGCCTTACCATTCCTGCTCCTGGAATGACCTATTGTGCATGACCTCTAATATGACTATATCTGTGTTATTTATTGGACCAGTCCCACAATGATGAATCAACAGTGTAGTCCCATACCAACATAAATCTTGTTATAACATTACTGTCTTTGTGGCACACTTTGTGGCTTTCTGTACACCTCTCATATGCATTATGCCAACAGCCCAAAACCACATGACTGTCTCAGTCTTTTTGAGTATTTTATTGAAAGTGCTTTCACACAGAGTCTTAAACACCAGGTCTAACTCAGTTTTCTCGATACACGCCATATCTACTAAATGACATCTTGTTCTCTTGACACGACTTGGGCTTGTGTTCTGCTGAGACATGAACTCAGTTGGATATGGCTTTTGTTAATGGTCCAGTTTGTTTTCTAGCAAAGACACTGATGACAGAGAGCTGCAACAACACACATCTTTTTTCCTTGACAATGGTGTGCATTGTATTTCAACTTCTTCCACCTTGTCATTCAGCTCAGGTGCCCTCACTAACATACCTTATCAATTTTTAATGCACAGCCATATGGTGCTGTTGTTTTTCTTCATGTACTGTGCTAAATAAAGGTGAGTAACATGAAGCAAAAGGGAAAAAAGAAAATCTACCACTACTTTTATTTTCTCATATGTTGGAAAGGCTTTTTGGTTTATCAAAAGGTGTTCAAATGTATCAAACATTTCTTTAGAATGGGACCAATTACTAGATATTGACCTGAGGCTGATTTGATGGCAGATGTATAGTGTTCCAAATGGTGATGTCCTTGATGTTGGCTATAGACCCAGCATGTGAGGTGACATCCAATCATGTTGAGATGGCTGACCTGTCTCTTTATGTCCCGAGTGGTCTTGAGAGATGATCTTTCTAATGTCAATTGCATGAATGTCTTTTTCACACCTGAGATGCAGGCCTTGAATCAAACATAGTCTGCTACAGGATGTGATAAAAACACAGGACCTTACAATGAAGACCCCTGATGTGTATAATTACACAGTCATTTAATAAGACAAGCAGCAAATTCAGTGTCATGTGTGAGGTGTTTTTCTTCTTTCCTGTCAAGATTTCCCATGTTAGCTTTCAGTTGGCTGTCTGTGCTGCCAACGGGTGTTGTTTGCTAGATTGTTTGTGTGTCACCTCACATGTCTCTGTGTGAGGAGGAGGAATTTGCCACCACAAAAGAATGAAATTGAGAGGGAAAAAGTTCCTTCTATGCCCTGCGAGTAGAACAAAAGAATAGAGAAAAAAATCTTGATGTTATTATGCCGGCAACATCTTCTGAGCTTCTGATATAAATGAACTAAGGGTTCTAAAATTGTCATTTGAATTATGCCTTTCATCTCCCCATGGTTTTTAGTGAAGCAGTTCAGCCCAAGTCTCTAGTGAATGTTTTTTCTTCCCCTGTTTGCATTTCTGAACAAGCGCCATAACTGTAATGAATTCTATTATTTTAAAACCAATTACTGTTAGTTGGGAGCTCACATTGTCGTTCTCTCAGAGGAATTGTGCTGTTGCAGTGTTGACTACGCTCAGACTTCATGGTATTTCTTCCTATTTCCCTAACCACCCATAGTAATGTACTTTTCTGGTGTTACTATACCCATTTCATACATGCTCAAGACTTCATATAAAGCAAAATTAAAGGAATCAGCAGTGATTTTTTTTTTTTTTTGCATTTCAATACAACCGATGTCAGTGTGGTTTCTGAATGAGAAAGAAGCCATGTAAATACAGGGAACAATGGCTTATATATGTATCTTTTTTTTTCTTTTTTTTTAACTTTGTCATAATATTTTAAGGGTGAAACTGCACAGGTACCCTAGATGTTTTGCTCATGTCTTACTTCAAGATAATTTTTTACTCCTAAAAGGGAAGATCAAAAACTATTTCAACATATATGTATCCGTTTTAAAAGGATTTAAAGCAACTTGATTGTGAAGTAAGTGCAAAAATGCTGCAATGCAATACACTGCTTGATTTAAAAGGGTCTTTTCTGCTCGTTAGTTTGTATTTTAATGTAACCCTCAACAAACAAAGAGTCATTAAAATTGTAAAATGTAAAGTTAAAGAGACAGTCTGTTGAGCTACCAGTAGACATTCAGCCCGGGGGTTAGAGAATCTCTGCTATTTGGAAATTTTGAAAGTTTTTCATTCAATTTCTTATTATATTTAATTAATACTTTGTGGTCTAACAATGAAATGATGTTTAAACTCCTATTAGACCAGCAGTGTCCTTTGTTCATAGTAATTATATTTGTTCACAATTACCAAAGACTTGTGCAGACACTTTTACAGACACTATTACAAAGTTTCTCTTTGGCACTGGGTTCCATTATACTCATGGCTAATTGGATCCTGCTTAGTCAGTGTTTGGAGGTGGACTTCATTGTTCCCAATTTTTGAGTTCTTGTCCTCTAGAACCACTTGCATTCAGTCAGTCAAATCTACAACATGCAGCTTAAAGTTGGAGGTAGTGTCAAACTGTTCTGCACTGTAATTTTTCAAATCTATCAAATTAGTTTAGCATTTTGGCTTATAGTATGTTCCCAGTTCCACATACACACTCATACAAAGAGAGGAAAAAGGAAACCGTGAGAGATTAGACACGTTCGCTCATTAAGAGCCAGCCACTCATTCTGCCCCAAAGATTGATTTATAGCTTATTTAATAAGCTGAAAGGTTACCTCAAAACAGATTTTCTCCATAATTGAACAATTTAGTGTCGCTCAATAAGCATTCATGTCAAGCTGAGATGTTGTGGTATTTCTGTCTCTCTCGCTCTCATGCATTACCACTGATATAACAGTGCCATAATTAGTCATTAGAGGAAGTATGAAATATTCAACATGTTGTATTTTGGATGTTAACAGGGTGGGGTCCGAAACCTGGGCACAATGGCTGCAGCATTAGTTAACATCGTTGAATGTTCTCCCAATTAGCTCAGCAGCTGTCTCATATTAAAGTCCTTTGTTCCAGATGTTATCTCATTAGAATGGCATTGATCATCCTAATGACTCTGAGAGAGATTATTGGTCCACATTAGTGTGACCTGCTTGCTCCCTGTCTCCCTAAGGTCAAACCACAGTAGCTGCACCCATCCATATGTTTGGCTGATAGTTTAAGTGTGGTGCCATTTTCTCTATTCATGGAGACTAACATACCAGCAAGTGGGGAGCTAAACTGATATGTTGTAGTGTTGTTTGATAGTTACAGACAGTGTAAATTCACTCATTATTTGTTGTTCATCTGGCTAGAAGTGTGCACAGTTCCCTAAGAATGTCACTGCCCATACTGACTTTTATTTATGCATGGGTGCACTGAGTTTAAGCCACATTTCTGTTTGCTTCACATTATGTTCTAGTTTGAGAGATTGAAGGCTATCACTTTTTCTACCTGTTACCTTGCCTGTAAAAGCAAGGATAAAGCAAGCAGAGGCAAGGATATTTGGCATTGTGTGCTTTTAAATTCAAAACATCTATTCAAAATACCATATGGTATTCAGAGTCACTGGTGTTGCCAAGTGGTTTCATTCATATTATTCTATTTTCAAGGCTTTTATTTTGTACGTGTTTGTATGTTCATTTTTGAGTGGTATTTGCACTTGTGCATGGATCTTTATATACACGAGATTGCGAGGTTGTTTTTTTCTACATGGATATGATGGTGTTGTGACAGGAAGAGAAGGGGAATTTGAGTCCTGAGCTCACGCTTTGGTCCTGGTTTGAGTAGCTTTGTGGACAGACAAGGCTTTGCCAGGGCATTGCTGACAGCAAAGATACAAGCAGTTCCCTCCCCTGCCACAACAACTTCAGAGCACGGAAGTACACAGAAATCTGTGCGCCTCATCCTTTTGTTTCCCCTCTGTCTGACTTGAAGCTGGCCATCTCAGATTTCTGTGAAGTCATTGAGCCATTGCCCATTCATTTTGGGTGTTGAGAAGAAAAGAAGGAAGGTTTGGAGGAAATATAGAGAAAAACAGAATGTTCAAAGTAAGATTGGGTAAAGATGAAAAGATGGAGAAAGTAAGGAAAATTCAAGCAAAGTAAGAGGGAGAAAATTTAATATTAGGGGAAGTGGAATGTCTTATGTATTCTCCAGCTTGTCCCTCCCTCTCAGCAGTCCGCAGTGTAACTAATCCTGACTTTTCCCCCTCCCTTTACAGCGTAGATCTGCCTCCTGCACCACAGTGTGTCTCTGTGGTCAGTTAGTTTCCCACATGACTCTTGGGCAGTTTCTTTCTCCTGCTGCATGAACACCTATTACATTAACTTAGCGCCATTGTTTTTAT
The DNA here is from genome assembly GCA_037367295.1 of Apogon hyalosoma. Lineage (NCBI taxonomy): Eukaryota > Metazoa > Chordata > Actinopteri > Kurtiformes > Apogonidae > Apogon > Apogon hyalosoma. The sequence goes on from JAPQRP010000002.1 coordinate 17,680,480, forward strand.
ACTTCAGACTCAAATGTGTAGTAAAACAATAAGGCTTAATTGCATCCATCTCAGTGGTTTTGTCTTCAGGTTTTCAGGCTCCAAGGCCTAATGAAAACAGAGAGGCATCAGTTTAATTATAATGTACTCGCCTCTTATCGAGGAGAGATTGTTTTTATTTGGAGCCCTAATGAATTTCTCATCAGTTTGTTATTAACACTGTGCTATGTGGGGCTCAAGTGGGGAAGCAGCCAATTACATGGCTTTGTTCTCCCTGATGGACAAGTATTTGTGCCTCCATTGAGAAAGAAATAACTTCTGAAAATGCAGTAGGAAAAGAACATAGCCACATCTTCCCCCATTCACTGCCAGACAATTTTCTGCTTCAGGTAAAGTGGAATGTGTATATGCCATTTCTTGTAAGATCTTTCTTCTGACGCCAGCTAGGTGTGCTTTTCTTCTAACAACGGGCTCATCAATTGCTTACACTTTTAGAGAAAGATGATAGTGGCTAGCTGCAATAACAGCTTGCTCTTTAGAAAGAGAATCAAAGCAACATTTCTGCTGTTATGGATGGAGTGTGCCTAGTCAACTGTATATAACATGACATTCATTTTTTCCAATGTGAACATTTCAGCAAAAGGAAGTTATTATAACACAAAGTGCAACGACTTAGTTTAGCCTCTGGTGGATATGATGGAGTTGAAAATATTTAGAGGATTAAAAACACACACAGTGATGATTTGACATTTTCTCCCCTGACCCTGACTGTATATGACATGGCTTCCTTAACCTAAAATCCATTTGGAACTAATCTAATGGGATATGAAGAGAACATAATGATGTGTGGGGCCTTGCTATTTGCCTTTGTTCACAAAACACTTCCCTAGTTTATTGCATTTTACGGTTGAAGGGCTTGATCACTAGTATTATGGCTTTGTAAATGGGAGTCAATAAATTACCCTCTGATTAAAGACAATGCCCTCACTTTAGGTTTGAGACCCATTCGTTATGCATGGTTAGCACGAGTATTTTGTATGCACTAGTTTAATCACTTAAGTTCCTCTTTCATTTTTCCCTTTACCTCCATCACTGATGTATGCTTGATAGTTCAATATGAAACAAATATCCTGATACTGAATACTGTAAAGCATTTGTAAGTCCAGAATAGTTTTTAAATGCATTGAAATGATTTTTTTTCCTGATAATTTTGTTTCTGCTTACGTTTGATCTACCTGATCTTGATTTCATATTTATGTACTTTTGCATGTATAAACAATGTTTACCTCAAAGTTGAGCAGGGATGCAGTGGGGTATGCTGAAGAAATAAATTATTTTTAATGCATTAAACTGAAAATATAAAATTAGGTGTGTGATCAATGTATTTACATCCCTGTATAAGATTTACCAAAAATACAAAGATATATCATATTTTTTATATTTCATGGTATTCTTGATTTTGCTCAGGCATCGCAACAGGCAAGCACAGAGTGTTTTTGTTACCATGGTGATTAAGTTTCACTTCATGTGCCTCCATGTGTTGGTCTGTCTAATCTCGGCATGTGCTGTCAGTGTCTCATTTTGCTGTTATCTAATCAATTAAGTTGTTTTTCAGTATATGCAAAAATTAATTGCTGGTGTCAGAGTTGACAGCTGTGCTTTACATAGAATGAGTGGATGAGCAGAATCAGAGCAAGAATTGAACCAGTTTTGTAACTTTAACAGACGTATAGATTCATATAAAAAACATCTTGCGGATTATTTGATATCAGATTCATCTTTGCAAACCACTTATATTCCTCTAAAGACATGCATTATTAATCTTAAGGAGTTTGTGAGCTAGCTGGTCTGTCTTTGGAGAAGCATCCCAGTTCACTATTAAAGCACCTAATGCTGACTAGTCAGAAAATAAACAACAAGCAACACTAATGCTCTATTGCTAACAATAATACTAAGATTACTTCATTGACATGTGTTGCTTCTTCCATTGTAGCTTGGTTCAGAGGCTGGGAGTTCAGGGTCTGCCTCTGTTCTGTGAGAAAATTATTGGACTACCCTTGTTTTCTTCAATTTCTTGTTCATTTTAATGCCTGGTACAACTAAAGGAACATTTGTTTGGACACATATAATGATAACAACAAAAATAGCTCATAAGAGTTTAATTTAAGACCTGATCATTTAAGAGCCTCTATTTTACATATTTTACATTTTTACTGTCTATTCTGTATTTTTATTCTGTTATATTTATACTGTAGAGAGCAAATGCAACGACATTTCGTTCTGTATACGCTGTATATCTGAATGACATAGTCGGTCTAAGTCATATCTATCCATTTATCACTTCAGTTCTTACACCATTAACTATGGCATTGTACTGACAAAAACAGTGCTTTTATTCATTCCATGTTTTCTTCTTGTCTGTTTTAGTCGCATGATACACATAGGAGTTAATACTTGATTGCATAACCACTGTTTTTGATGACTTTTGATGGTCTAATATTTTTTCCCGTAAATGTATTTGACAGTTTAAGGAGGTGTGTAACGTTGACAGTGATAAATGTGCATGCATACACTACCAGTCAAAAGTTTGGACTCACCTGCTCATTTAAATAGCATGAGATGGACCTCAGATGGCCAACAAGTGCTCAGCATCACTAGGAACTCCTTCAAGACTGTTGGAAAACATTTCAGGTGACTACCTCATGAAGCTCACTGAGAGAATGCCAGAATGTACAAAGTAGTAATAAAAGCGAAATGTGTCTATTTTGAAGAATCTAAAATATAAAAACATGTTTTGAGTTATGTCACACTTTTTTAACTACATAATTCCGTATGTGTTCATTCATAGTTTTATGCCTTCAGTGAGAATCTACAATGTAAATAGTCATGAAAATAAAGAAAAAAACAAGTGAGTCCAAACTTTTGACTGGTACTGCATATGTGTTGAATATTTTTATTACTGTTCAATATAATATTAGCAGACCACCCCATATTCTTTTTAAAATTAATTTGCACTGTTACAGGGTTAAAAGTGAAACTTTAAAAAAGTGAGCTCTACAGTATTTTCAGTTTGTTAAAACAACTATGGGGGACCAAATTGAATAAGGTGGGCAGCCACAGTCTGTGTCCTTAAGGGGAGACTATAAAGTAGGGATGCAATGATGACTGTGAAATCCTGAGCAATGATAAAAAAAATATATAAACACAAAATACCAATAGTGATAAGCGATGCTGACACTGATGTTGTTTTTCAGTTTTGTCCTGGCTTTCATTACACTGTCTTTGAATAAGCACACATTTAGGAAATATTCCTTAACAAACAGCAGAAGAGATAAACATCGACCTCTGCCACTGGTTAATTGTCATCTTATTAGCTGTTAGCTGATGTCACTCAGCTTTGCCAGCACTGGGTGTTAACTGATGTTCAGCTATATTTTAAGTAGAATGGCACTCTGTAAAGTGCATACTTCAGTTAAAGCCCCACAGTCCTGTACTTCCTATCTCATAACATTTAGAAAAAGAAATTCCTGAGTCCTCCTCTGCTGAATTCTCATGCTGGCTTCTTTTTTAAGAGTTTTATATTTTTTCACAGCTCTTTTTTTTTTTTTGTTCCACTCCAGAGTTGAATAGGTTTGTCCTTGGCCCATGCCTTACCCTTCTACTAAGTTTCTTGCAAACTGGTGCTGTGGTATGTGTGTAATCATGCTGACAGCCAAACCAAGAAACAGTAATGTGCAATTAAAAAAATCGGGGAAGAGAAATTACAGTAATTGTATTGTTTAACCTTATATTTTTAGCCTGTGATTGTTTTGGGTCAGAGGTTATTTATTAATTGATTGCAGGGATATGGATGCAAATGAGATTATTTCTGTAATGTACTCACAATTTTCTCTAAGTTTGTCCAAATAACATTCCTCCCCCAACCAGTTTTTGTAAATTTGTTGACGTACTTTAGAAGATTTTATTTACTTAAACAGAAATGCTAATCTACTAAGTTCCTTAAAGTCAGGAAAACTTTCTACAAAATCATTTAAACTATGCCAATTAGTTACCAGTGTTCTTTTTTTTTGTCATGATTATAACTGCTGCCCTTCACTGAAAACATGAAGTTGAGTTTTGGGTTACAGAAAAAACAACAACATTGCAGGTAAAACAGATGGACCAGGTTTGTTGACACAAAGCTTTACGCATGTCAACAAGGAAAGAGAATTGTACTGTATTTTTGCTGACCCCCGTGCTTTGGGAAAAACTGCTGACCCCCCTACCCCTCTCCACCGGTTTGTTTCATGCATCTTCAAACCTCAGTCACACTGATTGATACACAGTGGAATAGCCCGAAGCTTCATTTTCACATGAAAAAGCTTACAAGTCCCCAAAAGCAAAGCTTGCAGGCCATTATGGGACTAAGGGACCACATACTACTCAACATAATCTGTTGCATCCCCCTCTATACCTACATCCCTGCCTCATTCTCTATGTTCCATTAATTAATGAGAAAATAAAATATCAAAGCGAAATGAAAATAAACTCCATTGGCAGCCGTCATTTATTGATCAGACGTGGCTCTAGTTTGAAACTTGGTGATGACTGCATAATTAATCTGCTGTTTATTATTGAAGTACATACAAATATTACATTATGCCATAAAACTAATACTGAACTGCATCTGGGACTATAAAGTTAAACCCAATAGGTGTTCTTCTTGCTACTTATTTTAAGCACAGTATCATTTGTGTGACATCAGATCTATATGCTGTGTTTTCCCTTTTCTGTTAATGATGTTTTCTTTATTTTGGTTTCAAATGTTTCATGTAGTGCAACTGCCTGCCCATAGACAAGAGTTGTCAGCCAGGTTCCTACCCCCTTTGTGTGGATTAGTCCCACTGCTGGAGGAGGATGAGTGAGGGAGTCAGGTGGGCCCAGCGACAGCCAGCAGGGCCCGGCTAGGTGGATCTGCTTGCAGTGCTAAGCTTCTTAACTCACTCCTTCCACAGTGACATCCTTTAACCAGTAACATCACACACTGCCGTCCTGGCAATAAGCAGGTCCTACAGCAGACACACCTGTAATTTCAGTAGCCACATTATAATCAGCATTGGAGTCTTGAGTGGATTAAAGCTTGAGGGAGTTGTGTAATGATCAAGCATATCCCATTATTTCATTCAGGGGCATTTGCATGTTACCCAAAACACTTTTGATGGCCTTGAGTCAGCAGTATGATGTGAAATGAGCTCGTTAGAATTTCATATAAGCCAAAGATACCTTTAAAAAATTAAGCATATTGTGTCTCCAGTACCAGACTTGTTCAGAACCCCGGTCAATGATGAACTCTTAAAGTGTCTTCTGCCTGTGGTGTTTTTCTCTAAAACATATAGCTCAGTGTTGTTATATGGACCACGTCAACACTTCGTCAATACAAACTGCCTTTGTGTTTTTGACTTCATGTCTACTCACCTTGATTTTATGCTTGTTAATGATAGCAATTACAATCATGAGTCAGTACAATGAATGATGATAATGATAATGTGCTGCTTATTCAGCCCAAGAATTTGTGGTTTGGAGGAATCTTGTCTTGTGGCTTGTGCAATGGTTTTCAAATGCAGAGTGAACTAGAAAGGCATTGGGAAAGTGCAGACGCACACCAAAGCCTGTAACTCACCACTGTTTTGGATGTAATGATGGTCGACAAGAGCAACTACACTTAAGTACAGTATGCTGTGTAGACTGATTTTATAATGTGTCATGTATCAACATCCATCTTAGGTGACAATAGCAGAATCAGCCAGCCCTGGAAAGCATGAGGCCACAAAATAAAATGTGTTAAGAGGCATTCAAAAAGCACATAAAGTACATTCAAATTCAGAGTGGTTTTAACTAGGGCCGTCAAACGATTAAATTTTTTAATCAGATTAATCACAGTGTTGCGATTAAATATCATTCATTTTTAATCTATATTAATCAAGTTTCATTTTGCATGACCAAGAAAGAAGGGAATAAAAATGCACTTAATTAAACACCTTCAGCAGTTTCAACAAAACAACTTGAAACAGTTGTTCCGTCTTTGGTTTTTTTGTCCTCATATTTCTGTCCAGAGGGCCAACATGCTGTTTAGCACCTTCCATCTTTATGGATTGGTTCTGCTGCCTGTCACGACTGGATCAACTGCCTATTTGTGCAAGCGCAACAGTAACTCTACTTGTGAAATGTGTTGCCAGAGACGTTCAGTCATTCTACGCTGCAGATGGGTTAATTGTGTTCAAATTTTTAATCAGATTAGTCATGATGATGGATTCATCTGCGTTAATGCCTTAATTTTGACAGCCCTTGTTTTAACATAACTAATGGCACACATAGTCTGCTTATATTTGCGTGACTTTGAAAATATGGTTGGAACATGTCTTCATCGTTGTATCTGCATCTGGAAGATAGTACTCTTTCGCTCATATCAGACCGTTGACAGGCTTTATTAATACCTCTTATACACCAGTCATCTTGTTAATAAGTACCTTAACCTGTGCTAGTAGCATTATATAGCTTTCAAGTTTAGTGAGTTAAATTTATTAAGCAGCAGGCAACCACTGAAGCATCAGAGTTTCCTGCATGTTGCACTTCATCAGCTTGTGATGTTATGACAGATGCCACAGGACAGACTGATGCTCTATATAAATGTTTTTATATGTTATGGCACAGGCACAGCTTGTTGTCATCTGTTACTATACTTTCACTCTAAGCTCAGAAGAAGCTTGTACCCAGTGTGGTTTGTTTGCTGTCAACAGCTTCCATGTTGCTCTGGCGGTTCATTAACAGATATAGATTGACTCTTGCTTGTCTCCTTGTATGCCATATATTCTGCACCTTGAAACACACCAATACTTCACCCTTGCTTGCTCCCTCTGTTTCTGTAAAACCACTGCAGGAATGTGGATTATAACTTGTAGGTATGAATTGTGTATGGTAAAGATAATAAAATCAGTGTAGAGGAAAAGCGAAAATCAATTTTAAATGGATAAGAAGGAAATTGATTCCAAAAGTCTATCAATATGCATGTGTTTTGAGTTGTTAGGTTGTGTTGCAGAGGTGAGTAGATGTCATTCTTCAGCTCTAGTCCCACCTCTATAAATAGAAGTGTCTGTGTGTTGTGATTCCTGAGGGGTTTTCTACTCTTTTCCCTTTCTTTCTCTTCATCCTGATCCCCTGTTTCTCTGTCCTACCTACTTCTGTGACTGTGGGGTTGTCTTTCCATTTATCTGACTACCATATTAATGTATGATGTATCACTTAAGAATAATTTGCTATGGCTTAGATCACCCACATATACAGAACACAAATATGTTTATCATTGAATAACGTCTTGTTTTTCACCCTGTGCTTCTCAAGTGGGATTGGTTATTTCTCAGACTTATCTAATACTCTTTTATTGAAATCCTTTCTCATGGCAAATGGTCATGGCAAAGTTGTCAAAAGTACTGAATTCACTTCAAGGTTGGAAGGGTTTTTTTTTTTTTTTGGTAGTTACTTTATTTTGTTTTGACTCTGTTTTCCATTTAAGTTGATTTAAAGGGGTGACAGCTTTTGTTTAAAGACGTTTTAAAGTGGATGCACTGGTTACAGTTCTTGGTAAAATGCTTCATATATTGTTCGACTTTGTCTAATCCTAGTAATTTTAGTTTTCATAATATGGAGTATTTGTCAGAGGCAAGATTCAAAAAGGTTGTTTAGTAAAAAAATTTTTTGCCATTTTTACCCTCAGTTTTCAGGATGTTGTCATCACTTTGTCATCCTTCTGTCTGTCCATCCATCCGTATGTGCAAAAACTTTGGCATGGACCAGTGGTTCTCAAATGGGGGGGCAGGCAGGTACTCAACGATAACTTGAGGGGAGCTCACTTTGACTAACTCACAGCTTTATCTACAGATCTTTATAACTCACCACATCCTCCACATACAGTCTGTTGTGTTACTTGTAGAAGCCCTCACTACCACCACACACAGACATTTTTTTGGGCATAGAGGGGGCACCAGTAGGCTGATGCTGCCGTTAGTGGGGCTTGGTTCAAAAAAGGTTGAGAAACCCTGGCGTGGACTGAAGGCCAAGGGTTTTTAAGTGCAGGCATGTTATCTTTAAAACATGGCTTCATTCAAGAGAGATGAACAGCTCTTCACAAACAACTACAAAAGATTCTTGGCTGAGAAAGTCACGGTAAGCATGGTTAGCCTTCTTGTCTGAAGTTTTCCAGTGGACTTGAAGATTCGAATCCCACGACGAAATATTCCAGATATTTCATCACCTTCCAATACAAGTCACTTGTTCTTATCTAAGACAGTCTTATTCAGAGTAATCCCAAATGGGACTCTGGCGCTTTCTTCTGACTTTCACCATAGTGATGCCAGGCGGATAAATTGGCAACACAGTCCTGTGATGTGCTAACCATCTGCTGCCGTAAAACTGGCACCGCTTGAAAAACAATTTCAAAGATGTCATATCCATCCCAAACACTAGGCTTACACATGAAATAAATCGACAAAACCAAAGCTTTATAATGTGAATATGTATAGCTAAAGTTTTCTGTAAAGCCTTATTTTTACAGTGTTTTTTCACACTTAGTTTTTGTTACAGTAACCACTGAAAAGTTCCAAATTTTCAGAGTATGGGGATTTTTTTGTGAAGATTGATTACCTATTACAAATATAGATAAATGTCTATAAACTAATTAATCAATACACTAATAATGTTGAATGAGTTAGTTAAAATGTCATATTGTAACCATTTTGGACAACAGGTACTTTTGTAATTACCTCCGCTAAGGAGGTTATGTTTTGATCGGGGTTTGTCTGTCTGTTTGTTTGTTTGTTTGTCTGTCCTGTCTGTCTGTTAGCAAGATAACTCAAAAAGTTGTGGAAGGATTTTCATGAAATTTTCATGAAATATTGCACAAGGAACAAATGATTGTGTTTTGGTGGTGATCCAGATCACTGTCTGGATCCAGGAATTTTTTGAATGATTCTTTATCATTGCAAGAAAGGGCCAGTTTCAACATATGCATATAGAACTCCACAACATAGATAATATTAATGTGAATCCAATATATGTATAGGTTTCAAGGTCCAGGAATTCATTTTAGGAGTAAATTAATCATGGCACGGGGGGACTGATTTGCCTTGGCGGAAGTCTGCGCTCTCCAAGTGCTTTTCTAGTTTAATCTGATTCCTTGTTTATCAAGGAAAATGCATAGATTTCTGTTCACACTCAAATATGGATTTAACCCAAACATACAAACTAGTATTAGTGACAAAAACGGTCAGATCATTCTGATATGTCCACTATCCTTGTAATGAACAAAAAAAACTAAGACAATGGATTGATACAACCTGATGTTGTAGAATGAGAATTTTTTCCTTTTACATGCTTTTTAGGATGATGCTAAATAATGGAGAAAAAATTGTTTATCATTTTGAGACCAGAGTGAAACTGACCTTTGGCCTTCTGGGTGTAAAATGTAATGCACTGCTTCATTTCGTACTGTTATGCTTGTACACGAGCCTTTGTCAGTTTGGGTGATTCTGTTGTATGAATTCTTGAGTTATAATGAAAAATATGTTTTATAAGGTCACACAGACATTGACCTTTGGCCACTAAATGGATGTTTGTCCAAATCTGAGGAAATTCCCTCAAGATCTTCCTGAGATATGGAATGAGGATCAACTCACTGAGGGATGAGCCATATGGAGCAGGCAAAAACCTAAACCAAAAGATCAAAATACATGTTTGTACACAAGTCTGCTTAGTGTAACTGAATCCAAAATATTAGCATGAACCAGACTTTAAAAATATAGACTTTTACACTTATAAAGTATAATTGTGATTAATTTTGCACTTCCAGTGACATTCCTTTTTTGTACCTGCTGAGTTGTCAAACACACACTGGCAGCTTTTACTTGTGTCACTTACAGTCACATAACAACAAGTGTAAAGCCATCAGGCACTGACAGTTTGAGGGTGGCTCATGCTTTTGACACTTACGATTACCATATCAGATTGAGAAACCAAGCTGTCTAATCAACAAGCTTAGGAAACATAACGTGGCATTCCATATGGTGTGCTGTTGAATACATGGCATCTAGTGTGTGACCTTAATTCTGTAAGATGTTACACAATCTTACATGTTGTTAACACTCTGAGATGTTTTTCTTACAGATGTTCATGACTGTCACTATGGGCTGATTACTCAAATCAATTAAGGTGCTAATGAGACAGAATTTGCACATTTGTTACTGGGTGTACATGTAATAATTTATGAATAAAATATAAAGAGCCACTAAAAATAATCATAGCTGTTGCAGTCAAGTCTGATGTGCAAAACTGCAAAATGTGGAATTAGGAACTGAAAATATAAACATGTAACCACAGATATCGTCACCAAAGTTTACTTCAGAGTCAGTAGCATTTGTGATTTAAGTCTAGAATAAGACAGTGTCAAATGTCTTTGAACTGCTGTTTTATGTACTAAAAGAAAGTAAATGCCAGAGACAGAAATAGCAGACAGTCTTTGCCCATATTATTTTGTAGGCTAGATCAGCTTGGAAACAGGTTAAATGCCATTGCAGCAAATTCAAAACTGTACACATGTATTGACCACTTCTCTACCAATAACGGATTAGCATACAAACATTGTCATTATTAGTATAAGGATGCTCCTTTACTTTGCATTTTTCTTTTTGATTTTAATAGTATTGCTTAAATACATATTTTTTATTGTATGAAAAATGTGATTATTCTTAGATGTTTTGTAGTTTGTGCAAGAAATGTCCTTAACTGCTCAGCATCAAGTCTTAATTAGTTACAGCGCATTCAAATTAACTAAACGGCTCCTATGCTCATTTACAACATCAGTATTATTAAATACCTCACTAAATTGAAAACATGCGGTGATGCAGAATTTTGTGGCCATGATGGTAATTTGCAGTAGGATTAGTAAATCAACCCTCAAATCTAAATAATGACTTTTGCCAAGTGCTTGCCTTCCAAATAATTACCATCAAGTGGGACGTGACGGCAGGAGGCTCTAAGGGCTGATGGGAGCTCATCAGGGAGGCCAGCCATTTACTCCAATCGACACAAAGACAGTCTGCTCTCCCTCAGGTCCTCCTACCCACACCCTGAGATGCTGACTGTGGCGTGCTGCTAATTAACTCAATGAAGATGAGGTTTCTGCCACAGTTGTCTTAAATAGTGCTCAGGTGTGCTTGCGCTGGCTTAATGCCGGTTTGGCTGTTTGTCTCCCTCCATTTATTGCCGTACTCTTGGGTTTGCTGTGTAATGCTTTTGCTTTGCTCCGTACATTTGCTTCGGACTTTGTACCTGTTAACTAAAATACAAATACTTATACTGTATACATATAAATACTGTATGTAATTGCCTTTCTTTTCTTTTTTTTTTTTTGCCTCAGCTGGCTTTATACTCATTATGTTGTCTGAAGCATAATGTATTACTTTCTTCATTGCTACTTATTATTCACTCTAGGGGAACTTGTAGTGAGATTCTTTTTCTGTTGCGCTAATTGCCTTTGTAAGGACCTAAAACTAGCTGTGACTTGACCATGAAGGAGGGAGGTAGAGAGGGTAATTACTGAGAGGACTGCTTTTTTCAATGAGGAAAAGACAATGGAGACACCATCAATAAGGACAAACCTTCCTGAACCTTTTCAACACATACCCTGTAATGAAGACCTTTGCTATTGGCTTAGATGGATGAGGCTCTCTGTGAGAGCGAGTGAGTAAGAGGCAGGTAGATGTTTGTTTAGGGCTAGCTCATAGTGGATATATTGGAATGGGAGTGAGCCTGTCGGACAGAAAGGCACATTAAGACCAAGGTGATTAAGGAACAGAGTTGATGGAAAACGAAGTACTATTGACAAGGCTTTGTCTTCTCCTGGTCTCCCTTGTGCCCACATTGATGCCCCTGTCTAGTCTCCTCCAGGCTAAGCTACCTGACTGGATTCACAAAACCTAAGGGGGATTGATTGTTCTGCAGCAATTTTCTATGCAAGCCCAGGCAACCATATTGATTTTGCAGGTTTCAGGAGTGGTGGTCTTACGTTTATATTACTGTTAATCATTACTCTCTTGGCATTTTATCTCTCTCTCAGATTTCTATGTGTGCACTTCCATATAAACTGTTGATGGTATTTTACACATTTACACATGCATAGAGTGAAATAAAAATGAAATGAAAGCTGAAATAATGAGGCTAAAATTAGGGTCCCTTTGACAACTCATAGACAGTAGTGTAATCTTTCCAACCCTCAACCTGTTACTGTGGTTTTTAACTAGGTTGGCACATGTCTCTTGAGAGATCTTACCCCACTCCTCTGTGGCAAATTATTCCAACTCATCCAAATTACATGGAGTTTTGAGCATGGACCGTAACCTTGAGCTCCTGTGATACATTCTTAATAGGACTGAAATCTGGGCTTTGAGGGGAGGCAGTCAAGACCTTGATTTTGTTGTCTTTGAAAACACTTGGGATCAGTTTAGTTTGTTGTGCAAGTAGAAGACCCAGTGACAACATGAAGCCACAATACCGGAACATTTCTCATGGTGTCCTTTAGAATTGTATTTAGAAATGTGTTAACATTTATTAAAAACTATTTCAGATATTTAACACACAAAATCTAACATACAAATAATATTACAGGAAGAATAAAAGAGACATAAAGAATCTAAGAAAGGCTTATTAATCATACCAATGATATCCATCGTTCATATCCCTCTACAGATGTTATGTAAAACATACTGCACCTTTTTATTCCATAACAGCATGTATAATATCTTTAAAAGTATTTAAAGAGAGCTGTGCAAATACAGTCATGTTTTGCAGTTCATTCCATACCATTGGTGCATAATAAAGGAGGTTTAACCAGGCTCTGACTTCATTCAGAGGAAGCAGTTGATCTAGTGCTTTTCACAAGAATGTCAACAGCGAACACGACTTTTCAGGCCATATACCTAAGTATTTGTAACAGTCGACTCTTTCTGTTCATGTACCACGTAGCTTTGAAATATTTAAGTCAGCTGCAGTAGAGTGGGAGTGAGTAATGGGTGTATGTGTCCTGCTCTATGGCTTGATTCAAATAGGCTGCCACTGTATATGTCATTGTGTCATCCGCATACAAATGTCAGTCAGCAGATTTTATTGATAGTAGCTACTGCAGTATTTTTCAACCTTGGGGTCGGGATTTTGATTGGGTCAGGATTGATTAAAAAAAAAAAAAAAAAAAAAAAAAAAAACCCAACAAATTAATAAAAAACAATATATGGTGAGTTGAGAGAGACAATCCCAAT
>JAPQRP010000002.1:17694209-17752474 GCA_037367295.1 Apogon hyalosoma
AAACTCCTCAATCCCCCCCCCCCTCATTTCAAAATACATTTTCCTGAAAATATAAGTAATTACCTACCCAAAAATATAAGTTTAACTTTGCCCTTTGATTGAAATTGAGAACAGAATTATTTACCCTTATTTTTTCATGTAGTATAGGTCTGTATAATTAATATTACTTAGTAGGTAAATGCAACAGTATTTTTTTGAACTCATCACTATTATGGATTCTGATTTTATCATGTAAGTAATGTGAAACCAATATAAATAGTTTTTACTATTTATATTGTTTTTACTATTTATATAAGAAAATTGCTTTTGACCCTTAATTTTTAAGTAAAAAAGTGAATGCAGAACTTTTTGTTCATTAGTATTTTGACAGTGCCATAGTTTGCCTGCAGCCTTCAGATCTCTAAATCCACCTGAGACACTATGAAACTATGAGTCTCTTAGCGACAGATCAGATGATACTCATGACCATGTCAGATGAAATTTATGAACACTGCAAAACAATCGGCGGGCTGTTCTTATCTAGGCTCCAGGCTGCTAGCATACCAGTTCATAACATACAAAATAAATACAGATGACTATGACCTAAAGAAACTGCATCTCTATGTCCATACTCAACTGACCTTCACCAGGTTTTTATGACAGACAGACAGACAGACAGTTTCTGCATGACTACACCAAAAGCTTTGTCATCAAGTGTTGTGACCACTTTATCATTCAGTTCTCAGAGACCTGATCCCAGGATTAAAAGTTGCTTTGGTCAGAAACAGAGTTGATGAAAAAAATTATGTTATAACTTTTGTGTTGCTGTAGCTAATGCACTGGAAATCTATTTTTCTATTTTACTTTTTACAGTAGCATTAGAAAGAACAATAATGTCAGAGCTGCTGTCAAAAAGCTGCCATCAAAAGACATGGGGATATCATTTGTGACTAAAATTATATAATCTAAAACCTGACTGAAGTTTTAATTGTTTTAGCTTTTTGTTACTTTTAGCTCACAAAATATTCTAACATCTTGGGTTTAAATAGACAGTCTGGAAAATGGATTATAGTTATTTAGTCAATAGATTTCCACTCTTCAATAGATGGAGAGTTAAAATGTCAATCTAAGCTTCTTTTCTCATGACCTCATTCATCACATCAAGGTACAGCAGCAAAACAGCTTCACACACCACCTTTTTTTTTTAAAAAAAAAACCAAACTTTGATACCAGTTTTTTAATGGGTGAAGACCTTTCTCTTCCTACATCAAACAAGTGAACCTAAACAGCTCTAATTTTGTCGCATCAGTCCAATCAACTGACTTCCTGAGCTCATCTCCATATTTCTCATGGTCATCATGGGTAGACTTCAGTCTGGCTTTCACATGCCGATAGAGTTTTCCCCTTGGTCAATACCTCATAGCCCTCCTTAAAAGTTCAAGTCAAGAGGAGCAGAGCTCAGCAACAATCATGTTTGCAGAGATCTGAGGGTTCTTCTTGACATTTCTGATGATTCTTCTCTCCAGAGTCTTTGACATTTACACTTATGACCGGGCTTGGGTTTGTGGAACGTGTGTCCTTGTACTTTGCAATGATGCAGCATAAAGTCCACAGCAAGAAAACTTGGAAATAGAAGTTTAACTAGTCATCTACTTTCTTTCTAAGGTCCAGAGATTTATTTTGCTTTGCGTCACAATGAAAAGACTTAAAAAGAAAAAAATGTAGAAGTTTTTTTTTTCAATCTATCCTTAAAGTGGCACTACTCCTCTTCACTGGAGTTCATTTAGTAAAGGTAAATGCTGACTGACTGAACTGTTCAAGACAGATGGTTTTTAGGTGTTTTGAATGAGTTCCATTTGCTACATTTTCTTGAAGAATTCACTCAGGAACTAATAGTTTTGACAATATTAATTGTCAGTATATTTGTTGTGAAGCAATTTTGAGGCTCCTGGAAACAGTATAAATCTACCAAATGAAAGACTTTATATTTATAAATGTTGTACTTGACAGAAAGCAGGAAAAAATGTCCATATCTTGTAGGAGCCTAATCGTGCTTACTACAGCTCAATATATGCATGTAGACTGCACATCATCAAATGTGCACACACGCACATATAATGTACATCCTTGCACCAACCTTAAAATTCATCCAGAGAGGCTCCTGTGTGGAATACAGAGCCAATGCTCCTGACTTGAAAGCCTCTCCAGAGCCTCAGATGTGACATCAGCTCGTTCTGTCTTGCTTCCCCCCTCCTTCCCCTACTCCCTTCCTCTTTCCTACACTCTTTCATCAGCTGAGCCCATCTTTTGACACTTCAGAAGGTGTTCCACACATGCCTGTCACCTCTCCCCTCCTCCACTAACACTTTCTTCCCAGCTCTCTATTGAAAGCACGCATCTCTGTCTGAAACTTATGTACTTTGTAGAGCTAACGCTTTGGCGTTTGCATCACCTTGAAGTTGGTAAGTGGTACTGAGCGAGGAGACCGATCTTTAGTGTTTAAAAGGGGAAGAGCTCAGAAACATTCTGTTAGTGTGGCATGGTGAGTTGGCAGACATTGTACTAAAGTGGGGGGAGGAAGTAATTGTTTCACCTTTGTACCTGTGTCTCCTTACAACATTGAACAACAGACTATGAAGAAAGCAGAAATGTTGGGGACCTCTTTTCCACCTTTGTGTAAAAAATAATCCTCCCATGTCTTTCTGCTTCAGTGTATTCCTCTTACAACCATTTTTATCCCTTTATGTATGAAGCCACACATGTATGTGTTGTATAGTGATTTAAGTGGTCTTTTAATGTATTGTGAGCAATTAAAAGTAAGCATAGAAATCCATTTGATCTACATTAAGGGAATGATATAATGATATTTCTCTGGTTGAACAATAGTGTAGTCTGCTGAGACACTGTACCACTGTGTGAATGCATTGCTTTGTGGACTGAGCTGTGATGACTCCCACGTACCTGCTCAGGATCACTTTGGCTCAGCCTCAGAGAGCATGTTACCTACGTATGGCTAGAAGAGGCCTTTGGTGTTAAAAATAAATTCACTTTGGTTATATATTCCTGCTTGGTGATGTGTTATCTGCCTATGTGTTTGTTTTCCATTCTGTGGAGTTCAGACAGGATAGAAATAACCAATGGAGTTTTACATTTGCACAATTAAAGCACATTTATCAATAATTTGATAGAAAAATAGTAATTAATGCCTTGATTTATTTGTTAATCATAGTTAATCATAAGATAGAGTTGAAGAGAACCAGTCAGCAGTGGACAGTAATAAAAAAATAAAGCAAAATAAAAATAAATAAATAAATAAAAATCCAGTATTATTCTTTAAAAAGATATTTGAAAATAACATCCCACTGTGCACTTTTCAAGTTCTGACACTTGAGACATTCAAGACATTTGTCCTGAAATCTTCTGTCAACACTTGGCATAAAGGGAGGGAATGGATACAGCTTGGCATGTCATGTGGCGGATCTACAATCTGGAGTAGCATTTTAAAAGCCACGTTCCTCTCTGCTTTTAATAGTACTATATCCTTGGCTGAAAAGAGTCACTGCTTCAGTCACTTCTCCCCTGAATTTGATACCATGATCATGTTTTGCCAACTTCTCAAATGCTTAGTGACATTTCTGCCTTAGTGATACAAGCAGATCTTTGCCAACCACACTTATGCTGGCCATGTTCTCACTCAAGATGAATTATTTACATTTACATCACGTGAGGGAAAAAAGAGTCATGCTAACTAATTTGTCCAACCACCAGAACTATACAATGAGTTATACAGCTTAGTTGGATTGTTGATGGAACTCTGAGCTATGTTAAATTTGGATGACGATACATTCATGGAAATAATAAATGATGGACATGTGCAAGGCTGATCATGATATGAAATAATCAGATTGTTCTCCTTTTGTAGGTCATTATATTGTTTGTAATTTGTGTGTAAATATTTCAAATGTTTTAGGGTGTTAGTTGGGCTTAAAGAAAAATCTATATCCTCTCGTTAGGAATGTGTACATCTGCTTGTAAGCAGACAGCTCTATGACCTTTAGAGGGATGAAGGATGCACAGATTTGTCCTCTGTAGCAGTTATTTGTTGGTACACACCTAGTTTACTGTCAGCTTGATAACACATAATTTGTCTATGTCTGATTTGCCAGACCTTTTGTAAAATTGTGGAACAGAGTTTGGATTATGAAAAAAAAGCTTTGAAAAGTTCATTATAATCTGCTCTATCAGCTCATCATACAATTCCCTCAGATTAATTTTTGTCTGAGTTTCAGTAACTAGTGCTCACCTAAAGAGACATCAGTGGCTCTTGTAGCCTTTCAGTGCTGTTTCCTCCATAGTCGGTCTTGATGTAGCACAAGCAGGGTTCCATTTCCATGGTATTATCCTCTCCCCATGTAAAACCATGGCTCCTATCGAGGCCTAATCCTCAGCATGGGGAGAGAAGGGCAGGCATTTTAGATTTATTAGTTTTTTCGCACAAAGCTAAAGAAAGCCCTAGGAATGCAGTTCATGCCACGCTGAGATCAGTATGTGCGCAATGCACACAGACAAAATAGGATTTTGGCTGGGCAAGTAAGAGAGCAGGGATAGAGAGTAGGGAAAGGGGTGAAAAAAGTAAGGCTGGGACTTGAGAAACATTCCATTCTAGAAAGCTTACTTCATTATCAAGTGAATTTATTATTCCCTGGAGTAATACTAACATTAAATGAGGCTTTTTTAATATGCTGGTCAGACATGCTGCTGGCCATTTGAGCTTTGGAAGAAATAGACACAGAGGACTAAGCAAAGCAGCTCCAAATTTGGCTGGGGATTTTCTGCCTCTCTGAATTTTGTTATTCCTTGCAAGGGGAGGGAGAGGCGTTTGGCGTGTTTCTGTTTTTTGATTATTGTCTGTTGCTTTGTTTTGTGTTGTTAACAATGGCCCACTGCCATCTTTTCTCTGAGTTCAATAAACACTTCCTTGAATGACATTATTCTCAGGCATCAAGCCAGACCAGGGCTGGGAAATCATGCTTTTATTAGAAAACATGAATCTTGTCACTGGCATGCCTAAGGATTATTGATGGTAGTTGCAGCACGGATGGCATTTGCAGATAAAGTGAAGCTTAATATTCAAAATTATCATAGTGGTGTCTATGACATTCTTCAAGTAGCGCCTGGTTATTATCGATCGGGTGCTGGTTTCACAAAACGAAAGAATTAATTTATTCTCCAGATCGATTTTTTAAGATAACAGATTTTGCGCTCCCTCTCTGATGGCACATCTACTGGGATATGATGGATGTTAAGAGTATGGTTGAAATTATATTCAAGACCTTCTAGATGGGTAAGTTAGGAGAGAAGTTTTGTTCTTTGAACGTGGCTCGAGTAACTTTAGTTGTCTTACTTTGTATGTCAATCAGCTACCATTGTTGGAGATGAATTCAATAGGCTTTTTAGCACAAGTCATGTTAGAAGCAATCAATTTGAACAGTACATTGGAGAGTGAGCATTTGTCGCTCATTTCCTTCATTCACAGCCCTGCAGTTGAACTCCATATTAAACTATACTCTTGTTGAAACATTTCTTTTTCCATCATAATCTGTCATTAATGTTTTTTTTTCCCCTCTGGTTTCTTCATGTGCTCCAACTGACAAACCAAGCATTTGAACGCTGTTAATCTTACTTTGATGAATTTCTTTGTCTTTTTCCTGTGGTGTAACAGACACATCAAATTCCTCAATAAAAAGTGATTCCTTACTCCACAATTGAGTCAGTTAAATAGAAATAATTTCACTTTGACAAGTTAATTCTTTGTTTCCCCGTTTATAGGGCATCATGTAGGCACAGTGACTAAATTATTGTCACTGCTGTCAGAGGTATTAAATTCTGAAAAGTTCTCTCTTAGTATCATTTGCCTAATTTTTGTGAGTAGCTTGGCCTGTCTGTAGAGTCTGATATTGCCAGCCCTTGTTTATGGCACTCCTTTCCCCAACTGGAGCGAATTAACATTCTCATTATTTTATTTGCCGGATGCAGGGTTTTTAATGGTCTTTCAACAAATTAAATAACCTCAGGGCATGGGCAGGATTAATTAGATAATAACAATCACATCTCCTCTCATCTTTTTAGAAAATAGATTATGTCTTGATGGTTCTATGGATGAGATGGTTCTTTATTTTAAATGTTGATCAGAGTAGGAATCAGTGCAGTAGAAAATCTGTTAATTATTTACAGAGAACCTTATAGTGCCCACCTGGTTGTATCTCTAAATTAACCACAGAAAGTCACTGTAGCTTATAAACACATTTTATTTCCGACATTTCACAAATAGACATAGAAGGAATTGAATAGAATTACAGAACGTGGTTTGAAATGTAAACCTAAATTGCTTAAACAGAAAACAGTTGAACATTTTCTCTGATGCCTTTTGAAGCCACAACGATTCAGCTTCTCTAGGGCATAGAGCCAATGAAACTCTCAACATGTAGTGTTAAGATGTTATCCAATTCCTGCAGGGGGGAGTGATAAAGTCTGACAGAGTGTCTGATCTCCCACTAGTTAATAACCCCCAAATTACAAAATCAGATTGATAAAATCATGCCGAAAAATAAATTGAGTACAACTCCTCAGACCAAGTTGTAGAAACAAATGAATTCCCTTGAAATGTAAACATCTAAAGACATCATATGCTTTTGACTCTATAATACAATGCACTGCAAATGCAAAGCTGTAGTGGTGTTTTCTTTGATCCTGCCACACTGATAATACCTTATTGATAGTAGGTCATTGTCATGCACATGTGCACATCTGCTGTCAGCCCACACCATCATTAAAAGCCTCACAATGAAGGCCTGTTTAATTAGATTTAAATGTCTGAGTAAAAGGAGGAAATGAGAAAAAGGTTTCAGTGGAAGGAATGGTCATTCATGGTAGTAGTCGTTTGCATAATAAACCCAGGGTTTGAAGTGCTCTGTTGACCACATGCGCAGTGAACATCAATATCAAAACATGGCACACAACCTTGCTCCAGTACTTCATGCTTGACTCATTTATACACCAAAGATTTTTTTTAATACCACCCTGATGAAGACAAAAAAAAAAAAAAAAGCGTTTGCTGAGTAAGATAGCACTGGAGAGAGTTGTGTGAGATGTTTTGTTTTTGATGGACGTTCTGCCTCATGCTGGTGTGCGCCTCACTGTGAGTGCACTCTCAAAATAGAAAGCTGAAGTACATTTCTGATGGTGGGGTACAATTTGTCTATCTTCCTTTTTTTTTATAGTGAGCTAAAACATCTTAAACAACCCACATATCTATCACAGGCAGTCATTTAATATACACAAATGACATATAAATAATGACATATATTTTGTGCTTGACTACACTGTTGCTCCCAATATTAAATACATCTCTAATAAAACCTAATAAACACATATAGTACATCTATTTATGAATCAGTTTTAAGCTACACAGGTTGTAGAAATATATATTACCAGTTATATTTGTCATATTTTGTGTGTGTGTTTCTTTCTGTATATTTCATTCAGCATGTGCACTTGAACTTTTTTCCCATATACTTTTTTCACTCGCGTCTTTCTTCTTTTATACTTTATCCATCTCGTCCCACACCTAGTCTTGTGTTACTTAATTCATTTTCTATCAGTTGGTCTTTCATGCTTCAAACTACTGTATCTGTAGCACTGAAGGACTTTTTCATCAACATGTATCCATCACTGGTCAGATAAACTGGTGCCTTTCTGCACTAGATCAGGTAATCATACACACTAAGATTTTCTCTTATAAGGTGAGGGGATTGACTGTATGTTACCTTCATGAGCCGTGTTTGCACTTACGAAAAAAGAAATATCACCATTTGCTATGTTGGAGTTTTTTGTCAAAAAATCACAAACAAAATCACAGGGTGGTTTTTCAGATGAACTTGATAATGAACCGAAGACATTTCTACACTCAGAAGCCAAAACAGTGTTTGTTGATATTTAGATGCACAGAAAAGCCCCACACAAACAGCAGTAATCCCTTTTTGTTCATATCACCCACAGGATCTGGTATAAGTACGTAAGAAGTCTAGACCTGCACTCACAAACATGTCATCTGCTATTCAGCCTCTTGAAGACAGATGAATGCTTTTTTTTAAATGTTACATAGACGGTTTCACACCAGCTGACACCTTCTTTCAAGCAACTAGAATGACTTACAATGATCAGGTGACAACTTCTTGAAACTGCTTCTAAACCCTAGAGTTACAGGCAAAATATTGTATTCAACTGTGAAGCGAACCTGTTTTGTTTGTATTTACAGGAATCTTTCTAACTGGAAGAGTGAAATAGCTATAAATAACTCCTAGCTTCCTCGTCTAGAAGCAGTGGTAAAGGCTTCCTTTGATTTGATGATATTGTATAGATGAAATTAAGTCCACTTTATTTCTTCTTTATATGCTAGTATATTCTTTTCGACTGCCTAATGGAGTGAAGGCATATCAAAAGGCTCATCAAAGCTCAAGACTGAGCGGTGCATTTATAGGGTGTTAAAGCGCTTCGCTTCAAGAGCTGTGGTTTTGCATGATCTAATGACTGGAATGATGTTCAAAGTCATCGTAGCCTCTCAAGTTAGAGAAAACACTTCACATTACTTGCAGAAATAAAATGGTTGATCCATGCGGAAGACTGCTCTCAAGGGGGGAGTACAACATGTAGTGCATATATGCATGTGTGTACTTGATTGTATTGAGGATGGTAATCATGAGGTGAAAGTTTAATAGTTGTGTCGCAGTAGTGAATAAAACTCTTGAGAGCTGCAGCTGATGTGTCCATAACTCTGGCAGGAAGAGGAAGCAGCTTTGCAACTCTTGTTAACGGCCTCTTCACTCTGAGGATTTGCTTATTAATTGCATTACAGTAAAACTTCCCCTCTTTTCAAGTCACTAATCTGTCATGCAGTTAAGACTGTAATAAACAGAACTCTGCCAATGTCTTTTATTATATATTTTAACACATAGCATTTGCGACATATGCATTAAAATATCTAAAAATAACTAGAACTGTGGAATATATTTTTGACTTACATTATGTATATTACAGAAATAAAAATATTAGTATATATTACAGAAACACAGTAAATACCTGATTTAAAAAAAGCATTGCATTGTAAATGAAATGACATAACATGAATGTACATCACTAAATACGTCTCTTTGTCTGTAAAGATGAATTCTACACTAGCAATTTCCATCATCCTGTGCTACTTCAAATTCTTCTGATTCATGTTTTGTCACAGGTTTGCCGAAGAAATGTCAAATATGTTAAGAAACTACAGAAAATGGTGAAGTGGTGTTGTTCTTTCTCTAGTCTGTGATATGTTGTAGTCAGTACTTGCTTTTTCTGTCCTGTTATTTTTCAGTCTAACCCAGTTTTTCTTGATAGTATTGGTGCTTTCCTCCCTGGCATTGATTAGTCCATTTTAGAAGTTTTACATGTAAATGTTTCACCAGGGTAAAAATGAAATAATTGCAAAAATTTTTATCATTACATTTGCTTGCCACCTCCTCAGAGGGACATTTAAACACACAATAAGAGTTTAGATAGCAGCAAAACATGTTGCTGACGAATGAATTAGCACCGTGGGCTATGCATTGACGTTCAGTTCATTTGAGCTTGGAGGAATGCTGCAGGCAAGAGTTAATTTCTTAAAATTAAACTAAGCATATTGGTACAGAGGTTTATGGAAATCTGACCAGTATGTCTCTGAGGCATTACAGAATTCTTCAGTGCCTGTGGGGTAATATTAAGTAGCTGGTTGTTTGTTATTAACTGGATTACTGTGCTGCATGATGAAGGAACAGTGGGTGTGTTAAGGGGGTTGTGGTGTTCCATTAAAGTTGCTTTAAGTTTTTCCTATCAACCTTACAGAGAGGGTAATGACTATATCAAAGGGCTTGGAGCTGAGCACTGCACCAGCATGTCAGGATATTGAAAAATCACCTAGGAGCCTTTTTTTTTTTTTTTTTTTTTTTTTACTTTATAGTGTTTCTGCTTCATTAGGTACAATACAAAAAGTGATGATTGTGGGAAGGAAAGAAGAAGACGACGTTTCAAAAAGGTGTCCAGTGTTATACTCATAGGATGCACATGGAGTTCACACACAAATTAATTAAAGCAGTGTTTCCCACGTGTGCCATGGCAAATCATCAGGTATGCCGCGGAAGACTATCCACTTTCACCTGATTGGTACTCTAAGCGAGTGGCGTGATATAAATACGTACAACTGCACATGCCAATAATCCACTCTACAGCAACAGTTTCCCTTTTCAAAGTGAAAATGAAAGTGAACCGGCTCCAATGTGGTGCGTTCTGTTGATAAAAGCCCCCCTCACTAGTGTGGAACCTGTGGATCGGGTTGGGGTGGGGGGCATATGCCTCTATTATATGGATCTCAATCCATAAGCTGAGGTTCCGTTGGAGGGGTCACTGATGCACCCCTCTCAGCTTTCTTGTTCCAAATGTCTTTCTTCAATTCCTGCAAGAATATCAGCTTTGTGTTCAACTAAACAGGCCTAGGTTTCACACTGAGTAAGTAAATTGAGACTAGATTTGCATTATAATTCAGTAAATATTCTTTTTGTGACATTTTTGTTTGGTGGTGTGCCTTGTGATTTTTCAAATGTAAAATATGTGCTGCGGCTCAGAAAGGTTGGGAAACACTGAATTAAACCTTTGAGATCACTTTTATTATCAACAGGCAATGAAATGGGGATTCATGTTGGTTTCCTGATGTGACTACAAAAAAATATTAAATCAATTACAGCATGTGAGGCTGGATTTCTCTCACTTAAAAATATAACTAAGATGTCTTTAAAATAGAAAGTTTTAATGACATGACCCCAGCTTTTGTAACAGGGCAGCGGAAGATGCGAATTAACGGCAGAGCTCAAATGGCGATCTTTATTCCTCCCTTTTAATTTCTCCCCTGGCGGCACTGAGTAATAGGTGGGTAATTAGCACAAGGTGAGCTACATTTTTAAAGGGTGAGCAGCTTTATAGTGTCGCACCTGTGTTAAGTCTCTTTCATTGTTGTTCTTTGAATATTCAGTACATTTTTAACCTACATCTAACTTTGCCAACATCTAACACTCATGTTTATTGACTGTTGATAGAGGCTTTACCATTGAATACTGTGGTGCACTGCGGCTGCTAGAGTGATGCAGCTGCTGTTTCAGGTTCCTTCTACATTTATAGGTATATGTAAAAAAGGGTGCATAGATAGATAGATAGATAGATAGATAGATAGATAGATAGTAGGGATGTAAGGATTACTGGTATAATGATAAACCGTGGTAAAATTTCTGATGGTTAGTATTACTGTTTAAATTCTGATTATCATGAAAACTGTGTTCGATTACTGCACTTTGAAAATCACAGTAATAATGCAAATTTCCTGGAGGAGCAGTGGCACTCCAGGCGTGCATGTGCAGTTTGCAGTGTTTGGCCTCTGAAAACATGGCTGAAGGCACCTGCACGGATAGCACTTCAGAGATTCGGGGATAGCGGGCGGGCTCCCACACGGACCCGGCATGTCCGAGCGCATGGACCCGGTCCCTATGCACAGAGAGAAAGATATGTATGGGAACTGGTCTGCGCTAGTGTTCACCCCTCCCGGCCTCCACTGCTTCAGATCCTCACCCAACAGAGAAGCCGTCTCAATATAGATACTCAGGACAAACTCATGCCAGTTCAAATGGAGCCCAAACGAGTGAGCTTCAGCTGTACATTGGCACATGATATGTGGACAGGCCAAAGGAGAGGAGGCTTTATGAACTGAAGGAAATTCAACAGTAAATCCAGTGACTGACCTCCAGAGTAACCGGACCATATGCCACTGTTGGGATTGGTCTATCACTCACCAGGAATGAACCACTGACCAGTTTGGATCAGATCACTCTAACATGTTTTGAAATCCTCATTCTTTCAGAATATTTACATTTGTTCATTAAGGAAAATATGATTGTGTTTCACTCTCTGTTTGTGTGTGTACAATAGTGTATGTGTGTGTGAAATGGTGAATGATTTGATATGGAAAATGGTCAAACAAGCTCCATTATGACCTGTCCAACTGGATTGGTAAGCAGAATCGACAACAGCATTGATACTGATAAAATCCTATCTATTCCCACCCCTAGTGCAGATATCTCTTATGGCCGTAAGGTGCCATCTTTAATACACATTTATATGTTTGATGTTTACATGTTGATATTTTAATGTTTCTGCCAACAGGAAGTACATTGTGTGTGTTATTCTATTTATTTATTTATTTTTTCAAAATACAGCTTTTAAAAATTATTTCAGTGTGTGTAAGTACTTTTTGAACATTTTGAGCACATTTTAACAATACCGCGATAATAATAACCATGTTAATTTTGGTCACAATAACTGTGATATGAAATTTTCATATCATTACATCCCTAATAGACAGACAGACAGACAGACAGACAGACAGATAGATAGATAGCTTACTTTACTTTCTTAACATTAAAAGGCCTGAAAATGTTTTTTTTTTACAACTCAGTATACTCCTACATTTACTATATATAAAACTCATATATAGTATATACTAAATATGCAGTAAAATACTCATACATAGTAAATAGATATATTTACTATAGGCTATATGAGTATATACTCATTCAGAATACACTTATCTCATAAAATTAATTGAAGGAGAATCTTTATTTGTCAGTATTTTATACATGTGGACTCACACTGAACTCGAGCCACTGTTTTTAACCCATCACTATCCCACATAGGTTGCCATTCAGCCAATGGGGGTTAAGTGCCTTGCTGAAGAACTCGTCAGCCAACAATTTCTCAGCCAGTTCTGGGAAATTGAACTGCCTGCTTCTCCAACCATCTATGCCATGACTGCCCCCAAAATGGAAGTATTATTGATACAAGTGGAGTTATTTTGTTGTCAAACATATTTACATGAGTGTTGACTGCTCGATAATGAGCCATTCTCAGTTTGATGTCTGTCAGGATGGATATTTGTTTTTGTATGACAAACTTTGACATTAGAAAAGCTCCAGTTTTGTGTAAAATCTCACAAGAATTTTTCTCCCCACATGCAATTAGGGATGGGTTAGATTTACATAGCCACATATCTCTCTGCACTGTTTTAACACACAGCCAGTGCTGGAGAAAACTCTGGCTGAACTCATCATCGTTCTGAAACAGAAGCAAAACTCTGGCTCAAACCAATCACAATTGTCTTGGGCAGTGCTAAAGGGTGAAGTGGCGGTGCCTTTGGAAATACTGTCGAGGGGACTTGTTTTGGTGGAATTCTTGCATATGTTGAGGCGAGTCCTGGCACTGAAAAGCCTAAATCCTCACAAAAGAAAACACCACAATGAACCAAGCAAGACTGTATTATTGCATAATCTAAATCTTTGGCATTTTCAGTGTGTTTTTACTCGCTGAGATGCTGCTGTTGTTTAACATAGTGACGTGGGAAAACTGTCACAGAGATACTGGCTGGGGATGAGAATGCTGACTGAGATAGTTGGCTAATGGCTTATTCCAATAGTGTTTTGGTTCTGTACTGGCTGTCAAGGATGTTATAAGTTGTTAAAAAAAACTACATTGGCAGTGTTGTTTCAGAACGAGAAATGGTTTAACCGTAATATTCTCTCTTAACAGCAAGTGTAAGCACGCACCTTGTTAGCGGGCTTTGTTTGCAGGAGCCATGTTGACTCTTTTGTCTTCTTGTTCTCCTTCCTACCTCAGGCTACATAAAAATGAAGGCCTTAATTGATTTAATGGTTGTTCACTCCCACATGCATGAACAGTTGCAGTATCGAGCCGAGCTGTAAGTGTAAGGAGAGGGAGGTTATTGTAAGAAAAAAATGAACAGAAGGGGCACCAATTTTAAAACCCTCTCAAGTGATTACTTGGTTACTAAGGGGAAGGAAACTGGTAAGATGGTGGATGATTTGATTTTTTATGCCATGAAAGGTTGCTGGGCAGTGTGGGCCATGTAGCCAGGTGGAGATTTATTCCCATTCAGACAACCATTATTGTTGACCTTGCCTTGCCTGGGAAAGCCAGAGTAAACAGAGGCCTAATAAATCAACTTTAACAAGCACAGTAGTCCTGGCTGGTGGAGCAGCCATGCAGCGCCGACACGCAGGGGTGGATTAATCCACACCACCTCTTCTCCACAGAGGATACCTGTAGAGTCTGATTTGGCTGATAGTTTGTATGCAGACGCGCAGGGACATTTAATTGCTCCACTGAATGCATCTCCCCAGCCAATGTGTTTGTATTCACACTCAGAGTTGTGTTTGTATGGGAGATACAGAGCAGTCAAAAGATAGGATGCATAATCATACTCTTGTGCTGAATTTCTAGACTACACTTGAAATTTCATTACATGTTTACCTGGTGTTCCAGTGCAGGATATTTGTCGAGCAGATTGACTTGCCTGCCTATTTGATTCCTCATCAAATTCATCCCCTCGACGTCAAGCAGATTATCAATGATTTATACTTTATACTGCAGCTCCCTGCAATGTAAATGCATTCATATAAACCATAATATCCTGTTGATATGGCAAAGTAATAACCTAGTGTACCACTGACTGTTGTGTTCCTGTTTAGAACATCAGATGATTGTTTTATTATAGTATTTTTTTCATTAGCAAATGATAGATGAACATTACAGTAATTAAATCACATCATGATATTTCAGTGCGGAACCCACAGCAAAAACACACACACACACGTAAAAACATAAATATGCACAAAAATACACTCACAGACACATGCCACACCGTTCTTCCATCACAACCTTCTTCACCCCAAGTCTGCCGTTCTTTGCCTCTGGGGTGTAAATGTGTGTGGGTGCTGAATAGTAATTTTTGAGTGCAGCTTGTAGGATGGGTTTAGACAGAAAATATGCAGAATTGGCAGTGTCAGTCAGTCAATATCTCAGTCTGTTATTCTTCCTGACATTTGGTTGGGGAATGATCCCAGATCTTTCACAGAAATGTTCCACAATGTACTTTAATAGGTACAGAGAGGAAATTAAATAATGTATCTGAGAAATTTCACTGTGTTATAAATTAGTGACTCAGAGTGATGGGATATGAGATCCACTTATCTCAAAGCTTTTGTTTGGACAGTTTGTGGCTGTACTTGAGTCAATTCTTTACATGTACTGTATGTGTCCACATATGTGACTGTCTTACTATGCACGTGGGTGTATGTCGGCAGAGTAAATGCAGGAGAGTTATTCTTCCAGTGTCATATTTTTGGCATGGTTGTATTGTGTCCCAGGCTGCTGCACAGTTGGTGAATATCAATGCAGTGTGGCATAGTGACGGGGACTGGAGCTGACATGTTGTCACACTGTGATGAAAAGCACTCTGAGATGATGTGGCGGGAGTGTTCCTCCTGTCCGCAGAGAGATGGCAAGCTGGCTCTGGCATTTGTGTATTCTTTTGTGCTTGCATGCATGTGAGTGTATATGTTTGTGCATACTTTTCTGTGAGTACACTTGCAGTTGTGTGTGCTTATTGCTTGGCGTTAAAACCCATATCACTTTACACAGAACCTGTGGTTTTGCTTTTGCTATGTTTTTGGTGTAGCAGTGGCAAAATATATATTTACTATAGAAACCAATAAAACAAGGTGTGTACTGAGTGACTTGGCTGTCAAGAATATGTCACAAACACTGACATGTACTCGTCAAGATCAACCACCCCTCCCAAGAATTGGAGGTGATATATTTTACATAACATGATATTCTAATGTGTTACAAATGCATTTTTGACCCTCAACCATGTACGGTACTGCAAAGACATCTCTACAGGAAAGATGCTAAAATATAACTAAAGCATTTCTCCGACTAAATTTATCTTGTATTTACCAAACAAAACACACCTGTCAATGGGATAAGACAATTTTGTTTGGCTAGATTTACTAAAAGTAGAATGAAACTCCACCCTTCTGAGATAATACTAAAACTTAAGTATGTTTTGCTTATTATAAGCAACAAAAACGCAGACCTAATATTATTAAACTGAGAATTTCTGCTGGTCTGCTCATAAAATAATGAAAACAATGTTGTTCCTCAGTTCGGGTATTACAAAAACCATTGGAATATCTTATTTATACAAAGTCAGATATATTTTCTTAAGTTAAAAATACTTTTCCAATGAAATGCATGCTTGAGATGATAATTCTTTTTAGAAAACTAAGACTTGTCCTCCAGAAACAAGACTTTTGTACTTTCTGAAATTCCTTTTTTTGAAGTTGAGCTTTTGTACTGTTATATTTGCGTTATCCCACTGAATCTATGAAGGTCTGAGATACAGACTTCTATATATGGATACATACTGCACACATGTAGCTTTTTCATGTGTATACTGTCTCAGAAATGTTCCTCAGTTGAAGCTTTCTCATTTTATTCCTTGACAGTGCTTGTGGATTTTGCAACCACTCTATCAAGTCTCCATGAACTTGATGAACTCTCTACCATTTACACCACTGGAGAGCTGATGTGAGGGGGGGGAAGTCACTTTTCCCTCGCTGTAGTAGTGGTCTGGCCAGGTCTCTGCAGACTCTAGGAGGGCCTGTCTAGGCCTTCTGTTTCCTTTTTTGGGCAAAGGTTCAGCTCTCACTTGGGCAGAGGCCTGTTAAAAGCTTTGCTTAATGCATACGAGTTTGTCTCTGTGGGCTGATAACAGACAGGCCCCACCTGGTTGCTGCCTGAACTTAGTAAGGTTAATTATTGAACAGGAGAGCATGAAGGACACAAGTGCACATAAGCACAAAACGTGTCATTGTAAGTTATTTTTAATCCACAAATTTATATATACATACAAGCATACAACTACAAACCCTAAAAGACAACTAAACATCCCATCTATTATTCCTAATGTTGATATAGTACATACAGATGTCAAAGTTGCTGTATGTAGGAATTATGTTCCAAGTAATCACAAAATGGCCCTGACTGTCACCAGAAATAAAGGAATCATGTTCATTTCAAATACTGATATCACAGACAGTAGTAGTCCAGCCAGAATATTTGCATTTGGAAAACTAAGTGTCAGCCCCTAAATAATGTTTATGTTGTCATTTTGTGTTTTGGTCTGATGCTCCACCCATCACCTATCTGCCAATCACCAAGTCAGTAGTGTTTCAGCATCCAGGTTGCCAGTTCCCACTGAGCTGCATCTGGAACATTTCTGATCACAATGTCTGATGTTACTAAACCTAAAAGGTCTCTTATTATTCCCAAATAGGTTGTGACAAAGTTAGAAACAAAACAAGGATATGTATAGGAGATACTTTTGAAACATGGAGACGGCTGAAAGCAGAGAAGAATTTGAAGACCGACGCCAGCTCTCCTGTGGTCTCCCCTGGCTTTCAGTGGCTCTTACCGGGTGGTGAGACTGCAGTGTTTTCTCCTGGGCTGAGCTGCGGTGTGTTCTCCTGGGCTGAGCTGCGGTCTTTTCTCCCGGCCCGGGCCTGGGTGAAGACACTGCAGCCCAGGTGAAGAGACCGCGGTCCGGCCCCAGGAGAAAACACCCTAGCTCGATCCAGAAGAGACCATGGCCCAAGGAAGAGACTATAAGAGATGGTATAAATAGCAGTGTAGGACTCGTCGCTTGCCATGGTACCTCCTTCTAGTAGACTCTCATGCTGGATCTGGCAACCCCTAGTCTTGGGGGGGGGGTGAATACCACACTCTACAGTATTGTAATTGCAGTACCAGTTTTGGCCACAATCCTACATATGGCTCCTTTAAGGTAATATTGTTGCAGTGTTGTAACTGACAGTGTTACTACAAATGTTGTGTGACTTTCTGCTATGACTAACCTTGAGGATTGTGAGGCATGAGATGACATGCCTTCTTGAATCAAATTCATTTAATTTCCTGTTTTGTAATATACGTGTGTAAAACAAAGTGGTTCAATATAGTTGCTGTATATAATGAAACTTAGTTTGTGCAGGACTATTCAATGAATAGACTTTATTGTGTGCTGGGTGTCTATGCTGTGTATGTCTAGCTCTATATGCTTATATATTCATGTGTTTACATGGAGACATGTGTGGCCCTGTGTGGATGTCCTCCTGTGTTAGCAGTGTATTATTGAATATGCATCTCCATCAATCAGGGAGTTGTCTGCTGTCTACTCTGTCCTAATTGCACCCCTAACCCTCTCCTTCTCTTCTGTTGCAGTCTTTGGTCACAGTGTAGCATTTCATTTCCATAGAGGAGTCCTTTTTGATACAATAGTCTCATTGAAGTACTCCTCTCCAGATGTTCTCTCCATAGATAAATCTGCTATTCAGATCTCTATAATTGATTGTAATATGCAGAATTAATGCCTAGGGTTAGAAAGAGAATTCTTGGAAACGTTTTTCACTTTCCTTTTGAAATTCAAAACAAGAAAGCACCACAATGCACTTTTTTCTTTTGCCCAGGCACAGCATACAAGTGCAGTGCAGCGGTGCCTATTTGCATATTCTCTAGCTGATTCTGTGCAAAACAACTTGGGTATTGTTACAGACGTAATTAGGAAGATGATCAAACAGGGCTTTTTTTTTTTTGCGACATTCACTCTCTCTCCCTCTCTCATGCTGATTGGAGTAGCACTGATACCATTGCTGGATTTCCATTTAGAGTTAAAATTTTTATTGTAAATAGTGGCTGCTAATGATGAGTTCCGCGCATGCAGCTAACAAATGTATGTGATGAATTTAAGAAAGTTTGCTGTTGTCAAGTTCAGAAAGCGACTGAGTCACAGAGACAGATGAGACAGACAGAGAAAAAGACTGAGAGAGACAGACGGATGCAGTGACAGAGAACGAGGCTGAGTAGTGAACTCATTTGGAATTCAAGTGTGTTGGTAATAATAAGGGAACCTCGGCAGCCCTTGTTGAATTATAGATCACACCAGCACGATTGGATGAGGTTAGGCCATTGTAACACCAGCTTAATAATTTACAGATTGTATTACTACAGTAACAATCGCGCAGGGAAGGTAAGTATTTTTCTAGTCCTCCCACATATATGACGGAAGAGGAGGCATGTGTCATATTGAATCTAAGGTCCCTCAGATACAAATGTTGAAAATCTCCTTTTTTGGCAGAGCTTTGGAGTGATTTGCATTTGTGCGGATGCCACAATATGTTGTAGTTGAGCTGATAATTTTACTTTCTTTTCATTATTGTTTTTTTTTTTTTTTTTTTTTAATTTTCCAGCAGCAGCTATGTGACACCTTATGTGTTTCCTGCACACCTGCTGCTCTTGGATTTCTCACTACCTCATATCCTTATTTCAATCTTGTGAGGAGACTGAGCACTGGGTTACTCATAGTGACTAATTCCAAGCTGTACATA
This sequence comes from Apogon hyalosoma, assembly GCA_037367295.1. NCBI lineage: Eukaryota > Metazoa > Chordata > Actinopteri > Kurtiformes > Apogonidae > Apogon > Apogon hyalosoma. The sequence continues at coordinate 17,713,607 of JAPQRP010000002.1, forward strand.
CACAATGACACACAGTGCATGATCCGTTGGCTCATACATACCGCCTAAGTGTTTTTTTTTTTGTTGTACTTTGCTTTCAGTCTGACTGGACATGTGGCTTATGACACTTTGTCCATGTGGTGTATCATGTCACTGTGACTCTACACCGACATGCTTGAGTTCATCCTGCCTCACTGTCTGTATTTATAAAACAAAATGACTTCTCTTTCAGTCTGCCGGATATATAGCAGAATTCTCTTTTCACAGAAAAATGTGGCAAGGAGTAGACTTCATGATGATGTTGTAGGAAATGAGAATATATAAGGTTTTAGAGAGAACACCTGGGTTGGTAGTGATAGGACGAAACAGCAACCTCGTTAACTTCAGATCCTGTTGTTGGCAGTAGGTGAAAATCAAGTCAGGCAGGCACACGTATCCCCCAGTCGGCCACTTTCTCCCTCAACCAACTGCTTTTCCCTCTGCCCAAATATATGTTGACAGACAGTTAAGTATCTTCACTGCACAATGACGTGTGTGTGTGTGTGTGTGTGTGTGTGTGTGTGTGTGTGTGTGTGTTCAGGCTTGCATCCATATGCATGGCTTGGCTGTAGATTGCAGAGGTAGGACTTCCCCAGGACATGTTAAAGTTACAGCTAAAGCCGTCTGACTGTCTTTGTGTTGCATCAGTTAGAAGGCAGTAGATTAGTAATATGCATTTGCCGCATCTGTGTGATAAAAGAAACTGATTTCGACTTATTTGTACCTCAAATGTACTCTTTTTGATGCATTTTATTTGTTGTTGATAATAAATAGTTTACATCATTTCTACAAACCTGAATGGCTAAGTATTTAGAGGTAACTATCTTTTAGTGTTTTCTTTTATGGTAGGCTTCAGATCTGGGAGAAAATATGATGATACGTTGATAATACAATACAATACAGACACACAATTACATTTCATAGCAAAATTTTAAACAGCAGGGTGTGATTTATGAAGGAGAATGTTTACGGTTGTTTTTCAGTTTGCTAGTTGACATATAATTTTTTAACATTTTTACTTTGCTTTCATATGAGATATTTGTATAGCTTAAGAGTTGGTGAAGGTTGTTAGTGTTCCTTGATTTGGTCAGACATCACTAGAGTCTTTCTTCTTTTTACATGGCCAACTCAGCACTACTCCAGACCTCAGTTCTCAGTGTCTTAAATTAAAACAATATCAGCATCTTTGCCAAGTTTAACTTTATCGTGGCTGTTCTTTAGGTTTTAAAGATGGAAAGCCAGTAAGAAACAGATAGTGAGTGCGCTTTTTTGCAGACAAGTGAAAAACACAAACAGCAATAAAAAAGAAACCTCCATCATCTAGACTAATTGCTATGAAAGAAAGTGTAAGTGGCCAATTATATTTAGAAGAACTAATGGAGGGCAACTGAAGAAAAACTAAGGAGATGTTATTTTAAAGACTGGTCTTGTTATGGTCTTTGTAGGAAAATAGAAAATTATAAGTGGCTCGACTGAATGACAATAAATGCAATAGTGCAGAGTCTTGGATCTTGTTTAAAGGGAAATACAAATTTCCTATATACTAATTTTGACATTCTTAGGGCTATGAAAAAGTAACCTTAACAGGGAGCTGTGAAATGAAAAACTTTGAAATATTGTGGTAATGCACTCCATTATCAGCGTTAACATCTTTAGCAAGCCCAGAATACTATTGGGTGTTTTGTCTGACTGAATGACACTGGGGTATTAATTGTTGTTCACTGAAATTTACAGGGCATACAGTAGCAAAAATAAATGCAGATGTATTAACTAGAAAACCATAATGTCATTTTTGAATATAACTGGACTACTCTGACAGAGTAGTGAAAGTCATAATTTGTCACAATATGATTTGTAAAGCCTAAAACAGTTAAGAAAAAAAAAGGCAAATTACACATGACATGACTGCTTTACAATTTTATTAAATAAATAAGGCCCATTAAGAATATTTGATGATGAAAAACAATCTTGGAACAGTTAATTAATTAAAAAAAAATCAAGTAATTTGAAGAAGTATTTTATTATTGAGAGAAAATCATATTTAATCTCTTAATTATATCCAAAGCTGTATATTAGAAAAAACATACTTTTGCAAATATTGGGTGACACAGTATGCAGGCACATTTACAGAAGAAAGTTGTGTTTGGTAAAAATTGTGATATAAATTGGTAATGAGCTTTTTTTCCTGCACTCTAAAATTATCATTTAAATCTGTGCGATCTGCTGCCTCAACGTTCCTCTCAGATGGGGGTCTGTGAACCACTTTCTTCCAGCCTAGCAGAGGAACCTCTTCTGCCCTGCAACTCTTTTAATTGGGATGCCACGGTTAAAATTGGAGTGCCTGAAACCTACAGGGATTCCTATTCCTTATCGTACCCTGTACACATTCAACTTGCAAGTTAATGACCACGCGACTGTTATGTTTAGACGCACAGCACGACTGAAAAGTCACGTCTCCCGTTTGACACCTTCAACTATCTGTTTAAAATAACACATCGTATACCAAGCAGCAGCGTTAGATGTGTTAAAATGGACACTGGGTTTATGTTGTGGTGCTTATAATAAATAGTGCGCCTATTGTTACGGTGCCATTGCACATTTCAAGGCTGTAAGTAGTATCCTGCTGCTATGGGGCCACGCTTTTCTGTAATGTATGTTGACTTTACCTTGGAGGATTAAAATATAAACAAACACAAATACAACAGATATCATCATATTTATATATAAATAGAGGAAATGTGGAGGTTGCACTCTGCTTTCCATTGTCATTAACATGCACAACAAACTGGCCTGTTACAACGAATAAAAAGAAACAGAAATGTCATATTCCATGTCTGTTTCTCCATCTTCTTCCACCTTCTGAGATTTGACTAACATCTTCTTGCACCTCCTTCATCTTGACGTGCTTGACTTGGAAGTAGAGCTGGTTGATGTGATCTAAAAATCTCAATTTACGATCGACTGTTCTGAAGACAAATCATAAAAATATAAAGAAATTGTCTTTCTTTACTCAAACTGTATACCATACGCTATGTCTAGAGTAACACTTTTATATGTAACATAATTAATATGTTACATGGTGCAAACAGGTAGCATTTGGAATTATTGTTGACCAGGAAATGTCTCAAAAGAATGAGCTCTCATTTTTTCATGACTTTGACAGAGCAAAACCTTGATTATTTAAATTAAATTGATATTGCCCAGCCCTACTGAAAAGTACCTTTCATTATCAGTGTTTTCTTTGTACTTTCTAAACTCTTAAAGCACCTCTAAAAACACATTGTGCATGTGTGAAATTAAACTGTTTTTTATTAAAAACAGAATAACTGTTGAACTGTGTTGATGTCAATGTCAAAATTATTCAATGTAAATCAGTCAGAAAAGTCAGAAATGCTCATTTCTTCTAAACTGTCCCTTTTCAGAATAAATTCTACATAAATGTCATTGCCTGTACTGTATCCAATGGTACAAATAATCCATCATTAAGGAATATGACATGCTTTTTTTCATGAAGTATATAAACAATATTTAGCTTTTATTCTTATAGATGCTATTGAAAGAGAAATTCAGGTTCTCAGGAAAATCACTGCTTATCAATTAATCGTTAATCGATCAATAAGGTCAGTCAACTAATGATTAATGAATTAATCAATAATTTGCATCCCTAGTTTATGAATTTGGGTCTTTCCATAACACTGGGTTTATTTTGGTATCTGACACTTTGCCAGCTTATTTACACTTAATGATAAAAGAGTAGTTTAGACATATTTCCCCCCAGAATGTACCTATTGATGATCTCAGATAAATGTAAAAAAAAAACAAAAACTATATACTCTTACTATGAGCCATCCCAAAACTGATTAATTTTTAATAAAATATTGGGGCCAAAATTAGGACCAACAATAGGACAGCAAAAGTTACCTAGGTATCAGTGCGTTTGATCTGGACCACATGGCTTGAAATGGTCTTATATACTGCTATAAATAAAGATAGACACTGTGCTAAATTTGACGGACCTAGTGGTTTTTTTCTAATCCAGACATGCTGATTTTTCATGAATTGGCAGTCTCATTCCAGGTTTCACGTGTAACCCATTGTGTCCACTCATGTTGCATGTGGAACCTGCCCATTTAAACACATATAAATCGTGAGTAATCATTTTCAATCATCAATCATTTTGCAACAGCGGTCATTTTTGTCAGACACTCTGCCTTGCATATTTACTTCGTTGCCCAAAATGTACCTGTGAGAGAATAAAAAGTGTGTAATTTTCATGTCCTTTCTACCATGTTACATGCATATTTTTGTATGTATGCATCAAATTAAAATGTGTTATATCTGAAAAACAGTTTATTTTATCTCAGTAAATATTTATTTTTAAAATAAACCCAAAGTGCTTCCAAACTTACTTCATAACATTAGTCTACATAACATTAGTTCTTGTTTGAACTTTTAGCCCCCATGTCCTGCTTTTAGGGACCAGTTTCGTAGAAGCACCAATGTACGTTAATTAGCTGCTATTCAAGCTTTTTATGTAAAATCTGTGTGTGCAATTTTTATTCACATAACTGACTCAAACGCAAACAGAAGTGCAGTTTTAATGTATTTATTCCAGCAGTGGCAGACTTATACAATAATAAATAAGGATGACATACAATGAATAGTCAAAGGCCGTTAAATCCATAATTGCTATTGTTTCTATGTCAGATAATTGTAAACTACAATTTCATTATCTGCACAACTGTAATAGCAGATGCTTTTGTTGTTTATTTTGTTGTGTATTTTGTTTTTTCGATACAAATTTGCCATTCTCATGTCTGGCCTCTGAAAAGAAAATAGTCTACCTTCAAATAAGATATAAAACAAAGCCTAAATCAACATCAATCAGTGCAGTCCATTTCACACATCCATCCCCATGTAATATTACCCTGTCCTGCTTTCATAACAATAATTCTGTCTCTTGCACTCTGTCTTTTCCCATCCACACACACACACACACACTCACATGCATGCAGACTCAAAAAAAAAAGGCTGACAATTACACAGTCTTCCTTTTACTTGTTTTCTGTTGCACTCCACCTTTCTAATCATCTCACAGTCGAGGATCTCAGTTGTAACTTTTTTCCCTCTGCAGGACAGAATATTGTGTTTTGTTTTTTTTTCTTAGATGTGTGTGGTGGTGGTGGTGCTGTGCTACTGGTCTCAGCATCTCAGCACCACCTTTAAAGCTTTGTTGCTCCCCGAGTGTGCTTGGAAAAAGAGAAGATGTTGGCAAGCTAAGGCATCCTGCCAGTTTGTCTGTCTTTTTCTACATGGGCTGCTGCTGCTTGGGGTCAGCGTTCAGGTCAGGGTTTGAATCTGTCAGCGGGACTGGTTCTCCTTCACTTCTGAGTGAATACACTTTTTCACAGACTGTGAAATAATATAACAAACACCTGACAGTATATAAATATCCTGAATATCTATAGCTATTAAGGAGCAGGGCCACATTTTGCGTTTGGAGATTTTTTTTTATCTACTGTTTCTGCCACTCAGTTCAGAATGTTTGTAGCTGGAAATTAGGACAACTTCGAAATAAGTAGGTTGAAACATTAGGACTTAAACTTGCAAATATGCAGCATTTTCCTCCTGGGAAATTACTTAAATCATTAATTAAGTAATTGGTTTTCTCTAGCTTGGTTATTCTATGAAATAATTAGTTATTTCAGCCCTACTGCAGTGGCTATTGCTTCGTGCTTGCTGATCATGATGCCTATTTGCTGATGACAGCCTCCAGTTTTTTGAGTGATTGCATGCTCTTATGTGTGTCAGAGAGATTGCAGCTAAAAAACCTGGGGTTCAGATAATGACTTTTTTTGCTTCATGTTGCTTTAGAAATTCACATTTAAAGTTGTGATTGTCAGACCTCTTTTGAAACCATAGGTGCTCAGTCGTAATAGATACTCAATTTTTACCTCTTCTGTGTTCATGTGCCTTTTCATTGTTTGTTGTCCATCCTCATGTTTTCTCCTTCATTATCAAGCAGTGACATGTACTGAAATGGCCCCAACAGCCTTGATTACCTGTGTGCTATATCTACTCATGCTAAATTAATCTGAATTCAGCTTTCCCGCCTGGTTTTAACACCTCAGAATTGTATTGCTCAGGGAGACTCCGGGTTCTCCCTCCTCTCGTGTGACTCTGACTCCCATGCTCTTATTTTCACCCCACTCTGTCTGTCCTATCTCCTGCTCTTCCCTGTTCATGGAGGCAGGTTTCTGACGTGCGATGGAGCTGTGGCTTCCCCCCATTCTTCCTTTGATAGAGGTGTGGGGTCTAATGAAAGTGAAGCGATTGGGACTGGGAGGAAGCAAAGGGACTGAGCAAACCATGGGGGTCTGGGTCTGGAATTGGATAGTTAGAAGGTTGCCACAGTGCATTAGTGCAGGGGACATGGTGTAGGAATGTTGGGAATGGCTTTTTTCACCAGTGATTGGGTCTCATGTCACAAGGCCTGCTGGTTTAAATGATGCCTGATTAATTGAATGAGCCACACACTTCGCATGAACTCCACTGATAAAGACTCCATACAACACACCCAAGTCCCAGTATTATTTTCACCACAATTGTAGCATGAAACTGTTCAAGACAGTTAGATTTTCCAATGAGGCAATATTACTCAGTGCAATAGTTTGTCAGTGTAGCATGGTTTCTAATTTTGAGTTCAGTAATTGGCTTCTTGCTAAAGGAATAGAAGAAAACTTCCACATCTGTTTGTGTTTTTCAGAGTTATCTTACTGGCTTACAGAGTCAGTTGTGTTACTCCACAGGTCCATCAAAACCTCTTACTAGCTTTATATGCTTGACATATCAGTCTGATGAAACAGGATGCCAACACAGTAGGTAAGCCCGCCTCACTACAGTAGACCATAGTACATCAGAGAGATTAACCAGGAATTCAGATGTATTAGAAACTATTTCAAAGGATTAAAATGTTTTAGCCTCACCTAAAGTGTGACATCAAATACAGTTTCTTCACTTAGGGAGCATAAGCGGATTTAGGCTCTCTCCTTTCATTACGCCTTGAATGCTGTTGAAACGGCCCAGGACAGAGCGGCGTCAAGATGTGCAGAAAGGATCGATTCCCTCTCCTTAGAAGCTGACAAACGCTGAGCCCCACGCCTTTGCGCCGATGCATTAGAAGATTAAAAGTAATGTCTGGACGTGGCAGTCGCTTCCTAATTGATCCTAAGCCGCCTCCTCCTACACGCAATCTCCACTCCCCTCCCTGCCATCAGATGAGGTGCTGCACTGTATCGATCCCTGACGCCAATTTCTTGATTGCAAATTTTGATGTGAAGAATCCGGCCTAATGCCATAATCATACACTTGTGATTACGGGGGAGTCTCTTCTAATCAAAGATCTAGGCTGCCATGCCAGAAGGCAGCCCGGGGAGGCAATCAGGAAATGATCGCTTAAGGAAGCATACTGAAAATATCCAACAACCTTCTATATCTATCTTACACTTTCTCCTTGCTTCTGAAATGGTATGATCTTTAACTCTAATTATACCAAACTAGGTGCATGAAATGTCAGTGCTATTTATTGTCAGTTGGATGGATCCACAATAGCTGCCGTTTGCATGTTAAATAATTGTAGTCATCACTGACAAGGTAGGATCTTGGAAAAGATAAAGAAAGCGATGGATGATGAAACAAAATTGTGAATATTTTGATAGATATTGCGATTGTGTTGTATATTGATAATTTTCGATTTAAGCGGTCATGGTATTTTTGGCATTAACATTTGGAAAATATGTTCACTCTTTTAAAATAATGGCCTAAGTCATAATTTTGAAGTTAAAAAAACAAACAAACAAACAAAAAATAGCCAGTTATGGAGTTTTTGATCTTTTTTTTTTATTAATTTGAACCCATAAAGACCCAGACATCCACCATCAGCTAAAAGCATCTACTGATCTAAACAGTTTAATACCTGTCGATCTGCTAATCCTATCAATACATATAAATAATTGGTGTAAAATGCAGTTTGTTGTCTTTTCATGGTCATCAGATATGACCCATTTGGACGTTCAGAGGCTCTGTAGTTACCGTGGAAACACCGTCATCTTGTACAACATTGATTCACTAGTAAAACCCATGGAACAGGATCAATGACAGTGGATGGAGACATTTTATTCTATGTTCAGTTAATGATAGATTTTACGGTAAAAGTCACTTATTCTTCAGTTTTCTCTGTTTTGATATAATTACCGTTGATATTACCTATTTATTCTTTACTGGAGATCTTCATGATCACTGAAGTAAATGTAGGAAAATATATGACACTGAAAAAACATAAAATACAGAGAGTATAATATTAGAATAGGGATAAATCACGTAAGAAATGTTAAATTAAGAGAAAAATTAATTTGGGACGTGACACCAAAGTAGCACTGGGTCTTTATGGGTTAAGAAGGTGACAATATCTGTTACAGACCTGGGCATATCTGTATCATCACAATGCTTCTTTTGTAATGTTATGTCATGACTACAACTCACTACATAAATGCACACTTGAAATTTCAGTGATATTTTGCTTAATTGCTTGAGCCTGGATCAGTGCAGGTGTAGCTCACTGACAGTCCCTTGCTAAAAAGGCAGTGGTGACATTTGTAATGACTATGTACAATCACACCAGAATAGTTATGAAGATGGGCTGATTTCAATGGGCAGCACTGACATGGCAGGGTATCTACTGTTATAATGAATAACAAGTTCAGCCGAGGTCACGGGTAGAAGCTGACAGGGTGAAATAATGTTGTTTCCCCCATTGACAAGAGCAACTGGCCCAAGTAGATAATTAGCTTAGTAAGGTGGTTGTGTGCAGTGGGAGGTGGAGCATGGACGCTTCCTCTAGAGCTCACTTTTTAATAAGCTGATACTTCGTTTTAACAGAACAGAGACACCCCTTGCATGGAGCTGACCTCCATACTTAACATGTGCTAAGAGCCAGGGCAGTGGACTAGAAAGTCAGACTGTGAAGAAGTCGGGGGGTGGGGTGGGGGGGACAGAAGGCGCAAGAAAAAAGGAAATTAAAATGCAACCATGATTTGCACTTCTCCCCATCCAAAATGTGTTTTCTTGTACAGTGTTTGCACCTACTGAGGAATTCAAGATGCGGCTCCACACTATACTAGGTGATTTATTTCACCTTTGAATGCAAGTTTCAAGTTGTTACTATTTACCTCACTCCTTTCTGCAGTATGGCTGTGCTGTAAATAACAGTAATAATTTCAGGATGTTCACCTTGACAGGGAACTGGTTGTTTTCTTTCAACAGCTTATTCAACGACTCTCGTGGTGCATTGTTTTTTGATGTGTAGCAATGAGGTACTTTGACTGCTATTGTTTAACCTGTGGGGAATAGAGCTTGATGTACCTCCCATTCTTACAGAAATGAAAAATAAAATTGATGCGGATGTGAGCATACCTTTCAATGGCATTGATAGGTTCGCTTTCTTGTTTGTTAGTTGTCTCAGTGTTGCTAATGTTTTCTGTACTGCTATGTTTTGCAGGAAATTGACCTATTCCTTTTGTGACACAGGCATAAAGCCATGCAATTTGTTCTGAAATAGTAATGTTGAGCAAACAGGTATCAAGACAGCCTGGATTCAAACTGCAAAATTTGTTATGTCATTTGATTTGGTCCCTGAAATTGTGATTATGCTGTTATCACAACCATTATTACCACCATGTCTGTTTTCATTTTGCGGTTCAGAATATACTTTAATGAAGGATATTTTTTTCTCAGAGAATTATATTATGTTTTGGCTCTAATGTTTACATCATAATGTACTGAATGTGAAAAATGTCATATTGCCTGAATGACAGGAAAACAGGCTTTCTGAGTGTGTGCCACACAGCTACAATGAAAACATATTTTCCTTTAGATAATGTACTTGTCTGCTGAGATGACTCATTTTAAATAATGTCTCTCAGTAACTAGTCAAAAACCAGCATGAAGGCCATCAATTAGGTAAATGATTGTGAAAATTTGTCCTCAGGAAAATATTATTACAAGCTGCGATGTAGAATTGCAGTAAAGGCAATTGATAAATGATTGTTAATAATCTAAAACAGACTGAAAGCAATGATATGTCAAATGGTTATTTTATTTTTTTCATGACTGCATCAACATTACAGTCTCTATACTACTCTCCACATTTCATCTCATCTTTCCTCTCTTGAAACTCAACCTCTGTTTCTCTGCCAGCCTGATGTTCACACAACCTGCCTGCAGAGGGTAGCCACTGACTGCATCAAAAACTACTCACCAAAACCCTCATTTCATATACTGGCCACGCACAAGCTTACATATTCACACATGCATGTTTGCAGGTGCACAAGTGTGCAAGTGTGCCGTCATTTTGGTCTCTATCTAAACACTACATCTGCATCTGATTAGGCGTTAGTTAAGTGTTAGAGGGATAGAACAATGTGCCAGATGTTAGCGACGATCTTAAAAAAATAAATAAAAAATAAAAACAAGAAAAAAATAGACCCCATTCCCAGACAGGTGGAGCTGGTGCAGCCTTGTACCAGGTTGGAACAAACCATACACTTACCAGGGTTGCCTAGATGAAACGAATGGGATTTTATGTAAACTGCTTGTCAGCAGAGATACACTGATCCTTTTTTCCACGGGGCTGGGGGGTTTGGGTTTGGGAGTCGCTACAGTATGGTGTGTGTTTATGTCTGTATGTGTGAGCTGTGTGTGTATTAATGTCTGTTTATTTGTATTCCAAGCCCGATTTGGGGGAAGACAGGCATAAATACATTCATGTACACATGCTTGTCATAAGAGTACTCATACTCTATCGAATATGATGTGGAAGCTTTAATAATGGATGTGAGCAGCAGCTGGAAAGGTGGAAAGGCATTGATTTATACCCACAGGTTTCCTGGGATTTTTATAGGATTGGCTAAATGTCATTACACTGCAGGTGGGGAGGTGATGAACTGTAATAAACTTTGATGTGGATGGGTGTGTGTCTCCTGTCATTGGCTCATAAACCGGAACACTCTGACAAGTCTCAAAAGATCTACTACCCTCCTACCACCTGTCATCTTTCAGATGTGTATAGTACACATAACCACACTTCTGAGCAGACGTCTGAATCTGTGCAGCTTCTGAAACATGTGTACACTTATACCTGTGCACGTGTGGAGATCTGAAGAAGGGCAAGGCTGTTGTTGGCAGAATAGTTTTCATGACGTTGTGTGTGAACAGCATGTGTGCTGACATACAGTGGTGAGCAAAAGGTAGAAAAGACTATGTGTTTTTAATCTGCAAGTATTTGAGGGTTTCATTTTAACTCTGGACTGGCATAAAAATCAATGGCTTACAAAATGAGTTTTCACATTGTGTCAACATTAATCAAGATGCATGAAAACATGCATGCATGCCACAATTAAACCATGGAACTAACTTTCTTCTATACTGACAGTGTGCTTCTCTTATCTTAAAGATTTCAGTTTAGTGTTGTAGTTGCATAAATGTTACAATTTAAACTATTTTATTCAATTAATTAATTTTCAAATTACTGCTTCATACCTGTACCTGTACAGCTTCTTGACAATTCTTCCTGCTGCCAATGGCAATGAAAACTACAGAAGAAATGTAGTTGCTGAATGTTAATACATCATTTTATACATTTATTGTAATATAAACTTCAATCCAGTTTCTGTTCTCATTATTTTCCTCCACCCTATCCTGCACTATCTTTTCTTTATTTGCTTATCAGTTCTTTAATTTTTTTTTTTTTTCCAAATGCTGTTCAATCATAGCTTAAAATACCAGTTGCTCAAACCATACTCATAAATAAAGTAATTATTGCTTTGTTCTCTCTCCTGTTTCCTGTTTCATTTTGGTCCTACACCAGTCACCCAGTTAATGCTGTCGTGGTTTGCCCTGAATTAATAAATGTACCTTCATTTAATTTAATATTAAACATAAGACATGAAATCTTCTCCCCAGCCTTCTAAATCTCAAATGAACAAATTTGTCCTTGTTTTTGTCAACAAACAACTACAGTGAAAACACCTTGAAGGTCAAGTCCTGCACTCTAACTAATTGGCCAGGATGTTTCTGATGTTGTTGCTAGGGCAGAAATCTTGCCAAGTACGGCATTATTATGCACTCACTTGTTCAATTGCCATTGTGTTTGTTTTTTTTTTCTTTTTTATTTCAGATGTTATTGTCATCACATTCAAATGGAGGCAGGTCCAAAAAGCTCCGTAGGATAGTTGTTGTCAATTACTTCATTGTTCCAGTCAGGGATCTACATTAAGGAGTCTGAGTGCATTCTCAGGTTGTCACTTGGGAAGGAGCATTCTCTTTACTGATGCCAGCACCGAGCCCTCACCGACGAAATAGAGTAAAGCTCCTTCAGATCCTGGGGAATTAGGGAAGTCTTCATTAAAAATGGGAAATGTTGTCGATACCAGGCACAAAGACCAGAGAGGATAGCAGGGTCCTTGACTTTTGATTGAGGTATGCACTTGATAATAAATTACTTCAAGTTTTTAAATCCTCGCGCATGTTGGATAATGATAGCTTTTTAGCAAAAGCACACACTGAGCTTACTGCTCCCACAATTCTTAGATACGCTTAAAGAGGTTCACACCCCAGTGCCCAAGTGCATTTGTCGTATTTTACCAAACCAGGCCAATTGTGTGCATTTACAATGCGATAAACCTCATTATGTCTGCCCACTAACCAGTTGTGCATTATCTGAAATGGTTTATGGGGCTTATACAGGCCAATTTACCACAGCGCTTGATTCCATTGTTGGTCCATGAATGTGATGCTTGTCTTAGCCTGACTGAGCTAATGTTACTCCTGCTCAGAATGAGGATGCACTCTTTCTTTAGACTCTTTGTATTGAGGTGATTAAACCCCTGGGATTTTGTGTCCATGGCAAGACATTATTGCTGTCAGTGGTGCATAGCAAGTTGAATGCACCTTTTTGCATGTTAATCATCGGAGTCTTGCCCTTGTGTTATGAAACGAAAAAAATTCAAGTGAGGAACTAGAAAATTAACAACAAAAGGACGATCAGAAATTGTAAAAGCATTTGGTATTGTTTTCTTCATCAGAGAAGCACAGGTAACAAACAAAAAGCAGGTTGCCATTCTATATCTCTGTGGATTGCACCGTGAAGTAATCAGGCACAATCAGTGTAAGGCATTACACAAGTTAAAATTAAATATGCATATAGTGAAAATAGACTCACCTCAGGGGTTAGAGCAGCTGCTTTGAGCTCTTGTCTCTGCTTGTGCATGTTGAGTGGTGACATTAATTTCTGTGTATGTCTGATCTGTTTGGACTTGGGTCAAAAACAAATAAGGTCTTGAGGTTTTCCAAAAGAAAAAAGTGTAGTGTGCAGTTGCATAGTCACTTACTGATCATGCTATTCATTGAACATTTTACTGGTGTTTTCTTCATTGATGTAGAATTAGATTTGATAATGGTGTCCTGATTCACATCAACACTGACAACTGAGCCTACATTCTTGTTTATCTCTCTGCACCGTTCCCACTGCTATCACCCCACACCACCACCACCACCACGCCCCCCCCAAACAAAAATTCCATTATTGTGACAACTCTCTGAGGTGTTTGTAGATACAGTGACAGGCAAGTCATACTCACTCTCTACATTTCTCTTGAAACCTAATCTCCAGCATGGCCTTGCTCACCCTGCTGATAGGCAGATAGTGGTGGGAAGGCTGCTCATACACTTGCTGTCACTGTAGTTCCACTTGGAACATGTCTGCTCTCATTAGTATAGATTGTGTGTTTTGGTTTTGTACAATATCTCTCTTGTGACCTATGAACAATGAGGTTAATGCAGGGCTATAATGTGCAGTGGCCCTTGATTGCACAACGAACATGTCATCACAACACTTGCTAATGTCAGTGTTGCCACTCTAAGCGATGTTGGTCCACATAATACGATATGTATAGGCAAAGGAAGTCAGGCGCTATTTAATATTTGTGGTTATTGATCGTGGCCTCATAATGTAATTTCACCATCCTTTTTCATCATAGCAACTAATCGGGGTTAAAAGGAGACGTCACCCATCGTAAATCCTCTTCCTTTTCCCATCTGTTTCCTCTTCATCGTTTTTTCTCTCTCTCCCTCTCTTTCTCTTGTTGCCCATTGGGCAAAGGCCCGGAGCAGTAAAGTCCTCTGGCTGATGGAATTTTATGGTTGGCATCTTGGCAGACTCCATTTCATTTTTATCCTTGTCAGTCTTCAGTGGCCTAGAAAACTGTCTATACAGAACAATCATAAAATTCTGTCTGTCACCAGGCAAATTTAGGTAACTAATTTTTTTAGATCAAATTATAAATCTTTTAACTTGGCTGGCTGGATGGGTGGTTGGCACAATAACCTGCTGAGCAGAAGTTTGAACAATCTTTGCCTGCTCATCAGTCTCTTGGAGGAAGCATATCAGTGTTGGTCTGTGGTGGCTGGCATGGGTAGTGGAACCAGACAGAGTTACTGTCAGATATTCGAAATGGAATACGATGAAACGCTGACTGATTCTGGGGCAAGTAATATGTTCATGTTCTATTACACACTGGCATGATTCTGAGTCAGATATCAGCTTGTGCTGCTCATCTGGAATTTGTTGTTGAAATATAAAAACAAGTTTCATCTGACATCAGTAGAAAAATATCTTCATGCTTACTTGTAAGATAGTGAATTATCTACATAATTTCAACAGATCGTGATTATAGAAAGTTAAAGAGATGCTGTGTGCTAGTACTACCTTGGGAAGCTCTTTAAATAAATCTCATTTGAAACAGCAATTCATCTATCCATTAGAAAGCACACATTACATGTGCACATGTGCACACAATCACAGGAACATACACGTACAAAAGGAATTTCTGCCTGCCTTTGCCTTGAAGCAGTGATGCCAGAGCTGCCTGCGTGTTACTAAATCCCATTCTCAAAGAACGTTTTACCCCCCACATTTGAGAGGCCCTTGGCATTGGGAGAGAACACACACAGACACATACACAAACATAATCTACATGCCTGATGCAATGTTCAGTCACTTGAGCAAACAGACACATTTGGGCACATGAAACAGCATTGCAGTGTGTCTGCTCTTATTAGTGAAACACTGCTTATGCGGCTCCTCGTCATGGGTTGTTTACTATATACAACAGGGAGGGAGGGTTTTACTTCTGGATCGTTGCACTGTTGTGCTATTGTTTTGCCTCATTTTTCATTTTGTTTACTTATTGCTCTTCGAAGAACTACGCATGACAGCTAATGTTTCCACACTGCCCATAAAAACCATGAGTTTTGAGAAGGAAAAGGTGAGGATCAGAGAGACAGGGGTATGGGTGGATATATGGAGGAATAAAGGAAGACAGTGGCTTTGTGACATACCTACAGCTGTAGGATTACTGATGAATATAAATTCATGTACATCTGAAATAACACTGGCTAACATTTGCTGCATATTCTATAGTGTGTGTAGACCACCATATTAGGTGCCATTGACAACTTGATCATTGTCTTTTGAGGTTTTCAATGGCTGCATGTTAGAGAGAAGGTTGGACACTTGCCACTTTTTCTTCTGTTGTTTTGGTAAAGTAATTTAATATTCTCTCAGGGAATTTCAGCTCACGTTAGTCACAAGTAGACACATATCTGCATTGTCTCTGTTTAAGCAGATCTATTTTGCGCTGTATTTGCAGTGCATTAAAATAAATAAATAAATAAATAACTCACTGTTCCACAGCAATCACACTGACGAGACTGCCTTCACTGCAGATGTGTCTACATTTACTTTTTGTTTACCTGCCTTGTAGCACAATAAGATGGCTGCAGCAGACAAGATTATCAACCGATCCTGATCTCAAAAGGGCATGTAAATGGCCCGATTAAGTATTGTTAATCTTGGAAATCAAACCACTTACTTTCAGTTTAACAGTTAAAGCTGTACATTCCTATGGCAGTCATAAGTGTGGAGCGGTAGTTATATGAGAGGAAAATGTGCAGACTGCATGGCATTTGCTCTGCATTATTGTCATGATCTTACTGTCATAACCTGGTGCAACAGTGTTACTGAGCTGTCATTTTTGCTTCACAAGTTTGCTTTCATTACCATGACTCCCAGGCAATATGGAAAAATCCCATGGTACAAAACCTTTAAGCTTTGATATTTTCAATACCTGCCCCCCGCCTTCTATCATCCTAACCCCTCGTTGGTACAGTGAAATTTGAATATACTAAGAAAAGGCAGTTTTACCCAGTGTCCCACTATATTCTTGCGCACACCAGGCAGTGCCCTCCTCCATTTTATTCCTCTGTGATTTGCCAGAATCTACAAAGATAGAGCAAAGACGGCGAAGAAGAAATGTCATTCTCAAGTTGTACCCCAGGGTTTAGCAGTTCACTGCAGAGGTTAACTGGTCTGGCTGCTCAGCAACAGTTGGCATGGCTACCATTTCCCAGGGTATCCCCCCACACCCTCACCCCAGCAGATGCCATTCATATGGCTGTCAATGCAATACTGTTACACAGAATTTACAGGTGAAGAAGCTCAACAAACAACCATTTGTAGACGTCTACTCTCAAGAGACAACAATATCCTTTTTACCTTATTAACATGAGCGATAACTGGAAGTATAGGGGTAGTTGTAAAAAAAAGTATGGGACTCTTTTGGGGGAAAAAGGTCTAGAAATAATATTACATTCTTACAGCAATAATAATAAAGCTTCCCATCTCTCTTTTATGACCCTCCAATAAGTGAGTTGTTTCTGCATCTCAGTACTGAATAGAGAATAGGGTAGAAAGGCAGCCCACAAAGCAGGCAGGCAGGGGCCCTGGTTTTTGATAAATGTCTCTTTCTCCAGGCATTAGGTGTTCTATTTTTCATAGCAGGCCCTTCAGCCATGCTGGGGAGAGCTTGGGCCTCACATGCGCGTTCGTGCAAGGCGCCCCAATCCTCAGAGATGGTGACTAATCCGGGCCTACTGTCTGGGGGCGAGAGTGGCCGCTACCAGCACAGCCGAAAGGTCACACCTGTCAGAGGTGGGGGTGAAAAAAAACAGGGCCAGAAAAGGAAAGCAAGCTAGCACTGTAGTGGCCTCTGCATGAAATGTATAGCTTCATAATGCCTTAAATAGTTTAGCTCCCAGTGATTTGTGCAAGCAAACTAGCTGTTATTAATACAATTACATCTGTTCTCTTATTTCATCCCTGCAGAGCACTCACTCAAGTCTACATCTTCATCCTACATTTTGTGCTTATTGCAGTATTAAATTGATTCATCCAGGATAACATACTGTCTTTCCTCTGTGCCTAATTTTAATGTGTTCATTAGTACCCATTTAATTGTTCATTTTAAAATTTATATAATTCAGGGTTATTGTATTTGCAGTATCATAATAATTAATTGTCTGCTAATGGACTCTACCATAGTGCACTTTATTATGATTTCTATTTTACTTAATGTAATCTAAATTGTCCCTTGTGCCATGATACCTAAGCAGTGCTCTAATTGTTGGAGTTTGTATTAGTTTTAATTTTTGTGTTAGTATTATCAGGTGAATAATTTAAAATAATAATTTTTACCATATGTATGATAATGAATTGTATGTATATGGTTTCCTCTTCTGCCTTTTTGTCTCACTGACCATTCTTGTATATTTTGCATCAATGGGTTTTGTAGTTTTGTGAGTTGTAGAAATCTTTTCTCATATGAGTGCAAGCAAATGTGTGTGTTCAGTTCCTCTTATTAAAATTGTGGATGGCAGTTTCTGCTTTTGCCTGTGCTCTTGCTCTGTTGACATTATGCGAATGTTCCTGAAGCATAAGAGGCACTGCTGCACCTCAACTTCAGCTAGGCAGCATGCCACGGCTGGGGCATCGTCCTCAATTCAACAGGCAAATTAATCTTGCTTTGTTGGAGTAGTCAAGCCCAACCTGGGAGAGAGTTCGTTTAGCGATTGCTCTGCTGATGCAAGTGCTTTCTCAAGTTTGGAGCCTTCATTTATGTGCAGTTAAAGATCTCTCCATCTGTTATAGGCAAGACCTGGACACAGACGTCTTGATGAATTGGTATTTCTACTGCTATTGAGCGGCTTGCAGTCTCTCAATGGAGACAAAGTAAGAGTGTGGATATTAGAAGAAATAGTTTTTGTTTCCTGAGACCTTAATGTGGATGTATCCAATAATGTTTGATTAGAAGGGGAGCCTTTAGGTTTGAGAGAAACACATAAATATCTGTCATGATATGCTGTTATTTTTATACCACATTGGATTGGTACTGCTTGGTGTTTTTTCTTTTTAAATCTGAACAGTTTCTGTTTTTTTTTTTTTTAATGAATACAAATACACATACAAAACCAGAATCATTCAGTATACATAATACTTCAACCTCATACACACAAACACACATCACGTCTTTCAGCACAGATCACCTCTCACCCTTGTCTGTTAGCTGTGCTGTCTGTGTGATGAGAAGATAATCTCCCAGTATGGGTTTTTCATGGGAAGATATTTCATAGATCATGTTTTTCTTGTGATGGGGTAGCAGCAGACAATTTGAAATCCTATTTATCTAGCTAACAGGGAAGAGGAGAGGAAATGTATCTGTGGTTATTAGAGATGAGACGACCCCAATACAGACATGAGAAGGAGATCAAAGCTGACCGCCCTGGAAATAATAACTAAATCCAATGTATCCCACCCACTGCTCTGCGGATGTGGAAATGCAGAGTTTCATTTTGCTTTGTGAGTTTGTGCATGCATGTACCTTCATGTGTGGGCACATATAAGATTTTTTTTTTTTTTTTTAACCTGAAATAGCTCAGTCTACTCCAGTCCTGTCCATGCTGAGGGTCACTACAACAAGCACAAACATGAACACAAATGCACACACACCGCCCACCAGCCATTTAGCTTCTGGCAAGGCCCATCACCATTCTCCCTGGACTACCATTGTCGTAAATCATGGTTGTCCTCTCTATCAGAATCTGCCCACAGAACCTGTGTAGGGACCGGATATCATTAATGTCTCTGCCAAATCATGTTTACCTGAGCCCAGTTTTTATCTTCAGTCATTTTCCCTATTTCTCCCTCTTTGTTATTTATTGCACATTCTTGGCAGTTTGTTCGCAGGTTAGAGAGGATGACCAGGGAATGATGGGTTGCAGGTTCTGTGTGTTGAATTGATAAGTGCACCTATTAACTATTCCAGGAGCAGAGGTTAAAGTAAGGGAGGGTACAGTTTGCACCATTAGTTTTATGAGTATAGGCATCACTCACTGAGGATCTTTGGGGTTGCCGAGTCAAGCAGTGCAGAAGTGCACTGGAATTAGCATGCAGCTGTTACGCAAATCAAGATGAACCCACCAACCTTGCATGATACAGGCAAAATAAATGGCCCATATTTTCTAATTCGGCATACGCTCAGTCGGTGTGGGTTATTTCACACAGATTCCATCCTCTATGGGCTGTGTGAGCAAAGGTAGATACTCCACACAACACAAGACTGTGACCCTAGGTTAACAAAGAATTTGGGTCATCACTCCAGGACCTTCTCCTGCAAGGGCAAAAGGCCGAGGCCAAGCCAACAGAGCCTGATTAACCACACACCATACTACATACAATTTCACAAGTAGCTCAAGAAAGGACAACAAAAAGAGGTAAAAGAGGGTGCAAAGCAACAGAAGATGCACAAAGCTGGAACCAATTTGTAGTAGCATACGCCCCTCGGCCAATTACGTGAACCTTGTGCCGGTTTTACAAAATGTGACTAGGGACTAGTGAGTATGCACACACTGTGCATATTAAACCACTAGCCCATAAAAGAAGTTATACATTAGGGAATAAAACCCTACTTTTAAGGGGCTGATCTGTTGTAGTGGCAAAATAACACACCTAGGGCCAAATCCACAAAGAATGCATTGCAGCCGCTAATAGCGTTGTAAATTGCATTGTGTTTGCTCCTGCAATCTGCTCCCTTTTACAGACCCATTCACAAAAGATTTTGCGCTAATGATATGCTGGCTCAAACACGCCCATAAACTTTTGCACCTGTGTACAATTTTCCCCTGTTTGCTTTGCACCTGAGCTGTCTGTGCTGCAGAGCTGTTTATAGTGTTTCAGACTTTTCCACATATTTACAGATTGGACCATAATGACAACTGCAGAGAGTAAAAACCTTCAACTTTTATCTTAAATTTGCAGAAATGCATGTAACATGAGACAGATATGACCATCAAAATACTCTCTGTGGTGCTTAACTCAGGTGGGTCTGAAATGTGGTTTATTAATGTGCAAATCTTAAAAAAGAAGTTGCTGTGTCCCTGAATTGTAGCAAGAATTTCACAAAACATTTGTACTGATGTTCTGTTTTTTGACTGCTGGCAGCATCACACAGCAGCTGAAATAACGCATGTGGCTCCATAGAGGCTGTGCACATTTAAATTAAATTAAATTAAAAACAGTCTTCATCTGCTTATCTGGCTCCGGGTCGCAGGGGCAGCAGCCTCAGCAAAGAAGCCCAGACAGCCCTTTCCCCAGCCACTTCCACCAACTCTTCAGGGGGAATCCTGAGGCATTCCTAGACCAGCTGAGAGATATGATCCCACCAGCGTGTCCTGGGTCGGTCCTGAGGTCTCCTCCCGGACAGACATGCCCGAAACACCTCCCCAGGGAGACGTCCAGGAGGCATCCTCACTAGATGCCCAAATCACTTCAAATGGCTCCTCTCGATTTGGAGGAGCAGTGGCTCATTCTGAGTCCCTCCTGGATGTCCGAGCTCCTCACCCTGTCTCTTAGGGTGAGCCTGGCCACCCCGTGAAGGAAACTCATTTCGGCCCGCTTGAGCATTGGAACATAGATTGGCCGGTAAATCGAGAGCTTCGCCTTTCAGCTTAGCTCCCTCTTCACCACAATGGTCCGCATCACTGCATAGGCTGCCCCGATCCACCTGTCAATCTCCCACTGATTGGGATCTCATTATGTTTAATACTGTGTGTTCCACAGTTGTTAGACACTGAGATCATTGCAGGTTTACAAGTAGTGTTTGTAATAAAGTAGCCTGATCTCCGTTGGCTTGAACCCAAACAGACAGAAGATTTTACTGTTTATATGGTTAAAAAGAGAAAGACCATGACATCCAGATTCGCATGTACATGCAATGTTCATTCAGTAGTGGCTAATTTTAATAATTATAATGCTGAAAATATCCTGTTTTAATAATATTGTGCTATACTGGTTTATTGTAAGTAAGGCAAACAGTCTCGTCAGTTACACAAACTTACTTTTTCAGACTGGTTGAAAATTTTGTAGATGATTAGTTTTTTAGTGTTCTGTTGTCTACGCACATAATCTCAGGTACCTTCTGAAGTCGACAAAAGGCAATTGAAGTGTTGTTTATCCTGCATAGTTATTTCTGAGGATTCTGAGGATTGTTATTCAGCAGTATCACTGGGGAAAGCACTGCAGAAAAGAAAAATATCAGACTAACCTGGACCTTTTGCCCCCATAGTGCGTTTGCCCTATGTATGATTTATCAAGGTTAGTCCCTTATGGAAAGAGTCTGCGAAGAAGGACGAAGGAGGATAAAACAGGACACACATTATAAACCAATGTCTGTACTCCTTTTGTAGTCCTTCTCCAAACTTTTAGTGAGTAGTTTCAGCTCTTGGCTTTGTACCCAAGCTCCCCAAAGCTGGAAACAGGAGCACAGAGTACAGAGTTCATTAGGCCTTCACATTGCAATCAATGCAGCAGAGACCGCGGTGAAAACCTAAATTAGATCCTGTGTGACTTTACCTCCTTAACAGCTCACTTGTTAACACCCCTCTACCATGACACTGGGAGTACATGAGGGGAAAACAAGCGCTAAGATGGCTTGACATACTTTTTGAGTTTTCCCTCTGTCATAATTTGTCACTTGTCTGTGTGGAAATCTGACTACTTTCTCACCTCACAAAATACCTCACGTCTTTGTGCTGTCATAGAACTTTTTCTATGGGACAACACTGAACCACTTGCCGTCATTGTATTGATTAGTGAGTGGTTGGAGTGTAGTGTGTAGTGGATTATCTAGAAAGTGGTGTGTGTGAGTCAGTCCAAGGGCTGATTTTTAGGTTGCATCAGTAAAGAAAAATAGATCATATTTAAAATAATCTTATTGTCGGTATTTCATCTCACAAAAACCTGTCCATTAGCTGTGTCTGTCCATGTCGCATTTTCTTGTTTTTCAAAAGACATACTCTCTTTCATGTTACATCCTTACAGCAATTCTGTTACTCTGCTGCAAATAGACACATAACTTAGGACTTCTCTCTGCAGCTAGTGTGCACTCAGTTTCACTCATGCTATTTTTTTTTTTTTTTTTAACTCTCATCTACCTGATTTTCAGTGAGCAGGCTGACATCTGCTCCTATCTTTATAGAGGTGTCATTGAAATTCAGTGCAGACATGAGTCCTGCAAAGTACACAGAGAATTGCTTAGAGGAATATTCTGCGTCGCACACAAACACACCCCCAAAATATATGTGCACACAGAGACACTGGCATGTACATAAGGAGTGAGTGAGTGAGTAAAAATTCTTTTATATGTGCGTATACACAGCCAAACAGAAAGTGCACAAAGTGTGACTCAAGCTTTACCGCATTCCCTCTTGTCAGGCTTTAATTAGTTGCAGCATTAATAGCCTTCAGTTAAATACAGACATAAACAGTTAATGAACTCATTTGATTAAGATTCTGAGAGATGTGATACTCCTACAGTATTTGCTAGACGTATGTATATGCCCAAGACTTATTTTTATGGTCCAGACAAACTGCTCCTGCTGGAAACGTTAAGACAAGGCCAAAGATTTGACTCGTGGGTTCACACCTAAAGATCCCTGATTATGTGCTTTTTTAGGGCAACAGAAACAAATTGAAGCTGAAAAAAACAACACACTTATGGTATTAACACTTATTTGTCAAGCAGTATTAGCTTCACATAGCTCAGAATTTCTACATAATATATAATATCCAGTGTTGTGCTGCTTATTGGTACCTCAGTTTCGAGGGCTCTGTCCAAATGATCAATAAAGTTTTCTCTAATCTAATCTAATCTAATCTAGTCTAATCTAATCTAATCTAATCTAATCTAATCTAATCTAAAATAAAACTATCTGTCATGTTAATGTAGTGTACTATAACGTTATATAATATTGCTTAAGAACGCATAGATTGCACACTGTGGAATGCCAATACTTATGTAAAATAAATGTCACTTTAGCCCAAAAACAGGCTGTAATTTTCCTGGCTGATTGAAAATTATACCTATAACCACAGAAAAACAGAATATCTTTTAACTACAGATTACGTAATAGTAATACATTGACTTAGACTTGAATTAAAGTATTTAAGAGTCATTTTTTTTTAATGACAGAGGTTGTGTTTATAAAGGAAAGGGAGGTATTATGCACAACCATTTGCTTTATATTTTCCCGTCACTGTGCTTTCTGAATAATTTTGGAGTGATTAGCTCTAGCAGCATATTTTATTTCTGCCAGTAACTCTTCTATTTTCTCTGTCCTCCTTTGTTTTCTGTTACTCAAATGTAGTAATTTATAAACACTTTCATGTGCAAATATCTTATTTTTCCTGTACTAATTTGCAGTGCTTATTATGGCTGCCGTCCACACATCTTCCAATGCTCGATGCATTTATCAATAAATGGCCTCAAGTTGTTTTGTTACTGGCAGTCTTTATTTCTTCTTTTTACCGTCAACCGGCTACTTCTATCTGTCAGCATTAGGCAGAAAATTGATATTAGTTTAGTTTTAGTCCAACAGGAATTAAAACTCCAACCTCAGGTATTCTCAGGTGAAATGTGTTGTTTAGGTTGTTTATTATTTCAATTCCATTAACTAATTCTTGTGACTTTTTTTTTCCCCACAGAGCTAAGAGGTAGACTTTGGTTAAATTTAGTCATCTTTATAAGTAGTGCAGAATAATACTTTCCTCGGCATTGTTATTATAGTATTTCATTACAGCTATAATTTAATTCACTGATTCTGTTTTATTGTATTGTATCAGTTGAATTAAAGCCACAGAAGCTTGCTGACAGTGCTCCTACTTGCCCCTTGTCCACATCTGGGGCTCAGCCACTAGGATGTTTTGTGTGTTTTCTCGAAAGCTGGAGTTGTCTGGTGTAGGTCAGGCTAAAGTTAAACAGTGAAGGTAAAAGGAGGAGGTGAGCCTCCTCAAAGAGGTAAACACATTCACCCGTGTTGTTAGCCTGGTAAGGGGTCAAGGTGGTGGTTTCACAAATAGGTTAACTTTGAGCTGACTTCTACTTTGACTTTGGGTGACTTGAGTGGCAAAAGGTTGGGAACAAAGTGCTACTGAATAAGAAGAATCACTCACGCTGTTGTTGTTACAACCGTCAGTTGTATAAAACGAACCACTTTTTGTCGAGGAGTTTTAATCTTCAAATTGCACACTTTTGTTTGGAGATCATCTCTCGAGTGAAATAAAATTCTTAATATTTTTGTTTTGCAGAATTCAGAATAAAACTTGTTTTATTCAGCTGTCCAGTGTCTGTATTGTAGATAAAAGAATGCATTTGATATCTCTTTGTTCATTACTGTTATTGAATTTGTTTATGTCTAAGCTCATGTAAGGCTGTTTTTTAGGCAGAGACGCATCCTTTATTCATTACAGCATGACAAATAAATTCTAGACAATAAAAGGGTCTGCTTCTTTTCTCTGCATTCTGAAAGTTTAAAATCCATTTATAAGAACATGGCCTATCTTTAATAAAAACACATCCATGTATAAATTCTAGTCCTGAATAAATAAACCATATATCTATTCAACTTAACGGGTGAGCTGTCCCATATTTGTATGTGTATATCTTTTTTTTATATTTGACATTTCAGTGTATTTATATACATACATACATACATATTCAATGCATATTAATACAGAAGCTGCACACCCTGCTTTTAATTTAATTAACGTACTGGGAGAAACATTTCTGCATTGTGGATAAAAAGGAAATGGCATTGTTCAGTATCCTCAGGTTTTTGTGATTGTTGTTTCTGGGTGTTCTTCTGGACCTCGGAGATTTACACACATACACACACAAATACACAAACGCCATGAGGTCTTGGCCACTGCCCAGTGTTTCTTGCAAAGTGAACCCTGCAGTGGTAATTTCAAGCTTTTTACAGCCTAATACCTTATTGTTTTCTTTTGTGCTTCCTCCTGTGTGCTGCTCTGCTGCTGTGTGTTTGTCTTGCCTGGACACCAGATATAATGCCACCAGTCTAATTATTGAGAGAATGTTAAAGGCCTAATTGTGTCTGTGTTATCAGGAAGTTGTAGTTGCCCAGACATGAGACAATAAAACCATCAGAAGATTTTGTTTCTTGACCATAACAGGCAGAAGATAGAAGGCAGAAAAATAAACAGGAAAGAAAAGAAGAAAAGCCCCTGGTGTGTACAGATACACACATTTCTTTGTGGTTGTCACCCAGGGTTAAAAAAAAAAACAAACACAAAAAACAAAAACACCTCACCATGGACAGAGGACAGAGTGAGAGACGGAGACTACAGATAGGAAAAAGAATGGCAAAAAGAAAAAAAGAAAGTAAAGAGAATGAACTGCAGAAAGAGGAAAAGCGGTAAAATGCTTGGCCACATGGTCTGGTGGGAAATCCCCCACTGAGCTGGGAGCCCTGCGCCCTGGTGGCTAGATGAAATGTCTTATCTACCGGCAGCAGGACTCTGTCCTTTAAGTAGGGCTAGGGAAAACTCATTGTCCAACCAACCAGCATCTCAACTGATCCGTGTTCCCTGTGACCTTTCCCACTGCTGCCACAGACACATGCCAAACTTTAGACTGTGTTAAATGCAAGACTTCTTCTTTTTATACAATCCCTTACATGCATTTGTTTGTATTTAAGGATTTTCCTTGAATAGTTTTTGTGACACAGCTGGTCAGAGGTCATGTCTGTATTAAGGGAAAGTGAGGACGTGTCACATCTTTATCCACCTGTCTGGAAACAGTCTTACCTTTTCTCATTCTGTCTTTCCTTGCAACTAATTTATCAACCCCTAATGAGCAGGAAATTAAGTTATAACGTGGCTATCATGTGTCTTGATATGCACTAATTGCTCAGATTGTATCTGTATTATTTTTTTACAAAGACCAGTGAGGTGCTGTAGTAATTTTCATTAATTGCATACAAAGAGTAATTAGATTTTCCATTATTCACTATTTTTTTGAGTGTGACTTTCTGAAGGTGTTGGTTGGGGGCCACCTTGTCTTAATACAGTTATTTTATGTCCATCCTGCTTTAATTTGTAAGACGTTCGTAATAACCCTGACACAGAATGACATACAGTTCTGCTGCAATCCTCTCTATAAATAAAACATACACTTAGTGTGGTTAACAAACCTATCTAGATTGAAAATGTGCAGTAGTTTTTAATTTGTCTTTAGGGTTTCTGTTTAGTTTTTGATCTAAGTTTTATTACCCCACCCACCAAAGGGGAGGCAAGGGTATTATTTTGGTTTGGTTTTTTGTCTCTGTTTGTTTGTCAGCAACTTTACACCAAAACCACTGGACCAATTTCCATGATATTTTCAGGAAAGGTGCAAGGTGGTCCAGAATAGATCCCATTAAATTTTGGTGAATGTAAGTCAAAGGTCAAAGTCAAGGTCACCAAAAATGTGTTTTCGCAATGATAAGAGATAGAGCAAATCAGGTAAAACGTTTGTGAGGGGCGGGGTTTGTTGTGCCTGGCACCACTTGTTTTCATATAATCTAATTTTTTACTTGAACAAAAGACAGTGAAGGATATGGGTGGGACTGTTTACACTATCCAGTTAACAAAATTATTCTGTCTTTCTATATTTATTTTTAGTCTTGTTTTTCTTAAATTGCAGTACTCCCAGTGGATAGCAACATGTGTGACCTTGTTTAAGGCAATAACCCATGTAGTTGATAGAATAAACAGGGTTTTTTTTGCTGTAAAATTAAGTGCACACATGAACATACAAAGCTTTGGATAAAATAAGACTTTCATTGCTACCAAGAGAACAAAATTATTGTAGCATGCTAAGGTCATGCGGTGACGAATTACAGAGACACGAGTTTAACATCGTTCCTTCTCTGGTTTTACATCACTGGCTAATTGTACTTTCTTGTCATTTAACACTGCAAGAAACAAGCAAGTCGGGAACATGTGTTTGAGTTCATTCCATATGTTTATGTATTTGAGAGCAAGAAGTAGCCAAACAGGCTGTATTGAAGGAGTGGATGCAATCAGCAATCTTCCAGCTTGAGCTTCTAGGCTAGACACTTTGCCGCCATGTGGTATTCCAGTAAGCTGACAAAGAAGCTGAATAATGTATCTATCAGTCTGCTCGAGTGTGCCGAGCACTGGGCACTGAGAAAGCTGCCAACTTGTTATAGGCTCATTACAGGTGAAGATGACATGTGGAGGTGCAGCCGCCTTGGCATTGTCTCCCTGCCCTGCCCTCGATGGAAGGCGCAGCACTCTGTCACTCCCCATGGCAAAGAGAAAAAGGAGACAGAGGTGATGTAGGAGGGGGTGGTGGTGGTGGTGGTGGGGGTGGTGGTGAGCCTCAATGCTCCTCTAACCCCCCAAAATGAAATTGACAGGCTCGCTGAAGTAATTGCTCCCAGAACTATTTTCTTTGGCAGGAAATACTGTTATCGACAAATAGGAGATTCAATAAATGGCAGGAGATGAGGCTCTGGGCTGTGGTCAAAAGGCTGTGTCTGTCCTCTACTGTTGAGGTTACACTGTCTCCTGATGCTCTATCTCCCTGCCCTGCCCTTTCTCCCCAATAGTCTTTCTCTCTACTTTTGTATCTTTCCCTACTTTCTTTATCTCCCTCGAGCTCCCCCGCCTCCCTGTTCCTGTCACTTTTTGCATCTTACCACTTCATCCCATCCTGTTCATATAACGTCTCACTCTCTCTCTTTCTTTCTTCCCCCTTACTCTGATTCTCTAGGGGCTCTTTTTGCGCATTTTCTTCTGTTGACCATTTTTGTCAGCCTGAAGGGGAAAACTCTATTACCAAATAGCCCGCAGGTAATACCCCTTCGCTTCCCTTCCCTTCCGTTGCCTCCCTCCCTCTCCTCTGCAGACAGTGCAGTGGTGTAATGTTGATATTATCTCAAAGGATTCCATTAATTTAGGCTGGGGTCATGAAAAAGCAGTTTATGGTCAGTGTCTCTGGTTTCCAGAGGTCAGAGCATGCGGTGAAACCAGAGCTCAAGCTTTTCTGGGCATAGTGGTTTGCCTGCTGGGAACTACTGAGAAGTAAGGAGATAAATACAAAGTGGGTGGTGTATTTGTCCACCACTGCTCTATGTATTACTCAGGATGTGATGCTTTTATTTGACAAATTCCTAAAATGCAATCACTGTAAGGCAGATTCTATATTCATACGCTTCACACAGTGCATTTTCTGTGTTTGTGTCAGCATTTCTTTTTTTTTTTTTTGTAGTCCAACATCATTTTACCTAAAGTACACATATTTGCTGTTGTTTCACTTTTATTTTTAGTCCTTTGTGATCTGTTGCTCTTTTCTTTTAGTAGGAATTAGTATAGCATGATTCCATTCCTAACACATCACACAGCTGTGGATAAGCTCAGTAGAAAATTTTGTGGACCAGGTTAAAAAAGTGGCAAAGCAGCATTTTGGACAAAGCTGCAATAACTTACAAAAACATGATTGCATAATTCTACTCCCACTTTCTCACTGTGTCAAACAAAACACTCTTATGGGTGCAGAGCCACTGTCTTGCCTGGTCATTTCAGTAACAACTGCATCAACACCCTGGAAATGAGAACTATTTTGTACAAGGTCAGAGATTGGAGGAGGAGGTGAGATCAGTGCAGACAGAGTTCATGTCTTTCATACTTGTCTTCAGCAGTAAATACAGAACAAGTGGTGCCAGGCACAACAAACCCCACCCCTTGTATTGTAGCTTATTTTGGCATCGATCCAGCTGATGTCATCATGTCTGTGCATGTGCTGATGTCAGCATATCAATTGCCTCTATATATGTGCCAAGTCTGAAGTAAATTGAAACAAAATTTATGTTTTTATAGACATTTAAAATTTTGCCTATTATAAGTAAATGAGAGAAGAAAAAGATTTTCAAAATTCCTAAAAAAATTGAACTTTGACCTACTTTTCCCAGAATGTAATCAGCCCTATTCTGGGTCAATGGCTGTTTGTAAACCCAATTTAGTATGAACCAATAGTTTTACTTCTAGAGTGTTAACAGACAAACAAACAAGTGGTGCTAGGCACAACAAACTCCGACGCTCACACGTACTGATGTCAGCAAATCAGTTGCCTCTATATGCCAAGTTTAAAGTAAATTGAAACAAAATTGATATTTTTATAGACAAGTGAAATCTCGCCCATTATAAGTAATTGGGAGAAAAAAAAGATATAAAAAAATTCCTAACAAAAATTGAACTTTGACTCATTTATCCCAAAATGTAATCACATCTATTCTGGGTCACTGGTAATCAATAAACCCAATTTAGCATGAATTCAACCAATAGTTTTGCTGCTACAGACATTTGATTTCGCCCATTATAAGTAAATGGGAAAAAAGGTTTTAAAAATTCATTAAAAAAATTAACTTTGACCTACTTTTCCTAATATGTAATCAGACCTATTCTGGGTCACTGACAGTTTATAAACCCATTTTGGTATGAATTCAACCAAAAGTTTTGTTGTTATAGTGTTAATAAACAAAGAAACAAACAAACCCAACCAAAAACAGTACCCCTTTCCTTGGGGTAATAAAATGAATCTGTTAATTTAATAGCTTTAACCCAAACACTATTAGGCTAAGATACAATAGTCTGTACCTTCCAGTCGGTGTATTCTGGTTGGTTGATTAACGTTTTTTTTTTTCCATCTAGGCAGGTACAGTTAATAAAAATCTCATGCGTTGTTACTTCGAAGTTGTCCTTGAGAAAGCAGCTGAGTACATTTTATTAAGCCTTAACATCACTGAAGTCAAGAGTTGCATAAAATCCACCAGTGTGGCTTTAATCCTTACCTGCCATCATCTTTCAGGCATTACTCAGCACAGTGCTGACATATTGTCTCTGCTGTCTACCCTGCTCAGTTGTGGTAACATTTGTTTTTCATCTAAACTGATCTGCTCCAGACAACATGGGCTTTGTTTTGAGAAACTTAGACCTGTAGTCTGATCCTGTTTCTTCAACTCTTAACCCCAGGTACCACAGCCCCGCCATGTAAACAAAACAATCTGTGGAGAAGAATCTTACTCATTAGCAAACCCTATTAACATCTAAATGTGAATAACAATTTTACTGTGCTTGGATTGGCTAATTACCATATGTTTTTATACATCTTGAGTAGGTGTCTTCCAGGAATGCCTTGGTTTCATGTCATATCTTTGAAAGGCCTTTTTACTGTGACGGCTAATGATTATAAGAAGTGATTGAAGATAATATCACTTGAAGTTTGTACATATCATATTAATGGAATAGAAAGAATGTAGATTTACAAGTCAGGTTATAAAAAGAAGTGATGTGTACTTGATCCTTATGAAAGCACATACTCATAGTTCATCAGTGATGGTGAAATTCCTAAGTGTGTTAATGTAAACTTTCTTTTCTTTCTGTAATTTTATTTAATGTGTACGTTATAGAAAATAATCACTGGGTCAGTGGTAGGGATGCACCGATACCAGTATTCGGTATCGGTCCAATACTGAGTCTACTTGTACTCGTAAAAGTGCACAGATACAAACAAACAGGCACTACTTTACTCTGGCATGATGTTCACCTACCTCATAGTGCAGCAGGTATGCGGTGGAGGAGTAATGTCAGCAGTGTGGAGATTTTTCAAAATAAACGACGGTGATAAAACTAACACTGACTGCAAGTTACATTAAAGACACAGAGCATTCTGTCTGTCCTCTACCTACATTCTGTAAGTAATTCCGTTTTCCGGGTGCACACGGATGCGTACCCAGATGGAGAATACGGAGCAGTACCACCAGGAACTGTAGAGGTAGCGCGCCTTTTAAAGAGCGACTATGTGACTTAGTGAAAAACTGCTGACATATTTATGACAAATACCCTCATCAATCTCAACATTAGCATCCACATTAGCATTACCTCCTCTGTCGTCACCATGTTTGCTATTATTGACTGTCTTCTTTTTCTTCTTCTCAAAAAACTTTACTCTTTGCGGTATTTGTCTAGTATAGTTAATTAAGAGTGGCGCCCTCTGGTGGATTGATTGATAAATGTTCATTCCAACACATTACATGTCAGTAGCAGCACGTTGTTGCAGTCAGACTAATGACAGTGACAATAAAGCACATTTTCAAAAGAAACTAAGAACTGTAATGATATTATTAAGTACTCATATCAGTACTCGGTATTGGCATGTACTCATATGTAAGTACTTGTACTCGGTCTGGAAAAAGTGGTATCGGTGCATCCCTAGTCAATGGGAATTAAAAGCAACTTAGAAATGAAATTGTAATGGTTTTATCTCACTCATAGATGAAGTTTCACCTCACAGATTAGGGAGGTTGAGCCTTGAAGTGAATCTCTTGCCATCGACACAAAGTGAACACATTTCACCTCAAGGTTTTGAAGCACTCGTCTCACTCCTCTTGTTCTTGTTTTTAAATAAATGTTCAGATACTACATAGAAAGTGTTTTAGATGTGTTTGTTTTTGTTATGGAACTGTAGCTTGTACGAGAGCAGAATTGGAAAAAAAAAGACTTCTGAAGTACGGTAATTTGTAGTCAGTAATGAGAAAGGTTTGTGTCCCCATGGTCTAATAACTGCCTACTGGTAAATAAAAGTTTAACCAGTCTCATACACATTCTTCCAACAGTGCTTGAGAATAAGTGTTTGAATGGATCAATCAGAGCACAAAAGAAAAAAAAAATACAGCATGGAAAATGGAATTATTATACAATCATCCTTTTTAAAAGCACCTGTTTCTATCAAAGTATCACAATGAACAGAAGAATGTTTAAAGCTATAACAAAGATGTTTAAGGTATGTCTTAGCAGATCACTGCTCAGTAAGGGTGCAATGGTACACATTGTACCATTGTACTGATCGGTACACCCCTTGTGGTTCAATACGAGCATGTATTGCGGTATGACTCATTTGTCATTTTCAAATGACATTTCCGGACAACTTGTGTTTATATCAGAGCTTTGCAAGACAACTGACTTTCTACTGTCATTGGTTGGAGCTGAATGCAGACCCCGGCTGGAGTGACATACGGAGCTGGCCCGTTTGACTTAGATGGAACTCAGATCCAGTTCCCAGTAAGGGCTCATTTATGCTCTACGTTAAAGACGCAGATGGATATGGACGGCCCGTTATGTCCATCCCCGGTGTGCTATGTATGTAATTCTGTCTGAGTTTGCTGATCCGTACCCAGACGGAGAATACGGAGCAGTATCACCAGGAACAGTGGAGGCAGTGTGAGGTTTGAACAGAATAATTTCCATAAATAGCAGAACTTTTCAAAGAACGACTGTGTGAGTTAGTGGAAAAACTACTGACATATTTATGACACCTACCTCTCTCAATATTAACATTATCCACATGAGTAAAACTTTCTCTGTCGTGGCCATGTTTGTTATTATTGACCTTCTTATTCTCAAAAAAACTTAACTCTTCTTCGTAGTATTTGGCCAGTATGGTAATAGTTAAGAGCAGCGCCCTCTCGTGGTTTGATTGAGAAATGCACATTCCAATGTACAGGACGCATGGAAATATGAAGGCAGTGACACGACAACCTTAGAAACAGACGTACCTATTCACGTGTGTAAAGTGAACATCTTAAGGCTCTCCATCAGCTCACAGTTAAGTTTTGGCGCATAGCCAGGCTCCAGCCGGCTTCTGCATCCAGACTGTACCGTGAACCATGACTCAACAACCGCAATACACACCAAACCGTGGATAACCTCTGCTATTGCATCCCTGCTGGTCAGCTCTATTTTTTCCTCTTATTTTTTGGTAGTTAATTCATTTCCCCTTTGATATTCAATATAACTGTATGGTAGTGGAAAAAAAGTTTGTTTTGTCTGAAATAACTCCTGAAGGTTGAAGTGATGGTATTGTAAGCTTTATGAGATGAAAGCCTCT
This sequence comes from Apogon hyalosoma, assembly GCA_037367295.1. NCBI lineage: Eukaryota > Metazoa > Chordata > Actinopteri > Kurtiformes > Apogonidae > Apogon > Apogon hyalosoma. The sequence goes on from JAPQRP010000002.1 coordinate 17,746,879, forward strand.
CATCATATTTGAGCCAGTCTAGCAAATATCTCAGTTTACATCCAGACAACAGAATACTTAGTAGGTTGCTATGACTCTGTTATTGTTTTTTCCAGAGACAAAAGCAAAAAAAAAAAAAGAAAAGAAAGAAAACAAAACAGGTTGTTTCATGTTGACTGTGCATTGCAGAAGATCAGCAGGCCTCTCTTTTCTACAGACAAATGAGCTAGCTTATTACTTCCCAAACCGCCTATTAGCGCAGCTCACCTCGCGGGGAACCAGCAGTCTGGGGATGAACACAGTAAAGATGATTTTGCCCAGCAGTCTGATTCAGCCATATCCAAAGCTGTTTCTAGAGCATTTCTTCATCACGCTTTGTATGCCACCTTCACACAACCCCCACCTGGAATGTAGCCAATTTTGACAACAGAACCTGAAAATTACTAATTTACCACAGGTTTGTTTTTTGTAGCTTGTACAGGGAGTTGAAATAATGCGGTAAAATTGCATTATGCAAACCCTTTTTGATTCATGTTCCTCAAAATTTATGTTGATTTTTGGACCACATGGACAAAGTGGCAGACAATAATAGATTCAATCACTCAGGTACTTTGAAATCAAGCCGTTGCTCAAAGTAATGCAGTGTTAACACCAGTTTGTGTAGACTGGGGGTTTGTGTATGCATGTGTATGTTGCTACCAATAGGTACAGTCATTGTGTAGGCATTAGTGTTGCAACATGTCCCTTGAGTCTTCACTGGAGATGATACATAAGAATCCATTTACTGTAATTATGAGCTGCCTCAGATAACATATAAAGTCTGTGTTTAGCTCCGAGTAACATACATTATAATCATGGCTAATTGAGAGAGACTGAAGTAGTCTTATTTCTCTCCAAAAAACATTCATTGTTCATGGTATGAAACTAACAGTCAATGGACATGTAATTGATACAATTATTAAAGCTACAACTATATATAAGCCTTTATGTCTATCAGTAAAATAACAGCTTGATTATCCAATATCACCATCCACTGAAAAAAATCAGCTTTGTACTGTTCTTACCTTTATCAGAAACCAGGAAATGCATTGAAGAGAATACAAGTCAAAGTAATAGTAATGGATTATATTGAATACTGACATTATTAATGTAATAGCAAAAAAATAGGGATCACTACAAACAGTTATTATCCTCTTGAGACCCAGGAAAATTAAGAAAAAATAATAATAAATTTTAAAAAATGGGCTTTTCTAAATTAAATAATTGTCTTAATTGGAAACAGCATGATACTGATGCAACTGTGTTTTTAGAAACTTTTTTTTTAATTTGTCTTTTGCAGTGCATTGTTTGCTCAATAAACTACCCCATATTTTACCTTAGTAGTTGCAGGGTTTTCTATAATGCTGACTGAAGAGCTGACTAGTCATTGATGACCAGTGTGCTACTTCTATTATCCATCCATTTCTTCTTATACATCATTTTTGATTCCATTCAGTAGTATTGTGATTTTAAAAAGCCATATCATTACTGAGTAATTTGCTTCTGTGCTTGCTATTCAAATGGACATCCTTTACTTGCTTTCGCAATTTTTTTTAAAAATACTGACAATGGTGCGTTCTTCTCACAACATGTTTTATTATATATCTGTAATTTTGTTTGCAGGGTGGGCTGAGGAACAGCAAGCATGAGTGTACACTTTCATCCCAAGAATATGTCCATGAGCTGCGTTCTGGCATCACAGAAGAAAAGCTGCTTAATTGCCTGGAGTCCCTCAGAGTGTCTCTTACAAGCAACCCTGTCAGGTTAGTAACTTAAGCTCTGTTACCACACTGCTAAACTCTGTGCATCACCTCTGTGGTCACCACCAGTGTCAGGAATTGCTTCTGTGAAGTTTTGTTTTTATTTTAGAAAACCCTCTTTGATTTGCTTTAAGGTAAATTAAAACAAACAAACAAACAAAAAAACACCTTTTGAAGTTTTTAAAAGGGAATGCAAAATGTATCGTGCACTAGCAAATATTTATGCTCACTTTAGTCATGAAACTTATTTTCTGCTTTTTTGCTTGCTTTTATAGTTAATCAGAACAATGCGGTGCACAATTTGACTGCAAGTAGCATTTCAAGGATACAGTAGTGTATAGATTACTGTGACAATATTCTCACTTGTGTTAAACTATATGAAGTGCAAAAGTTTTTCTTCTTTTCAGTTGAACAAATGCAAATTGTTAACAACAAGCTGCAACAAGCAAATGGTTATGTACCTGGAATATATTTGTGCGCTTGGCAGTTGTTACTCCATTCCTTTGTTTGTTTAATGAGATTGTTAGAAGAGAAACTACCATTCACACAATCTATTGGTTGTATGTGAGGAAACCTGATACCTGTTTCATGTGGTCAGATCAAGGTGCACAGCATCCACTTTTAAACAAGCAAAGTGAGCAGTGCAGGTGACAATCATACACAAGCCTGTAGCCACCAGGAGTGTGTCTTCCAATTCACACCATGCTGCCTATTAAACTCTAATAGATAGAAAGTCTAGGTTTCCACACCAGAAATCTAGCTTTTCTCAGGCCTTAATGAGCACTCACCTTCATGTCATGTGTGTAACTGGCCACCACTATACTAAAATTAAATTCACCAGTGCTTTTTTTTTTTTCCCCTTAAACAGTTATGATCACACACAAAACAGTAGAGAGCATAATGTAGATTTTCTTTCAAATCGTTCGTCTGTTCGTCTTCGAGCCATTCATTACAAGACTTCAGTGAGTTTGTATGCCTTGTCGCTAGTTGTTTCCCAAATTGTCTGCCTTGTCTCTTGTAAAGGGGTTCTTCAGTTTTAATTTAGTCTCTCTAGTGCAAAAGAACCCTCAGTGACAGCAGATCCTATAAATTATTTACCAGCCTGTAGTTGAACAGATGTTTCTTAATGGGAATCAATGAATGGTGCATATTAAATGGTCATCTCATGAGTAATATTTTTTAAGCTTTTTTAGGTTGACCCTGGGTATTGAGAAACGAGCTGCCAGCGTGGTCCCATCAGAAAATTTGTTCAATTTTTGTACAATAAATAAAGCAGCAGCAAACACAACAGAACGGAGTATACCTTCTCACACATCTGTACATGCACAGTAGAAACAGATGCTTAGTGCATACACAATCAATGTTTAGTTTAGTTTGACAACTGTTTGCAAGAGCCTACTGTGTTACTGAGTTGTTGCAACAGCTTTCCAAGACACTATGACCCTTGGGAGCAGATCCAAAGGATGGAGGCAGCTGAAAGCGATAGTGAGTAGGTTGGCCACAACTCCAACACACATATGTCAATAACATATTCCATATAACGGTGTGTGTTGGTGAACTGGCGCCATCGAGAAGCTGAAGCATGCACATCCGTGACTTTAATCATTCATTGTGTAGAGTGTATGAGTTGAGCATTCTTTTTCGGGTTATAACAATGTTCAGGGAGACGATGAGGAAAACAAAGGGAAATTTAAACATGCTTTTAACACACATTTAATTAAGTATGTGAAATGTAAATAACTGACGGGAAATAGTGTCCAGTTGGGGAGTAGAGAACATTTTTCTCTATGTTTGAGCCTCTGATCCACACATAAACAATGTTTTATCTCACTGAAATACAAAGAAAACTAGAGAATAGAGATTTTTTTACAGTTCCTTCCAAAATGAGGATTTGTTTAAAAAAAAAAAAAAGTGCAGTTTGTGTGTATGTGTTTGGAAATGAAAATGGTGGCATCACACTCACCATGCGTCTATGCCTTTTGTTTTGTTTAATTTACATGCACCTTAAACATCAAATATAGATCATATAAAAATCTGTGTATTTATGTGGTAGAATCTAAATGTTATCAAACCTATATGACCCCAACCAACACCTTTAAGCAAAGTGGACTCAAGGTGGGAAATGATTTGAAAAATTTTCATATTGATAGGGATATGGTTAGACTGAAAACATAAAATAACATGTTAAAATAGATTCCTTCATTTTAACAATTTTGATCTACAAAACTCTTTTTCCATATCAAAATTCGAAGTGGAAATAATTTAATCAGGGAAACCCATATGACACTTCAGTTTGACCCATGTTAAGTGAATCAGTGGATGTTTCATTAGCTACATGCAAAGAAGAAGAAAAAAAAGACACAAATTACCATTGCCCAAGTAATTATCCCTCAAGTGATTACAGAGATGTTAAGTCAATCTCCACAGTCTCCAGCGAGCTGTGGGGAGTCAAGTCAGCCTTTCCACTCAGAAAGGCCAACTGTTGCCGATGGGATGTAAGTGAGGCCAGTCTTACCCTGTGGGCGTTTTCAAATGGCTGAACCTTTGACCGCCTTGTAACAGACCAGTGTGCTCTGAAGGAATAACCTTCCATGGATGGATGGATTCATCCTAGAAGGACACCTTTCCTTTGGGTGTGTGTGCCGTTAACCAACACCAGTCCTGTGCTCATCTTAACGCCTCTCATTATTTGTCTCCAAGGGAAAGGGACTGTTTTTTTTTTGTTTTTTTTGTTTGTATTTTTTTGAAGCATGGATAAGGTTACTTCTAATTAATATGAATGCACTTAATTGTCATGGATCACATCACACAGGAAAGCCACATTTGGTTTGCTACTCTTTTGACTCCACTATGTTAATGTAACCTTTGTGTGATATCTTATCTTATACTGGAAAATAACCAGAAAGAAGAGTGTTTCTGCTTCACTTCACAGCATGGACTCATCTTCTGTTTAAATATTGGTATTCAAATGTTATGGAAAGTTTATCTTAAGAAATAATTTAATTCCATTAGGTTGCTGTACAAACATATCCATATCAATTAAAGGTTTTGGCTTTTTGACATTAAATAATTGCCTTAATTGGAAACAGCATGATGCAACAGTTTTTTTCAAATACTTTTTTTTTTTTCATGGAATGCCCCTTGCACTCCTTTTAACTAAAGCTGTGAAATTCCTGTCCCTTACAGAGGACAGAAATACATTGCTGGGTCTCAGGAGGACATTGAGATAGAAATGTAGTTTTTGCACGATAAATGACCCCAGATTTTACATTAGTGGTTCCAGGTGTCTAGTGTGCTACTTATTACATCCATTTTGATTCTATTCAATAGTGTTATGATTTACTAATGTCACTCACCTGCATTTCCATACAATGTGAGTGTGGTGATAACTATACAGATAAACATGTCTATCTGTCTATATGTGTTTCACCCCCACATGTCCTGTATGATTGTGTTTATGCGGGTGTACACTCAGCTGAGAGGTTGTGTCCTGCCGAGTAGAGAGCACAGATAACAGTACTGTACAATTATTAGCCAAATAATTGATGACAAAACATTTGAAAAATTACCCTGTAAGTATTAAAAAAATAAATAAATCGACTGAAATCGCTGCAACATAGATGTTTAAGGGTTTAATGAATATATAACTGAATTGTCCTTTTTTTTTTTTTTTTTGGGGGGGTGGTGCAGTGGATAGCACTCGTGCCTCACAGCAAGAAGGTCCTGGGTTCGATTCCAACGCCAGTCGGTGGGACCTTTCTGTGTGGAGTTTGCATGTTCTCCCCGTGTCTGTGTGGGTTCTCTCCGGGTACTCCGGC
>JAPQRP010000002.1:17752812-17782029 GCA_037367295.1 Apogon hyalosoma
AAACAAGAACTAAACTAGGAATTATGAAAGAGCTGCAGCATCTGAAACTGACCACAATGAACATTTGACAGATAAACGTACCACAGTGCTTCAGTTTCAGCTTCACAGTTTGTCATGTCTTTTATGGATTGTGATTGTCTCTCTTTTTAGGTTTTTTTTTTTTTTTTTTTAATCAATTACTAGAAATTTCAGGTGACCCCATTTGAATTCCAGGTGACCCCATGTGGGGCCCAGACCTCCAGGTTGAAAAACACTGCCATATCCATTTCTACAATGAAAAAGGAAATGTTAAAGTAACAGGCCTTTGTCATACGGTGAAAATGTTGGTTCATTTACTGTTTTAAATGTCCTAGGATACATACCACTGTAGATATCTTGTTTTCAAAATAAAATATGATGTAATTTATAAATAATATAACACCAAGACATATCCTAGATAAGACAGCATAGGATTAAAACATGCTGCTCTTTAAACATTAACCAAACACACATTAACATCATCGCGCACTGAAAATGTCAATGAATAAATACATCAGAAGGTCTAATGACTCCTCTTAGTGAATAGGCTTTGTTTTAAATATTTATAAATGTTTACAGGCTATGCGGAGTAAAATGAATAAGAAGCTTGATTTGTTTTTACATTTATTCACCCACTATAATAAACAAACACATTCATATATGAAATAATTACAATCAGTGTATAAATTGGGATAGTTCTAGATCACAATGCACTAGAGGCCACCATATGTGGGCCTTTCCAGCCAAAGTGTTGTGCCTCTGGGAATGCCCCCAGACGGCCCTAGCTGACTACTTTCAATAGCAGTTTCTCAAATAGTATTATTATTATTATTATTATTATTATTATTATTATTATTATTATCACAGAGACAAACTCCTATTCCCACAAAATACTGATACATGGCCAAGAGCTGATTACTTGGCAGTGTTTTTTATATTGTAAAAAATTGAAACATCCATTCTTGATGAGAGACATGCCACATAATCGGTCTGGTTGTTTGAGATTAGATTTTCCTGTGTTTACGACTTGAACTGTGCATGTAGTGCAAGGAGAGAATATTCTTGCAGATGTCAGAATTCTGCCTTATCTCAGTGTTTGTATTCAGGCAATATATAATGGTCATTTGTACAGTGTCTGGTTGAAAATGGTGTTTTGTGATGTGTGGGCCACTCGATGCTTTAACCACTGAAAGTCTTACATGGTGACAAAATATGAGCGTTTGAGCTGTGTTACATGCAGTCTGTCTCCAAATATGCCATTCATCCTCTCTGTCCAAATTCTTCATACTTATGTAATGACTAAATCAAAACAATTCTGTCTCATCAAGCATTAAACTTAATTCTCTGCATTAAAATGAAAGTATTACCATCAAAGTATTGTTTTTCACAGTGAGTGCTTACCATTGCTTTTTGTTTTTCCTGTGATGTTTGGGCAGCCTGCTAATTTGCTCCCAGAGGCCTGTGTTTGTCTAATAGTTTAATTGGCTGGGCTGCACACCTGGTTGGCAACACAGGTGGCCACAGGGCCATTGTGCTGTGGGTCTTATCTCCCAGGCAGTCCCACACAGGTGTGTGGCATGCAGCCTTTGCAGGTCCACCCACAGATGGCATTGCCTGAAGCACCCACTGCACTATTCTGTTTCCACTTTCTTCTCCTCAGCTGCCATGTTTTCCACTTCTTTCTGTCAGAATTTCCCCAGCCAATTATTTATCCTCAACTTAATTTTCCCCTTTTTAATTTTGTCATTTGGATACTTGCTTCTTAATTTAGAAGTGTCAGATTGAGTAGCCACTTTTCATTAATTTCTTAACCCAGTGACATTAAATGAGATGCTAACTTACAGAAAATTAAAAGACTCTTATTTTCTCATTTAGTAGGACAGAAATCCAGGGCCTTCTTTCAGTTTATCTTCATTGTTTCACTCATGAAAACTGTGACGATGTTCTTGTAAAGTATATATACTGATATATTTAGCACCTCAATAGACTTTTTTTGTTTCTGCCTATTAAAGCCAAAACTCAATTTATGTTTGTATAACATTTTCTTTCTACATAATGTAGCATAACCTGAACTCATACATTTCAACAACTCTGTAACTGTAGAGTTTTAGCTCACTTTCTTTGATTTAACTTGGGTGCCTTCAATAGACTTTCTAGCATAAAAATAGAAAACTGATTTTGACCAGCAGACTTCCACAACCTCAGCTTTTGAGTTCCTTATGTTTAGCCCTTAGCATAACACTATGACTCTGTCAAATCCCAACAGTGACTTTCATATTAGATCTGCTCGCTGTCAGATCCCTAAGACATATTTAACCGAAATTGAACCAGGCTCCTAACTTTTCATTATGTGAAGTCTTCATGGTACAAATCAGACATTTTCCCTGGGTCATTTTCTTGTGGGGTCTTTTATGTGGAGGTGGAAGATATGTGCTGACTCTGGAGTTCCTGTCTGTTTCTGGATCCTCCAGGTGTGGGCTGTTGTAATGATCTCGCTTCTCTGCCACACAGATTTGAGTTGGATTCAGTCTCACCAGCTTTCTGCGGTTAAATGCTTGTGGCCGAGTACTCAGGGTTACGCGGAACACTATTAATGGACTTTTTATGAGCTTTGAAGTTACTGTGCGGCCAATGTGACGCTGCTTGTCCTTTTGAATGCCTGTCCTAATGTCCAATGTGACAAAGTATTGAACTGAAAAACAATGTCATTTCTGTGGAGCAGTGAAGTGATGCTCTTGCACACAGAACTACCTTTAAAGAGCCCTCAAATCCTGTTTTCAGTGACTCATCTGCTGTTTTATTGAAGGGGCAATACGAAGTAGTTCTACTTCATTTTTAGATATTTAAGTACGACCTAAATATTATTCTGTTCTTTCATAATAATATTACAATCCAGTACTCTAAAGTTCTGTCAGACTATTGGATTGTAGAGCCATGGACTGAATCTATTCATCCCGACAGTCTGACAGATTTATGTGACCACTAGAGGGAGTAGTGAGTCACTCAGCAGGCCTTTCAGGGTGTTGAAAGCTAACACTGCAGGGCCTCTGACAGCATGAGATGAAACAACATAGAAACAACTTTTACAGTTCAAGAAAATGACAGTGAAAAAAGAAGCACTAGAAGCACTGTTGTTTTCACCACTGGACACAGATCTAAATGAAAAGATTGGAGTTTGATGCTTAAAACACAGCTTTTCTTCTACACCAGAGTGTGATTATGAAGCTTATGAAGGTATAAAGTTATGTGATGTTTTTATCTTTGCCTATTTGTTGATCCATTCAGACTAAACTGCAACAGATCTGACCTTGTTCAGATCTTTAGTGCAGCTACTGATAACACAAACCAAACTGAAAATGGAGGTGATCTGTGTTTTTCCTGTGGCTGTTTTCTGTCTAAAAACAGTGCTAAGCTAACAGAGCTATAATGCAGTCTGTCAGCTGATATAGTAACCTTCATGAAGAATACAAAACATTTTAAGTGACTGTCAAACTAAGCAGCTATTATATATATTATTTCTATTATAGCAGTACTGAACAATTCCATCTTACTTTGCACTAAGCATTGACCAATATATAGATTTTTTTTTTCAATCGGCCTTAATTTTTTTTGAAAAGCCAATATTTGATCAGTAGTAAAAATGTTCAAAGATATTTAATCAGGCCCCTGTGTGGGCAGCACCTGAAGTTCAATAAATGTTAAAAGAGTACTAGGTGTACATGTATTCATAATTTAATTTATATTGCTGCATAAAAATCATAATTATCTGAGTGTTTCAATTGTATTTTATGGTCAGTTTGCTTTAAAAAAGGCCTTAAATATCAGCCTCAAAAATCAGCTAGAGATATCAGCCATTGGCTGACCAAATTTTTTTAAAATCGGCATTGGCATCAGCCTTAGAAAAGCCCATATCAGTTGACCTCCACTCTGCACATTACAGTTTATTGTTGCATCTTGCTGTTTTTCTACCATTTTTATTTTTTATACTTCTAATTTATTATGTATAGTGTATTTGCTCTTGTATTCTATGTTGATCTTATATTCTATTTTTGCTGTCTGTCATGCTGCTGCTGTACTACGATTTCCCAGTTTGGGATCAGTAAAGTCTGTCTGTCTGTCTGTCTGTCTGTCTGTCTGTCTATCTACAGTCGTGGAAAAAAGTTATTAGACCACCCCTTTTCTTCAATTTCTTGTTCATTTTAATAATAATTATAACAAAAATAGCTCATAGTAGTTTAATTTATGAGCTGATATCTTGCCATTTTCCATGGTTTTCTTGATAATAACCAAACCAGTCAGTGATACAGATACAGTGCATACATTGTGTCGATATGTTTGTGGTTTTATAGCAGTAAGTGTGTTCTGGTATGCAACTTCCCCTTGCTGTTCAGAGTTTGAAGCATCAGTACAACATGTAACCTTTTTCAAATAGCCATCTGTTTTGTTTTGTGAATTAAATATCTTAATGTAATCTAACTACATTGTACACTTTATGATTGAAAGGCCTACTTGAAGTTCACAAATGTGTTTCTCTTTTGGTACACTTGAAATTGTATGGTGTACACAATTAAAATGCATTCAATTAAAAAGTGTCAAAATAAAGTACTCCATTGGCACAAATGTTTTTTTAGTCGTAACTCTGCGTCCCTCGGTCTTCACATCTTTGCTTCTTCTGTCATCAGTCTGCATTGCAGTCAATTAACAGCAGCACAAAGGACCATATCCATCTGTCCATCTTCTATTCAGAGCCTCAAACTTATATGAGCATCGAACTGCCTCGCAAGCTATATACAGTTTCCTCCCAAGACATTTTGGCCTAGAAGTCTTGTCTACCAGAGGCACAAAGTGTGAAATGTGTCTTGCAGTTAAACTCAAATGACTTAACACCACACAGATGAATGATACTGGAGTTAGAACTGAGACACCATACACATCACTGGACAAGCTCTGTCTGAGTTCAGTCCTTTGGAGAGATTAATTTCTTTTTTTTTTTTTTTTTTTTAACTCTTGTCTTTTTTTGATGTGAAAATAGCTTCTTATCTTAGGGAATCATCTATAATTGATCCACTGCGTTCTCTTTATAATCCTGGATAATGCTTTTTGCAATCCCAATCAAACCCTGCCATTCTGAAATTTTTTAGATGTAGACATACTTAAACACAGGCATGATAATCACCTCAAAACAATGGGAAAATAGCAGTTTGATTTTCTACCTTGACAATCAAGATCCCGCAAGAAAGGATTGGAAGAAAGCTTGACACAAGATGTCTAAAAGTCTTAAATGACCGCACCGTAAAATATGTTGAGGATGTTGCTTCAGTAAAAATTGTATAGAGGAGGATGACTCCAAACCTACAAACCTCTGTCATCAAACCTCCAGGTCCAGCTCTATTATTTTTCAAGGAGAGACTAAATAAAAAAAGACTATAAATGACATAATCTTTAAAGATTTTTGGCATAGCTTTTCTTTGTCTCAAACCGTAAGAAGTAATTGTCTTAGTGGACTTACATTTATATTTGTCCTTTTACTTTTATTTTATTCACTGGATCCTTTTACAAAGTCTTTTATTTCACTGTTAAATCTGGCCCAAATATTATGGCACTGTCTTAGTGAGATGTGTTGGGAAGTCAGAAGTGAGGAAGTTAGCTAGTTTTTTACCCTTGCAGCTGACATCTGAGTTGATATTCACCGTTCTTCCTCAGAGGCAGTGAAAACCTTTTTTTGGAGACATAAATGTCCTCAGTGTCTGGGTATATTTTAAGAGTGATGCCTATTACATTTTATGACACCATCTGTTAACCTCCAAGATATCCATATCCAGATAGCCATATCTGTTATGGCCCCACAGTGATACATACATAATTCAGAAATATCTGATTAGAATTCTGTATTGATTAAACGATGTTGTGCATTTTAAGTTTGTCTTCACTGAAAAACGGATAGTAAATAGGCTGTTGGAAATGTGTCCTCAGCTTCAGTCTGCAAATATTTTTTACTTTTTTTTTTTCATTTACAAGATTAAAACATTTTACCGAGTACAGGAGATCTGTACATTAGTCCACATTCTCAGGTATTTGTTTCCACTTTTATGCTCGGAATAAAAGCATTTACCAACGTTTCCTACCCTACAAAAGTCATCCTATCTGCTCTAGGATTTAAGATCACTGCGAAATTGCCCAAGCATTTTAGTACTTTCCAGCCGACAGCAAATAAAAAAAGACAAACATACTGTACACACACATTTGTGAAGGTGTACACTGACACTTTTCAAAAGGTTTTGTACATCTATTGTACTGTAAAAGATGCCAGCAACAAAAGCTCGTACAAAATGGCAACTTTATGAGTTTGAAAATAGAACGTTCTTTCAAAGAATTGCTTGCCATTGCATTTCTCTTTTCTTCTTGAAAAATGAAACTCATCTCTGCATAAATCAGCAAGAGTGTGCAGATAAATCACCTCCAGCCTACAGTTTGTGTGGTGTAATGGAATTAATTGGTACAATCATCAGAAATATCTGCCATTTCTGCGACTGGGTTCTCTAATTTCACCACTGCAGATTTTTTTTTTTTTTAAACATAGGGGGAAACTCTTTGTTCTTCAGAGGATAATTAGAAATTTGAAGAGTGATTTGCACACTGTAGGGGGTCATTTTAGAGTGTTGTGAGAGCGTGGTGCGATCTCAGCTGTCTGCACTTAGTAGTTGATTTAATTTCTGATGGGTTCTCCACGCACAAGACGGAAACACTTTGTTGATCTCTTAACTTACCCACAATATGCTTGATGCTAACCTTTATTATGCTGTTGTTTCATTTGTGTATTATCACAAGGAAATATAAATTGCTGTTTTCGTTGCCAGAGAGTGAAGACTTTAATATTTACAGGAATGGCATGTGTTTCTATAGTAGCTCAGAACTTACACCCTTTTTGTCCTTTTTCCTGATTTATAGTGCATGGAATAGTTCATATCCTCTAAAGCAGAGGTGGCAAAGTCATTTTAGTTCAGGGCAGCCCCATACAACCCAATATGATCTCAAGTGGGACAGACAGACAGACAGACAGACAGACAGACAGATAGATAAATGATGTTGTAAAATAACGATCAGTAAAATAATAACAGTGAAAAAGTAAAATTATGTTAAATATATTATGAAAGTGTTTACATCTACAAAGTTTTCTTAAAAATGTGGATAACGAACAATCTTTGCATTACAGCTTACAGATCATAGTGGGTCTACAAATACACAAAACATTTAGAAACAGGCAAAATATTGTTAAAATTCCACCTACATCTCTTTAGACATTTCACGTAGTTCATATTTGTTCAGGTTATTCACACTTTTGTGAAAGGATAGTTTGTAAATGTAAACATTTTCATTTAATTTTACTTTCTTACACTAAAACAAAGACAAAAAATATGGGGTTGTCAATATTTATAGGTTCTTATAGTAGTATTTCACTTGTCTTGTCCACTTTTTATTGGTCTGCATGTGGAACCGGAACTAAAATGATTGTTAATATCTTCAGTGTAATTTTTGCCCATGTGCCGTATGTTTGACACCTGTGCTCCAAAGCAAACAAAAGACAAAAGTGAATAAGCCCTAATTTAATTAGCTGAGGATAAGGTGAGGGTTATTTAGCTGGTCTGCAAGAAGCCACTAAATCTTTCACTTAAAAAAAAAAACAAAAACAAGTCTCAACCCTTGATTTATGTCCCGTTTACATCATGTAGACATGCATTTTGTCCCCACAAGTGATTTTTTAACACCAGAAGCCTCATTTTAAGGAAGCTGACACCTGGAATATTGTCCATACCATATATTATTAGCTTTAGCACCAATTTCAATTATCACTTCTGCTCCAGTTGGTAATGAAAACAGTTCCTGTGCTGTGGTTCATTTTTATTGCAGTATTTATGTTTTATTCATCTAATGGTTTATCTTTATAATAACAACAAAATGAGGTGTAATACGGTAGAGGAGTTTTGAATAATCTCTCCATTACCTTCTCTCTGCTTTGATTCAGTACATTTAAGAACTATGGCAGCCAGTAGACATAGGACAGTGAAGTGAACTAACAAAGCAGCTGTGATTTGGATGGAAGCGGTGCACGTGGGCATGAGTTACATGGGAAATACATCAGCTGTCTGCTCTTTTTAAAGGGCAGCACAGGTCAATGATTTTGGCTTCCTGTATAGCATTGATGTTCCTTGCACACAGCATTTTCAACTCAGCAACTCTGACTAGTTTGTTGCCTAATTGCTTTTACCTTGATTCTGCCATTTATTAAATATTTATCTTACTTTTGTTCAAGGTTAAATTTCTGATTAGTACATATCAAGGGAATAACAGAGGGAACAGTCAGCTACATTTTAGGTATTCCGAGAAGGACTTCTGCTGTATGTAATTTCATAGCTTGGATATGGTCCTAACTCACGTTATGTGGTCTTTATGTAATAAAATGATCTATTTCCAAGCATTCATGAATATATAGGAGAGTGTCAGCTACATTTATTTTCTTTGCTCATACATACTGCATGCATTACTTGGTAATGTTAGAATCAAAAGTTTAAAGCCTCAGAATGGTCTTTTTGCTGGTGCCTCAGTTACATAAACTAATTTTGTGCCATTTCACTCTTGGTATTGTACTTCCATTACTTGCTATGTGGAAATTGTCAGCAGTTGACAGAAAGTACATAATGTACTAATCTTTAACAAAGTTAGAAGCCAGTAAAGTGATTATGAGGTGTAGTGTCACTAAGATATATAGGCTACAATAACAGCAAACATTAGCATCAGCATTTCATATAGACAGGTGGAGAAGAGCCTGTGTTTTTTGGGAGTAGTGGACAATAAGTGCAAAAGCAGCAATTTATTAAAACTGACATGGTGTGAAATTGTGTAAAATGAAGAGTGTTTGATTTTAATTAGGTAAGTTACAAAGGACATTTAACAAAAGCAAACAATAAAAAAAAAGTTGCTACATTTAGTGGCTGTTTTTAGAATATTTTGAGATATGATGACAAGAAAAGTACAGTTCTACTTTCTGTCATCTGATATGCTCTGTACATTAAAGTTATTCCAGATAACGATTAAATTGATCAAAGTATAATGTAGCACTATGTTTGGTGTGGTAAATCATTATGCAGACAGTAGGGGTGCTTGGTTTCAGGCTGTAATGTCCAGAGCTTTTTGTTACACAAAGCTTTGGACCTCATTTGGAGTATTGTAGCACCGAATAGGTCAGTGGTCCCACAGAGGGACACTTTTATGGCCGTGTCCTGTAATATAATATGAAAGATGCTCTTGCACAAAGGCTTTCAATTACAAGGTGCTCCATGTTGCCATTATAAAATAATAACATTCATCTGTGCGTTAAAATCTGTGACTATGCATATCATCTGAACTCACGACCAGTACTTAGTCAAACAGAATGGTTGAGAGAGTGTCTACTTATTAATGTCTCTTTCCCTTTTTAGTCACTCGAGGTGGCTGGTGATCAGTCATCTTTTCATCCTCAAACTTGATGAACTTTTTACTTTGAACATAATCTTTACCACAAACTTTGCTGTGGAATTTTTTCTTTTATAGCAATAGATGCTTGCACTCTAACTACTTGTAGTTTTCATACTTCATCCCCCTGCACAAGATGTTGAACGTAGCCTTTAGCAGCAGTGGAAGTATTAACAGGAAGTGCAATGACATATTTAGTGAGGCTACATTAAGGCCGCCCGTGTGAAGATGTAATATACGACGATACTCTGTTTGAAGAGGTTGAGATAGACAGGGATTTTCCCACCTATTGGTATCAGCGGATGTAAAGGCCAATCAATTGGAAATACTGACTTTGAAGGGAAAATGATAAGTAGCTCAACAGATTAAAAAAACTAAAAACTCCCACCTGGATTTTATACAGGTAGTTCTGATGTTCCTTCCCATATTTATTCATTCAGCTCTTTGAGTTTGATGTGTGCTTCAGATTTATTTGGATATTTCTTACATTCACTTGGTACTCAGTCTGTAATAAAATGAAAGTAATCAATTTCAGACATGCCTAATACACTTTCAATGCCAGATTTTTTTGGCTGGTGGAGCTGGATGATATTATTCAACTAACCTGCTACTGGTTTTTCCTGTTCCAAACTATTGTTATCAGCCTATAAAAACTTAACTGTTGAATGACCCTATAAACACAGTGCACACATAGATAATGTTAATTTTTACATTCATTCATTTCTTTTCATTTATTAATTTATTTCATGTTATTTCAAGTTAAAAATTTCAAAATCATTCATTGACACTCAAAAAGGAGTGGGAAGAAGAAAAACGTGTTTAATCCCACCCCCATTTCTCATCATCAAAAAAAATACTCACTCCTGTTTTTAGACTTCAAGCCAGGACAATGAACAAAATAGGCCTATACCAAATTAGAATAAACTCATTCGACCGTATTTACATGTGAAAAATATAAATAAAGTACATTCATGGTGGTGTTAGCACAGGTAACAGTTAACCGTTAACTTACATTATAATAATTACGTACCAACAACGGCAAGAAAACTACAATACCACAAATGACATCAGATCAGGGGCATTCGATTATTACATGGATCAACAAAAGGCTTTCGATTAATTTATTAATTTTTTTGTCTGCAAAAACTACATTTCTTGATAAAGTCAACTTAATTTTTGCATTTCCCAGGTCATGGTTGCATGTTTGATTTAGAGCTGGGAAGTATGTCAAATGAATTAGATTAATTGGGTTTTTGCTTTCTTAAAATTGTAAAAAAAAAATTGTTAAATAAATAAAACTGAGATTTCCCGCTCATCAAAAATGCTAACTGCAAACTGTTTGCTTGTTACAGTAAACTAATTATGTTCTCCAGTTATATATGAAATAGTTTTTGCAGAGAAAGTGAAAGAGATCGTGAATCATCCGAGACACTGATTAAAGATGACACGCAGTGATTCAATTATTTGGTCACATCACTCAGCCCGAGTTTGATCAGCATATCCTGAATAGTTTCACATGTCTAGATGTAATTGAACTTGAATGTAATTTGTCTCTCTGAGGCTTTATTTGCTCATTTTTATATTATAATATATTGCAGTCAGCTTGTCTGTCTGTTTTTTGGCAACTGTGTTTTGTTGTGGTGCCTTTTGCTATTTATCTACTGTTCATCCATGTTGTCAGTCATGCTATTTGTCATCATTTAATTTTAGCAGCAGAATTAGAAATCCATCCAATATTTTTTGACTGAACAGTATTTACATTGCATTACGTGCATGTACTTGAGTGTGGTAGCTCAGTGTTTAGCACTTTTCTTTTACAATAAGAGTGTCTTCAGCTGACTACCAGAGCTTTGTATGGAACTGGTCCAGGGTCTGCATTGCCTTATGTGAAGGACATGCAGGGACACAGCAGGCTCCAGCTGCCTGATCTCAGTACAGTATAGTACAGACATTTGTTGGTTGGATGAATATTCTCTATATATAACTATGACTTCATATGTAGTGACGGCATGTATAAAAAAAAAAACTCGTCTCCTTATGTGCTTGTGTCCAGACAAAGGTTTGCCTGACTCACAGACCTATGACTTTGTTCATAATATTACATTAGAAACCTCTGCTAAGTATGAAATATTTTCAATGAACACACACCAATATATCTTATTTGACAGTGCCTTTATATTAATGTATGTATGGGAATTGTTTGCAGAGATTTTCAGTGCATACATTTTTATTGCGCTTAACATGATGACAATATAATTGCATTAAGCCAGAAGAAATAACACAAAATATAAAATAAAAAATTGCTTCCCTAAGACTTACCATGAATTTTTCATTTTGCCTGCGGAATATACATGATTGCAGAAAGTAACACAATTTGGTGACACTTAACTAGAGGATTATAGCCATCAATATTAGATGAACAAGTTCTCCCCCAAGTTAATGAAATCCTTGGATTTATGCCTGCATTAGAAAACGGGACTAATAGGGAAGGATTCGATCTCTACTTTGGCTCACTTCCTCTCTTCTTCACTGTCGAATCGGAAAATGGACAGTTAAATGTCCACAAGAATCAGTTACCTTAAAGTTTAACCTGAACCAATGTTAACACGATCTTTAGCGTTATGTGCTCTGCTTCCAACGAAACAAAGGTCATCTGATTAGAAAGCCACTGTGAACTCTGAAACATTAGCAATGCTGATTATTTGTGACGATGCAGAACAGTAGAGGTCTTAATTTGTATATTATTTATAATGTTTGTAATATGTTGTCCACTGAGTCTGTTTCTCTGATGAACACAGATGTAGAGCATTTTGTAGCCTTAGGACAGATACTGTAGAAGTACCATCTCTCATTTTCTTTGTAGTAACTTTGGGGACATTTAGAAGGCAAGCTGCAAAGGGACCTGGGGGTATACGTGAGGGGACAGAAAATGATAGACAGTCTGGGATGCAGGGAGGAGTCCAAATATTTAGTGCTTTAAAACCCTTGAGGAGTACTTCACTCTGTTGCTACCTGTGAAAAGGCATATGTTTTAGATCCAAACTGCTTTGAGGTCTGCCAGTATAAGATGGACAATGCAGACTGTATCATGCAGCTAACTGGGGGATTTCTTTACAGTTATAGCTCTAGTGGTAAATAAATGTTTACTATTTTGATACAAAGTGTAGTCGATTTGTGGTTTGCTCTCGACTTCTCCAGTCTGTGCACATCGGTCACACTTTGTGAATGAGTCAGTGGAGTGTTAGTTGTGAAAGCATTTGGATTTTAAAACCTATTTTCCTGCCTTTGTGTCTGTGTCTTTGGCTCACGTTCTCACTTGCTACTCGCAGTCTTTTGAAGTTTGAGAAAAACATGATGCACAAACAGTAAAACACTGTCTGCTTACTATGTTTATGTGCGATTATAATTGCCCCAATTGCAGTACATGAAATGATAATGAGATGAAATCATTATTTAGTCCTTAGTGCAGAAGAGAAATTTCATTTTGCACACGCCTCGTTGTGGCCACACAACATTCCCAGAATCTCATATTACAGTTTGGCTCTACAATAAATAAAATTCCACTTCACAAATATTGGTTCCATTTCCTACCCCCTGAAAACCTCCATTACTGTCATTACGAAGATGCATAAACAAAGACTGTGGGTTTACAGGATTGTGCTCCCTGAGCCATATCACCTCCTTTCTTTGTGTTGTTGTAGTCTCCTATTTGCTCCTACTACCCCTGCATCACCAGTGTGTATAATGGCATTGTTATTCTGCAGTAAAACTGCACCAGTTGGTTCCTTCTTTTCTTTTATGTCCTTAAGTATGTACAAAGCATAGACTGGAAGGAAACTTTGAAACTGGGAGGCCCACTGTAAACAGACATTTATGAATTTGCAACATTGTGATGATTTGTTTTTTATTAGAAAAACAGGTCATCAGTGCTGGAAATATTAATACATCAGGTCTGGTTGTCTGCTAATGTAATTTGACTAATGGTAGGCAGGGGGTTGTAACATTTTCTAATTTTGTCGTATCAAAGAAATATCTCACCTCAACTGTACTAGTAGCCTTGGGCTAAGCGCATCTCTTCTCTAATTGAGGGTCTCTTCTGACTCACTGAGTCAATACAAATGGCTTTAATACTCAAACCATTATTATTTTGAATTATTGTCAAAAAGGCGGGATAAATTATTGACTTATGCCTCGTTTATGTCAGAAAATTGCCCCATGCGTTTTGTGTTATTGACAGTCAGGGGCTGGAAAACAAGTAATGCTAATGACATAATCTGGCTGTGACCACACTGTCCTTCCCACTCCGCCTCGCTCCACTCGTGGCTTAGACAAACAGGCTCATCTGCACTGGATCATTTGCCGTCTCCTGATACGCTGTGGTTTATAGCCAATTATCTCCCGCGACCCATTATCGATTACAGTGTTATCTTTCTTGCATTGCTTAATCTTTTGGTACAGGAACATAGCAGCTCGCAGGGGGGCCTGGATACAAACTGCTTAGCGATGGGAACACTAGTTAAGATAGATGGGTGTTCATTTGCTTGTAAATGGGCACAGTTTAAATTTAAACTGATTCAGAATGCATTCGCTATGAGGGAGGGCAGGGTTGTTTTTGATTTGCAGCTCTCTCTGCTTGGAATTAAAAACCACAAACAGTCAATTTATCCAAGTGAGTGTTGAACCCATAATATTAGGTGGAATGACTGATTTCCTCAGAGGTTAATAAAAAGTCATTTGTACTTCTTTCATCTGAACCTCAATGTGGCTTCTAGCGAACTAGCTGACTAAAATCTACAGAGATGAAATGAATGGTGTCTTGTCTGTTTGTGTCTTCCCTCTAGTTGGGTGAATAACTTTGGTCATGAGGGTCTCGGTCTTATTTTGGACGCTCTGGAGAAGCTCCTGGACAAGAAACAGTGAGTGAAGTCCTACACCATCCATTGTGTTATTTGTTTGTATCATGTTTTATTGACATTATATTAATGCTCCGGACAATTGTTCTTGTTTTTTAGGCAAGAAAATATTGATAAACGAAACCAGCACAAACTTATCCAGTGCTTGAAGGCGTTCATGAACAATAAGGTTTGTATGAATCAATGAAAAAAGGGTGTAAGAAAACGCTATAATGAAACATTCATTCATTCATTTTCCAAACTGATCAATCCACAAGAGGGTCCCAAGGATTATGGAGCTAATTATTTTATTAATTCTCACTAATATGACATGATTCAGACCTGCAGTTTATAGGCATATTTCTCACACATTTGAATTGTTAAATTTTAGATGTAATAAAACCAAAACTAAAAAGAATTTCCCATGTTTCAAATAACTTCTAAATTAACAAAGGCTGCAGCCAATCTTTTTTGCGCTTATGGGAAACATTTAAAATAGTAACTCGGACGACCACGAGTCCACACCTGACTGAATCAACGTACTGACAAGCCAGGTATATTGGGACGCTAAATTGAAGCTAAATTTACCATTTCATGCCCACTGCCTCAGATGTTTTAATTATCTTTTTTGGGAAGGTCTAGCTCATTTCTCAAAAGTAGCACAAATTTCAAAGACAGATGAGCAATTGATGTTGCTGCTCACAGATAATCCCAACACACGGTCATCTCAACTTATTCCTCCAGTTGGGGGGGGGAGAGAGAGACTAAAAGGTACAGAAGACTATAAGTATTTGTCCCTACAGTCCTGTCCTGAATTGAATTAATTCATCATCCTCTCCTTTTCCTCCCATGGCTTTGTTGTCCCTGCTTTAAAAGAAAATTCAGGCTAAGTATATCTTATGTACATTACAGTTTTATTTTTCTGTAATTTCATTTTAACTTGAGGTAAAAGTTCTTGATGAATATAAATGTTCATTTACATCCAGCTGAGTTTCTGTTTTTATTCTAATTCCTAGTATGGACTGCAAAGGATCCTGGGAGACGAGCGTAGTCTGTTGCTGCTGGCACGGGCCATTGACCCCAAACAGACCAACATGATGACGGAGATTGTTAAAATTCTCTCTGCTTTCTGTATTATCGGAGAAGAAAACATGTAAGTGTCACATTTGTTTTCACATGACATCTAGTGCTTGCGGGCAAAAGGCACACATTCATATCTATGATACTCTGCCAATAGTGGGTAAATTTACTGACATGTTTTTGGTAAAACAATGATTGTGGTAGTTATCAAATTAATAACCTGAGATTTGTTTGAACAGATTTTCAGATTCAGACTCAATTTATTGCCATTTCACACATACAAGTACATGACAACAAAATGCAATTTAGAAGTGCAATAGCAACAAATGGAGGAAGTACAGACTATATAGTATTAACAATATTTACACTATGTACCATGGGTATAATATATTGCAGATCTAAGTGCAATGGACTGTTTGATATATTTGTATAAGATCATTCTATTTCTCATACAGTGGACATGGATAAATTGTTCATATTTGTAAAACACAGTCTCACTTTGTCTATGGATGAAATGTAAACCATTTTCACTGGAAGTTTTTTTTTACTTGAAACAACAACCGGAGGCCTCTGTGACGCATAACTCAAAACCTTTACAAATAAAACTAAAACTATCTTTACGACTGCAAACCATCAAAGATGAAAAAGGAATAGTGTGATTTGGGTGATTTGACCTTTTTGGAGCCTAGACGCCATCCACAGTTGTTAGCAACTTTTCAGCGTTTACAGTGGAGTCAGGTTTTCTATGGAATTTTCTATCCTTTTCAGCAAATCACTGCTGATATGGACACAGCACAACACCATTTCAGAACCCCAGTTGATGGCAAAAAAGAGAAAGTAATGATGGCTAGATGCAATCCATCTCTGTTATGGTTGCATGTTCTGTAATGTTTCTGAAACAGCAAGAGGGCACAAGACCGTTGCTTCTAGTAAACACTGGAATATCACTATTGGTTCAATTTTCTCCACTGTGCGGCATGTGCTCATACAGAGATCACGCTGCATGTATACGTATTCACCCACTGTGAACATACTGTACACTACATTTACGAGTGACCTGAGATAGTATGAGATACTGATGGGTCACATGGTCAGATGATACAGTTTAGTCAGTTTAATGTGTTGAACTACTCAGTGTAGTTTGCCACTGACACACAACCTGGCTGACAGCTTATAAATTGGATTTAGGCGAGTGTTTTTTATTGTTTCCCACTGGGCCAGACTAGAATAACAATGGCACTTCAAAGACAGTCTGTATGCAGTGGTGGAAATAAACAAACCCACAATTTTGCTGGAGAAGCTGAGTTCAGCAGCGTGTCTCACATCTCTGACCATCCAAATAGGCCTTTATGGTTGTTGTTCTGACCCTTGCTGTGACTGTGCATGGTTTCCAAAATGATTTCCTAGTTACTGACTATCAAGGGGTGTAAATTGCTGGTAAAAAAAAATAACAATCAGCATTCAATCCAGCTCTTTTTTTTTTTCCCCAAATAAGGAGCTGTTTTGTAATCTAAAATAAGAGGTCAAATGCATAATAGAATAGTCAGTAACTCCAAATAAATTTTGCTCTTAATTTCGTCTGTTATTGAAGATATTTATTTTCGATTTTATGACTGTGGTGAATCATGCAGATTCTAAAGGCTGAGTTTCAAATGGTAGAATTAAACCAAATAGTGACATCTTTATACGAGTGTCAATGAGAGCAGGGCAGTTAAGTGTACTGTGTTTTTATATTACAGTATATTCACCGTATATATCACACCTATCAAAGAGGTAAAAAGCCTGGAAGTTTGACATTTGACATTAGGAATCCATCATCTGGCCCTTTAAGTTGGCAGATTAAGAACCATCCACTAAGACAACAGTGAATTTAGGCAAATTCAGAGAATTTCAGGAAATAATTTTTCTTCTTTATTGTCCTTATGGTGACTTTAGAGTATTTATATTACATTAAATATTTGTTTCAAGATCCAAAAAGTCTTCCACTGACAATGACAGAAAGGAATAGTTTTAATATAATGCAATATTTGTAATGTTTCTGAAGTTTAGAAATACATTTGTTTAGGATGTTTAGTATTAATTATCATCTATTTTTCTTATTGTAGATAACACTAGTTTCTTTGTTGTTCATTAGTGCTAAACATATGTGGCACAAAAATCAGTTTGGACCCTAAATTAAAATAAAATAATAAATAGTTTATTGTTGGTCCCACATTGATTCAGTTTTTACTCATGTGAATTATGAATATTTAACTGATTTAACTGATGATATTTAAATAATAAATAAATAATATTATATATAAATATCTTTAATTACAGTTATACTCTAACACTGAAACTTGATGCTTGCATGTGCACTGAGCTATATTTAGTGAACAAATCTCTCCTCCTTAAACTACGGAGGAGCAGAGTTGATACAGACACGGATATCTTTTCCATGATCATAGACCTGCATTAAAATATACATATCCTGTAAAAATGACAACCAAAGGAGCCAAGATGTCACTTTGTTGCTCAGAAACCTCTTTGGCAACCCATGTTGTGGCACTGGCTCATGTTCAACACCCACTTCAGCTGACAGGATCAAAGGGAGTGCGACAAGTTAAGCAGATCTATCTTGGCTGTTCTGAAGCGTTGTCTGAACTGGCTTTAAAGCTGCTCAGTATGCAACTCCCCATGTCGTCTGTGACTTTGTAACCCCTATCACAGAGCGTGGCCACTCCATTTATCTCCGTGTCAGGCTTACTTCACACGTACTGTCCTGTTGGCCAGATGCATGATCTCCCTCAGTCACAAAGCTTGTATTTTTGCTTTTTTTTTTTTTTTTTTTTTTTTTTTAATAAATATTGGGACTGTTTTTTTTAATATAAGGAAAATTCGCTGTGCAGGATTTGATAACATATTCTTGTACATGCATACTCACATACTGATCCACACTACTTTCAAAAAATAGCTTCTTTCCGTCTTTTTTTTTTTTTTTTTGTAACTTATATTAACGAGAGGAACTTGTTTAGCAAACTTACAATTCATTTTTCCCAAAAAGAAGTAGAAAGGTTTTGGACAGCATATTTAATCTGTTTGTCATTTATTTTTCAACAAAGACAGAATGGCAGACAAGGTTTTGCAAGGACATTGAGACCACCTGCTGCCAATTATTGTCCATGTATATTGTAAATCACTGTTTACGCAAATGCCCATAAGACATCAGGTTACTTTTATTGCAGTCCTCTGTCTGTTCGTGCCTGCAACACAACATTTCTTCTTCATTCACAATTTAGAGGCTGAAATTGTCCAGTCGTCTTTTTAGCTAAGCTGCCTTGAGCGGTAACAAGTACTCTAATTTCCTTACCTTCTCAATAGGTATATTTGGACATTAGTCTAGCAGTCACTACAATAATTTGCACCCTTTCTCTCCTAGCCAAATACTCTCCTCTACGATTGCTTCAGCAGCTAAACACATTTGCAATAAAACCCCATTTTTGTCTAGCATCACCCTAGTAACAAGTGCTATTAAGTCAAATTGAATACTACAGCAATAATAGACCAGACTGCATATAAAAGAGATGGAGAGAAGTAGCATTTGTCAGGGTGACCAATCACTGGCTGACTAAATGTCCACACCATCACAGAGTGGAAGATAAGATACATGTTGTTTGATCTGAAAGTTGTGAGTAAATGTCCTGTTGGTGAGGTGATAAAAGGGTTTGTTGACTGTTGTGTTTGCCTGCTCCCTGTTCTGTTTTCTTCCAGCCTGGATAAGATTTTGGCTGCCATGACAATTGCTGCAGAGAGGAACAATAAAGAGAGATTTGCCTCCATTGTGGAAGGACTTGAAAACCACGAGGCACAGCAACTCCAGGTTAGAAATCACACACAAAAAGCAGTTGATGTCATGACTAAATATTAATTTTGCATTCATCACTTTGCTTTTATCTGAATATTTCTTACAAAGGATGAAAGAAAATTCTTGATCAATACCCTAAAAAGCGGTGGGCGATATGGCAATTTATGCAATGTGATATCATAGTAGCATAATATATCGTAATAGGGTAAGTGTACTTTAAGAAAATGGTTTAAACTACTCATTTTACACTTCATCATTTGATTTTTTTTTTCTTTTATTTGGCACTTTTATACAAATACACTCATATGATACAGCATTTCAGTTAAATGGAGTTATTTTCAGCAACTACCAACAGCAGAAGGAAGTCATGTATCAGTAATACACCCATAGCTATAAAAAACAAAACAAAAAAACTGTTAAAGCAAATCATTCACTGAATAAAGCTCATCGTTTACACACATCTGTATTATGGCATTTTCAAGTTTTCTCCTTCAAATAAAAACTCAGTCAAAGTAACACTTCTGTCTTATAATTAGGGCTGCAGCTATCGATCTTTTTTGAAATCGAGTATTCGACCGAATATTTCATCGATTAATCAAGTAAACAGATTTAATCATCAAGCCGTCATCGAGAACCGTCATCGAGACTCATTACTATAGACTACAACTAATGCATAGCCTACATTCTAACCGGCGCTGCTGTGTTTCTCATTTAGCAATCACGTCAAATCAGCTAATGTTTGGCTACTGTTTTGTGGAAGACGGGAATTTACCTTGTCCTGGCTTCAGATGTGTTCTTGCACACATTGCATGAGATTTTCTTTTTTTTTTTTTTTTTAAGTTTGAAGTGATTCCAAACTTTGGACATCTCTTGCCTTTTGCAGATGGTCTCCGCACTCTCTTCCATAGCACCAACTTTTTGACTCTGAGTCGCGTCCGTCACTGTTGACAGTCTGTGTAGAACACGATCCCTGAGGTGGAATGCAAGTGACTACTTAAACGAAATTAATAATTTAACGAATACCCGAGGCAAAAAAAAAAAAAAAAACATTCAAGGCTTTTTTGTTACTTGAGTACTCGTTGCAGCTCTAATTGTTACATGTTGCGTCAGCTGATAGATTACAGTATACAGACAGCTACAATAAAACTACAAATCACCTGTTTTCTGTACAGTTGATGTTATCAGTTGCTGGACTAAAGATCTGTTTGCGAATTATTTCAGCTCAAATCTCTGCCATACACTTCATATTTGTACTCTTTTTTAAATATTTTTTGTTGTACATTTTTTTCCCAAACATTCAAATTATACTTTTCAGCCATTTTTTTAAAATATAAATACTCTGAAGTCTGAAATAGTAAATACCCTTTCAAAAAGTCTTCAAATGACAACAAGGACAGTGTAAAAATAAGGAACAATATGATATAAGATGTAGTGATACGATATGATCTGATATGATATGATGAAATAAATATAGCTGCAGTACAAATTAGAGGAATGTTTTACTGATTTTAACATATTAAGCATCCCGCTGTCAAAATCACATTACCTTGTGAAGCAGCAGGATTTCAAGATCCCACATAATCCTATGGTAGTAAAGGTATTGCCAGATAAATAAAACACCATAAATCTGTGTGTATATTTTGCACGCAGATTTATAATACCCCTTACATTGTAATAATTAAATTAGCAACTCTTTTAAGTATCCATACAACAACACGGTTTTTGCCATATGTAACAGATGAGAACATGTCACAATCCTGTACCATCCACCAAAAATTTGGTTTTGGTACGAAAATTATGTTTGATGCCAGGGAGGCGTGAAATTTACAGCAATGGCTCTCTGGGGCCCGTTGCACCTCAGTCTCAGCTGTCTTAACCATTGTTTTCTTTGTCTCTCTTATGGTCTTTGCATCCACTTTTCAATCCGACAATACCTCTAGCGCATGATGCGATGTGATTGCTGGGCCATTGAGATGCACCTAGAGCTCTATTGCCACTGCTTTAATCAAAAACACTTGGTTCATTGAGCACCTCGACTGAACTTCATCCCCTTTGCTTTTGAGAACACCAGAAAAATGATAATAAGCAAAGATGTTGACGTCCTCTAAGCTTTTGTCCTTTTCCCTTCCTTCTCACATTTTCTCCTCTCTCTTTTTTTTTCTCACATCTTACAAATTCTATCCCTTGCCTTTTTCCATGCTGCTGTCAAGTTTGGTCCCAGAGGACTTGGTGTGAAAGGGCAACTAAAGCACCATGCCTCCTTTTTTTTCACAAGTATCCTTCAGCAGCAGGAAAAACCATACTGCAGAAATAAAACATCACTTAAAACATGCTTGTTTGGGGGGGCTGGGGGGGGCACCAAAAGAAGGGAATTACTTAAGGAATTACTTTTTTAACTGCAGGGATTGTTAAGTCATGAAGGAAAAGTCATGAAGGAAACTGATGAGGCGGGCGGTGGGAGAGAAAGTAGATATTCTTTTATTAGGAGGCTGTTGTTTTTCCTTTAAATTTTGCCATTAATGAAATGAAGCTCTGCTAATTGTGAAGTAAATTAAAATACTTTGCTGATGCAGGGTTTCAAGGAAATTAATAGACTTTTTTTTTATCTAAAACCTGTGATGAGCTGGAGAACTAGACTTTGCTAATGTGATTAAAATGTGTTTTTTAGTAGTTCGGGCAATGCTCCTATTGTCAAGTGTACGAGAAACTCTGCATTGCAACTTTAAATCTGTCCCAGCAGTGCCGCTTTTAATTATGGTGCTTGGATATCCCCCTATGGCTCCATGGCAGCTCACTAAACCTAGAAAGATAATGCCCCCATGCCCAAACCAAACACTTCTATCCTACAACGCATGACTGAGGTATGTTTGAGCTCCTTGATGTACGTATCAGTGTGTATGCAGAAGAACAGAAAGAATTTCACATGAGCTCCATGGCATTCTTCACTCGCGTTAAGTCTATGAAGACACGGGGAGTTTTTCTTTTATGTCTCTATTTATGTTGGGCTCTAGTGGATACAGTAAAACATCAACTTTCAATGCACAGATTTGGCTTTGAGAATTTCGGACCTTTGCTGAACATGGAGTCTGACAACTTTTTAGTACCAGGTGATAGTGGCACTGCATACTTCAATCCAACAACCTTGGGCATTCCCAGAAAAATATGTTCTATAAGCTAGCTAACAAATGTAGCGTGCTTTGATAACTTTAAGGTAACAGAAAAAATGCCTCTCAGCCCACATTGTTTTGGCTGAGTTTTTCGCACAACAAAAACTCTTATGTCTTAGATCTATGATTGTAGCTCCAATAAAGAAAGGGGTTAATGGAAAAGTGTGATAAAATTATCTGTGGATAATGGATGAAGAGCTTAAAATGAAGTATCGGTCTCTCTATTTACTGATAACCAATGTTATCTGCATGTAACTGATAAAAACAGGTCAAGTCAATTGTATTTACATAGCGCCAAAATGTCAAATTAGACTCGAGGGGCTTTGCTATCTGTATAAATATACAACACTTTCTATCTGTAGACTCTCAATTCACATTATGGCAAACCGATTTAAGGGGGAAACAAATCGAAGAAACATCAAAAAGAGCAACAGAAGTCGGATCCAGCTTCGGAATGTGCAGACAGGCTATAGGCCTTTTGGTCAAACGAACTACCCAGAGTGTAAAAGAGTTATGTTTTCAAATCTGGAAAAGTAAAAATAAATATGAGACCCAGAAAACCACACAACATCAGCATTGTTGTGGCTCTTATTAATAACACATACAGACCAACAGTACAGGGTCAAGGTTTCAGAAGACAGCGTTTCTCATTGTCTATGGGAATCCTTCAGCCAGCTATTGATTGTCTGTCAAAGGAAAACTGTCTTATCCATGGCTTGCTCCCCAGAAACACCTTACAGCTCATTATAATTCATCAGCGATTTCCTCTTAACCCCCTCCACTACCCAATGCGCACACACACACACACACACACACACACACACACGCAGATACACACACACTCTCTATCAGGCTTTTGCTTTACCAGTAAATCCATTAATAATGCACATCTAGTCAATAGGCACACTGGACCTGTGCCTTCCACCATCTTTCTTCTCTTTCTCCTTCTGTTGCATTCACTTATATACAGCATAGTAGATTTTGGGTTGGAAATAAAATAACAAATAATGACACACTCCAAAACATGTTTATTTTACTGAGGTGAATAGTTTACAATTCAAATTGCATCAGATTTTATTGATTTTTTTTGCAAGCGAGAGCTCTTTTGTTCCTCACCTTCTTTTTGTTTGTCTGTTTGTTCTTGTGTCTGTTTATACCACAGGTTGCTTGTATGCAGCTCATCAATGCCTTGGTCACATCCCCCGACGACCTGGACTTCCGGATACATCTACGGAATGAGTTCCTACGATGTGGCCTCAAGAAGATCCTGCCTGTGAGTTGTTATTCACATGCATTAAAGTGAATTTTCACCTCACGTGCCTGTGACGTTAACTGTTTCCTTCTATAGTTAGCAAATCCTCAAAAATCTTCAAAATGACGTTATCTAATTTTGTTCACAGCTATTAAGACTAAGGCCAAATCTCAATTCACCCCGTGGCCCAACCCCTAACCCTTCAGTTTTACGCGTACACGTGAAGGGGTAATGTCACAATTGTTGATTAGACGGGAAGGGCTAAGGCGGAGGGCCGCACTACAAACGGAGGGGTAGGAGAAATTTCCCATAATTCTGTTTGAATCATTAGCAAAATGGAGCAAAAAAGTGCAGCAGTGTGATGAAAGAAACACACACGTCTGGATTTTCTTCGTAAACAACTGAATCATTTGATCAATTGTTTAATGCCGTTTCAATGTGTTATAGATCGCATTTCTGTGGTTTGTAGTTGATAGCCGCAAAAAGATGGCCAAAGCCCATGGAACAGAGATGGTTACAGCTGCTGACGGCATGATGGATACTTTCAGAAACAAAGTTGCCGCATCTCTTAATAGCAACATCGATGACTGCTGATGACGTAACAGGTCGTGAAGGGTTGTCCCATTTCATAGGGGAATGTTTCTACCCCTACCCCTCGCAGCTCCATTTCAAGGGGTAGTGTCAAGTGCAAGGGCAAGGGGGTAGGGGTAAGGGGTATGGCTAAGGGGTGACTTGGGATTGAGCCCAAATGATCCTGATGAAGCTTTAAATACTTAGCCTGGCCAGTCATCCGTCTTTCTCAATGAGAAACCTGTCTGGAATCACGGGGCTTGAATCCAAATGTGAAGGCGGAACCAAAAGGCGCCGAGTAAACCAATCACAGATAAGACGGACATGATGCTTTTGTCAGATAAATTTAAGAATACAGGGTGTAATCTGTAATTCAGTCCTTATTTTTGAATTGAGTAAACAACAGTTCTAAAGAGATTTGGGGACTTGGAACTGACTTGTGACAAAAATAAGTTGATGCGCATGACGCATTGCAAAACATCCACCCCCCAGACTTGTGATTGGTTCAGTATAGAATAGATCGTGCATATTTCGCAGCGACTGGCCCAATTCCAGACTCTTTTCTCAGTATTGAATACACTGAGAAGACTGGATGGCTGACCAGGCTATTAAATACTCATAATCCTATACATTTTTGAACAAATACTTAAATACTCTATACTGACATAACTATTGAGACACATTTAATTGAAGTGTTTTATTGCTAACAGGGTGAGGGGCTATGAATGGTAATGACAAGTTAAATATTCCAATAAACTTTATGCTTAGGTTTGTTTACTGTCATCTATGCTTAGAAAGTGCCTCAGACTTTGCTTTTATGTAATTTCAAGCAACATTGGGTTTTTTTTTTCGCAGTCTGAGTATAAATGATCATTTCAGAACGAACGTAAACGCCTCGTTTCTTCAACTCTCACTAAGGAAGACGAAATCTGCCTTTAAACTTAAGATAAATATTGATTTGACATTTATTTAGCATATTTATTGACAACAACTGACATGAGCATTTTTTGCATAATATTTCCAATCTACAGAAATGAAAAGTTCAACCAGCCGTCGATGACAATATTTTTGTCCATATAATCTAGTTAATCACAAAATCACAAAAGCTCTACTTGTAATACAAGTTCATTAAATAGCTTGTATCACATGACACTAGTACTTTTGTTTTTTTTTTTTTAAATATTTAATAATTAAAATTAACCGTTGACCTAGAAAAATGGATGTCTCATTATCAGATCAGACATCTACAGACTGATTTGGTGGAAGTGTTTTTTTCACATTTATATTCCATAAAATAAATTAGTTTTAAAAATGTGGTACTTTGGCTCTAATACAGCCTCCTCTCTCTATCTGTAGTCATGACTAATGTACACCCACAGCACTATCTGATTGGATACGCAACATGAGTAATAATCTATCAACCTTGAAAAGAGTTCAGCAGTAGTAATAGCATTTATAAACCCTCCAGTTGGACGTGAGGTTAAATGCATTGCAGGATTTGTGTTTTGGTACAAATCTGACACAAACATTAACATTTTAATGCAAAATATGCTGTATTTATTGGTACAAAATGTCGGTTTCCTGGATTATTAATAACTGGTGTTGTGTCCCAGAAAAAAAAGAAGGCTTTCCTGGAGTATTAATAATTGGTATTGTGTCCCTGACCAAAAATATAAATAATAATAAAAAACAAACAAAAAAAAACCAACCTAGGTCGAGTTGGTAGTAGCTTGCCAAGTTGTGTCAAGTGTGATGCTGTATGTAGCACTTCATCACACAAGTTGCCCTGGCATCATTATCAGCAGGCCTGCACATCGTCACACAAGGCGAAGGCAGAGGAGCTCAAACTCATCACTCAACCTCTCATTTGTAGCGAGAGGGGTGACTGTGTCACAAAGCCAGTTGTTAATAAGTCATCCCAGCTGCTCCTGTTGATTATTACTGTCATTACTTTAATTATCTTCAATTCTGCCCCCTGATATGGAAGCCTCAGTGCACAGTCATTTATGAATAGCACGTACACCGGTTTTAATGCCCACATTCAAACTGACACTCTTTCATCTAATTATGAGTTATGTTCAGTAGTCAGTGCAGCTCTTGGCAAAGAAAAAGTGAACTTCACTAAAAGGAAAGCACAATTTGTTTTGTTTTTAAAGTCCTTGATGCATGTATTTGGCCCTCCTTCCCGTCTCCCTTTCCCTCTTTTGTGGCATCGTGCACCTCCCTCCCTACCAGTGTTGCTTAAGACAGATGGTGCACCCAAAAAACGGTGCAGGGTGATTGATACCTGCAGAAATTGGGTTACATTTGGCCCTGTCTCCATCTGTAAACTCCACTGCCGGTGATTCATAGAGCAGTGGTAAAGAGCACTCCCGTAGCCCCTCGTGGCTGGAACAGGTGTGCAGAAATTGGTACTGTCTGGGATACCTAGTGAGAGGGTTCAGAGTGTCTCAGTGTCTCCAAGTTCCCAGTACAGCTGTAACAGGGAGTAATATTCTGGCATTACGAGTCCCTTTAACAGAAATGTATAGAAGTATAACAGACTTTAACAACACAAATAGTACACATTAAGCTTCTTACAGTCTGTGTCTGAACTACTCCTATTCTTATTATACTCTGAACATATAGTAACTTTTGTATGACTTTATCTGTCTTGTTTGTCTGACTCACAGGAGCTGAAGGAGACAGAGGAGCTCGACATTCAGCTCAAGGTGTTCAATGAGAACAAGGAGGAGGATTCTATCGAACTCTCCCATCGTCTGGATGACATCCGTGCTGAGATGGAATATCCTTTTGTCCTTCTTCGGTGTGAATATACAGATGAATAGGCCTGTAAAGCGAGCAGTGAGAGATGAGTGTATATTGTGAGTTTGGTCAGGCTTTACAGACTAGAGCCCCTCATGACTTGCTTCATTAGTGAAGGATTTGAAGATCCGGAACACATTATCCAGCTCTGTCTTTGACCAGGGATACTAGGTAAATAACCAGTCATCTTAACCTCCTTCAGCTTCACTTCTCTTATTTACTCTATTACTCTCCTCTTCTTGTCTCTCACCTCTTCTTTTCTTGTCTTTAGTCTGTCACTGCTGGGTTAAGTAGAACTGTTAGAAGACACAAGAAGAACATGTCAAACATACCCTTTTATTATGTACAATAGACGAGTCAATAATTTCAGTGTTTTTTTTTTCCATTAAAAGGCAAATTATGTAACATTTTCCGTAAAAATTCTATTGAGATTCTTACAGCAGTAATCCACAAGCATCAGTTCTGACCCCATGTCAGCGTGTTGTGCTGTATTTACCTGCAGAGACCCTACTCTCTGCCCTGTATTTCCTGTCTTCCTCTTGCTTTGCTCCTTGTAGAACACCTCTGGGCGTCGACCTTTGGGCAGTAAGGCTTTACCTCAGAGTACAACCGCTATGACAGAATCAGGAAATAATGGTTTATTTTCTGATTTCCCTGCTTTTTTCTCACTATGCTGCTCCCTCGTCCCATTCAGTCTATTGCTTACTCATTCACCACTCTCCAGTTGACCTAGAAAGGTGCCTGTTTTTGGACTGTGGGAGGAAGTTGGAGTAGAAATGCGAAGAGCATGCACACACAGAGAGCTCCACATTGAGGAGCCCCACTCACCCGGTGCTGGGTTTGAACCAAGGACCTTCTTGCTGTGGGGCATCAGTGCTAACCATTGCTTCTTAATAGATTACTTGGTAATTACTTGCAGTTGTGAATGTCAGTGACTTGTTCATCTTTATATGTCAGCCCTGTGATGAACTGGCATCATATTTGTCACTTGATCCCCACAACCACGACCCCTTACACAGTTAGAATACAGCAGCATAAAATAGATCTTTATTGTCACTGTTATAGTAACAGTGAAAATCAGTTTAGCAGCTCTGTTCTGTTGAGCAGCAGATTCTTAACCCATGAAGACCCAAACAGCCACTAGGGATCAAAGCCATCTACTGATCTTAAATGTTTAATACCTGTTGAGCCACTAATCCTATCAATCCATGTAAATAATTGGTGTAAAATACAGTTTTTCATCTTTTCATGGTCATCAGATATGACCCATATGAACATTCAGAGGCTCCATAGTTACCATGGAAACACTGTCATCTTCTACAACATTGATTTACCAATAAAACACATGGAGTTGTATGTTCAATTAATGGTAAATTTTGTTGAAAACTTCACTTTTTCTTCCATTTTCTATGTTTCTGATACAATACAACACAAATTAAATCTGAGCTTTTATGAGCATCTTCATTATCAGAAAATTAAATATAGGAAAATACATGAATTACACTGGAAAAACAACACAAGATCCAGAGGGTAAAATTATAATAAATGGTGATTAAACAGATTGAAAAAATCATTTAGGAACTGCCACAGAAGAAGCACTGGGTCTTTATGGGTTAAAGTGCAAAGAGAAAGACTATAAAATAAAAACTATCATATGAAAATTACTCTGAAGCTATATACTGGAAAATACTGAAAATATACAAAAATGGAAAGAAAAATCCAACTCTATACCACAGATAGAAGGAATATATGCAACATATAAAGGATATGTACAGGGAAAAATAAAAACAAGATTAGTAAAAAGAAAAAAATAAGCATCACTCTCATTCCTTTGTTGAGTGGAGAGGAGGGGGTAAGCTTGAACAGGTCTGTTTATATATACAGTCACGGAAAAATTATTAGACCATTAAAAGTCGTCAAAAAAAAAAGGTTATGCAATCAAGTGCTAACTCCTGTGTGTATCGTGTCTAAAACAGACAGAAAAGAAAACATGGAATGACTCAAAGCAGTGTTTTTGTCAGTACAATGCCATAGATATTGATGTAAGAACTGAAGTGATTTTGGTTATTATCAAGAAAA
>JAPQRP010000002.1:17783217-17812093 GCA_037367295.1 Apogon hyalosoma
TGTACCTTTAGTTGTACCAGGCATTAAAATGAACAAGAAATTAAAGAAAACAAGGGGTGGTCTAATAATTTTTTCCGTGACTGTACAAGTAAGAATTGTACACACTTCACCTTACGTATTATTATTCTTGGCGTCTTGCTGCTCTTATATAAAGGTGAGTTTTCTCCTCCAGCTCTCGCGTACTGTCTATTAAACGCCAAAAGTGCAGACTAGAAGTTCATAAGATTCAAAGTAATTTAGTCCAAAGTTGGGAATGTCTCAAAGCATCCCGGAGACAAACCTTTTAATAATTCACAATTTTTCTCTAAGGCTATGAATGAATGGCTGACAGTGTGAGCAGTCGTACCAGAAGCTGACATTGTTATGCAGATGTTCATTTCCACAACCTTTTTCTTCCACCTAAATCCCACAGTTCTAGTACTGGCACAAAGTGTTGCTGTGAGTGACAGTTTCTGTTGACACATGTAGGTGAAGGAAGGAGGTTATGCGTGTGCGTGCGACTGTGTTTGTGTGGCGAGTGAAGAAGTAGCAAGAGAGAAAGAGAGAGAGAGAGAGGGAAAAAAAAAAGTGCACCTGGATTAATGATGTGCTTGAGCAGGTTCACAAATGAGAAGGCCCAATGTTTGTTTCCAAGGACAATGTGGTATTGATCTGAAAGCTCTGAACATGATTTGAATGTCTTAGCCTACCCCTTTGTCTTTTTACCCGAATAACGCACACATAATGCACACACGGCTGCACAGACGAACACATATACGCATGGTATCGTGCAGGTAATACTCCCACCACCTGAACATTGCATGTGTGCCTTGTTTCTTCCAGCGGTTTCATGAATATTAACCTGGAGAGCCTCGTCTCCTCTGTGTCCGGCCTAGGTCCAGGTGCTGAGGAGGTGACTCCAGGCCACTAATAAATATTAATGGGCTGTGGAATGGTGATTGATTGAGCCCACCACTGACTGGCCTACATCATACTTGACTGCCACTCATGTTTATTCATTATTTGGAGAGAGAGAGTAAAGAAAGAGAGACAGAGAGAGTGAAGAGGGGGGTGTCATCGAACGGATTGGCATTCTACATTAGGTTTATGTCTGCAGCTTAGTGATAGATGAAGCTAGTTGGATACTTTCCCAGTCTGAGCTCCTTCTCATGTCCTCTCAAATGCTTCTGTGGTGAGGCTATAATTGAATCTCACAGGATTGGTAATTCTCCCAGGCTTCATACTCAGCTAATACAGGGGAGGGAAATGATACTTTAGAGAAGCATGTATTCCCAGCCCTCTCTAAAAATTTGATATGGGATAGGAGTTTAATTACAGACATTGTTGAAATTAATAGGAAAAGTGTCAAACAGTATTTAAAAGAATTGATCTGCTCAAATTGCAGTGGCGGCAGATTGTTTGTACGGATGATAGCATGGGAAATGGAGAAAGCAGTTAAACGGCATTTTCTTTTATTGAGGAAATAAATTACTGTATATGAATTATCGATACTTTCTTACGGAGTCATCCTTCATTAGCTGTTGACGAATCCGGACAAATAGTGTTAGACAACAGGAAAATCAAAACAAATCTAATCTAATCTTTGGACTATATTGTAGAACCATCTCGTATAATTTTTATGTGTTTGCATCTAGAAATAAATGTACTGTATCGATAGTATCTGCTATATAGCACACATACTTTACAGGGCACATGATGTTTATAGAAAAAATATTTTATCGTCTTGCTTTCATGTGACTTTCACTTCAAGCAGAGAAAAATCACAGTACATTTGCATTTTACTGATATTTTTTCCACTATAGCACAAAGGGTGGGGAATAACAACATTTACTGCCAAACTGTTGAAAATGTCACTTTATCTCTCTGCTCTCAGTGTGTTGCACATTGCAAATATATTAGCACACATTGTCAAGATTCACACTTCATGTTATGATGCCAATCAGGTATTCATCTTTTCATGCTTAATGGCGTATTGTCTACTTATTCCTCTTTTTTTCTGCATTTCGAGCAGATATCTGAGAGTCTTATCCATCTTTTTCCCCAAACAAGATGAGTCTCCATTGGGAAATCCTCCTTTCTCAAGAAAACAAATTAGACTCCAAATCATTATTTTCCTAGGTTCTGTTCTTGTTTGAGCTGCAAATCATGAATCTTATTAGAAGTTTGAGAAACACATCTTTAATCTTGTACTGTAATGTCAACCATTTATTAAAAAAAAAAAGAAATGAAATGAAATGAAATGTGTTTGAATGTCATCTCATGTGTTATACATTTGATATTATTTCAATATCAAACATTCTTTGATACTTCAGATTTGAAGCATAAGATATGAGACAATTGTAGTTAGTAAATAGCTCTTAAGTCTTCCATGAATTGTCTTCAACAATGATATTTAAACATGGAAGAATGAAAAGTCAGACAGTCTGATTGAAGATCTGTTTTAGATGTCAAAGCCATTCCTTCCTCCTGGGGAAATCAAGCATAAGACATATAATCAATACCTTTTGCAAATTTAATAACATGAATCCTCACTCCTGAGTACAGGTCCATTTCAATTATAGAAATGAATGTCAGGAATGTTTTTGCCTTGGGAGTGATCGTCTCCTTTTCATTCTTATCTTAAATATTCGAAGCGGTGAGTTTATTCTTGTAATTAATTTCCTGTATCTTGAAAAGAACCAGAGTGACAGGTAAACCAGAGGGACCGTTCTTTATTGCCAATACACCTCCTCGTGTTAGCTGTTTACAGTGTTGTAGTTTCCCCAAGAGGAAATGGATAAGAGGAGTCACATCTCTGTTTGCGTTTGCACAGTGATGCCTGTCAGAAAAACCTGAGGTTAGGAACTGGGGAAAATAGTTTTAAAGAAAACAAGAACTAATAAAATTGACAATGTATATGGAGTTATTGCGTGGATGGAATGTACCAGAATGATGCATTGAAATCAGGCATATACTCAAAAGGAGTTAGCTTGAACTGTCTCACTGAAAAATGTATACTATGAAAAATGTCATGAAATTGGTTTCCTTAATGTTGTTCCTGTACTGATATGAATGAGGTGTACCATCTCCTGTCCAACATGGTGAGAGACACAGGATCAGAGACCTACTTCTTATCCATTCTTCAGCACCTCTTGCTCATCAGGAACGACTATTACATCAGGTACGTTCTGTGTGACAGCGGCTTTTCATTATTGCTTGATTTATTTCTTAAACATTACTCCAAACTTTATTGTAACCTGCTTCCGACAGGTGCATTTTCTCCATCTGTGTGTACGAACAGCAGATTTTTACCTGTGTTTATCTATGCTTCGTCAAAATGAAAAGGCACGCAGGATTTATTTAACATGTGTTTGCAGCTGTTGCCTGTGAACATAACAACTCTGATAATGTTTTAATTAGTAATAGCTAGTAGCCCATCAGCCACTAAGCTTGTAGGAGGTGTTGTGATTTATAAAGAGTGTTTCTCCGCTCAGCAGCCATGAATTTTGAACTCTCAACTTGTAACTTGAAGAGAATAACTCCACAACGGATTCTCTACGAAGGGATTCCTACAGTGAGATAAAACTTCAACTTCAGCTGAACTTCTATCCATACCAGACTTTGTAAATAATTTGGTCAGTTCAGAACCAGAATCAGAATCAGAATACTTTATTATTCCCAGGGGAAATTGTGTGTTACAGTTGTTTCGCGCAAATATAATAAAATAAAAAGTAGCAGGAAATTGTTGTTACTAGTTCTCTTTCCACAAAAAAAAAAAATGTTGACACTGGAACTGAAAAAAAAATCCAGTGTTCTATATTGGAATTCAAAAATATTAAGTAATTTCACAATAAAGTGCTTTCTACTTTGCCTTTGAAGAGCAAATATGCCAGTCACTGAGCAGAAACACAGCCACTTCCCTGAATGAAGTGACACTGATGCATCCGCTGCTGTGTCAGACCTTTTGCAGAAATAAGACATAAAAAAAAGAAAGTTGGAAGACGAAGGGGAGATGAGAGGAGCAAGATGAATTTACCATAGACAAGTTGCTGTACCCTTGGAGTTATGAATAATGTATTCCTCATCTATTCGGAGGAAGTGCGAAATAGAATTCACATTAACCAGCTAGTACAGCCACATCCACCCTAACTCCAGTGACCATGCACCCTTCTGTAAGCCAGCAAAGAGGGCATCAGTACCAATGTTTATAAAAAAAACATGATCATCTTTTTAAAAGACATGCTTTTGAAATACATATTTCTCCACCTCCGTCACAAGAGCAAGGGCAACCGCAACTGCACATGTACGCACACAAACGTTAACACCATAAATGCTTTCTGAGTGAGGCTTTATATTTGCCATAAATCACTGCTACGTGACTTTGGATGATGGAAGATGCAGCAGTACATGCAGCTGATTCTAAAATATACCATCTATCTCATTTTAGTCTTTGCCTTTCAGGTAACCATTTCTTCGTCATGTGGTTAAAAATTCTTGAATGAAATTTTACGACATATAAATAAAGAAATCACAAAAAAAAGGCAGCTTAGAGAAATTGTATGGTCATATTATTTGGCTCCTTCTGAATCTTAGGTCACATAATCTGCATTAAAGAGTAATTCACTGAACACAATACTGTTTATAATGTACAGTAATCAAATAATAGGGTGGTTTACTGTAGGCAAACTGATTTAGTGTCTAATGTCATTTCTCCAGCACAATATTTGCTGTAGTTCTTCCCTCTAGGGCTTGGTTTATTTTTGATAATTAATCTCTCACTGCAAGCCTAATGAATAGGAGCACATCAAACCCACCCAGTAAATATAGAGCAGATCTGCTCTTTTGGAGCCTGGTGATATGGGGATTACACTGGTTATGTGGAGCAGAGCTGGATCAAGTGGCTGGGGCTCTGCTGAACTGCAAGCTATCATTGGTAGAAATGAAGGTGCCAAAGTAAAAGTAGAGGTGGGGAATGATGCAGGGGACATATGCTAGCTTCTGGAGCCCAGCCCTGCCCACTGTGGAGAAGCCTGACAGTTCTGGGTCACTCTCTCCGTCGCTAGTTATCTCCACCCAGCCCCTATCTGCTCAGTGATGGCGGAGGATGGAGGACGGAGGGAAAATAGGGCGGCTTATTGAGATAATAATGTGGTGTACATTGGTGACAGTTGTAAGCCGAGTGCCACAGTGCTTAAGCGATGCAGGGCGGTATGTGAGCTTTCACTCGCTTGTTCCAATCAAGAGTGGGCGAATCCGCCAGCTCAAGCTTAATGTATGGCATTTCATGCTTTCAAAACAGTGCGCCTAAATGCTGATTTATTTTATTTGCTTTGGCTCTAAATTTTGTGTTCTTTCATATTTCCGTTCATAATGTGATGTGGCCTGTCCACCCACAAGGCCCCACTAGACATGCTTTTCAATTTACTGGGAATAGTTAGTGGAAGCTTCTGTAATAAATTCCATTGAATGTAGTGTTGATAATAACAAATGTTTATTACAGGCATTCCTTTTTATGTTGACATGTACTGGGTTATACTGTATATGCTTTTTCAGTCTCAAGCAGAATCTTGACACCAGGCACTTTATTCAGTCGGACTTCTGAAATCAATTATTAGGTTGTAGGAATGTGCTCTTCCTCTCAGTGCTTTTAGGCATCAGGCCAAGGCATCAGATGGGAAGGCTTTGATCAGACTTTTAGTTGCTTAACTGCCTCAAATTCGTGATAAAATCTCAGGCTTTTGGCAGCATGTTAGTTATAATCATATAAATGCATTGGACAATAACTTTAAATACAGCATATTTGCCATATGGCAGCTTGTGGAAATTCCAGTATTGGCTGTGCCCTAATATATGTATGCCTGTTGCCAAGTCATATCGGGTTATAAATATACAATTTTCTCTAAAACAGGAGTAGAAAATCCTTTGAGGAGTAAGAAACATTAAATGCCACTTGAAGTATATTTAGGGTTTTTGTTTTCGTGCTTCGGGGGTTTACGTTTACTTCTGGATACAAGCATGGCCTGGATTGAATCACTAAAAAGTTCTGTAGCTAGTTGGACCATTTTTCTTTTACTATATACACACTGAGTTTTCACTTGGATTCTGAGATACTGCGTTGAATGAGCAGCACGTCAGTCTGTAGAGAAATTAAAAAAAAAAACAAAAAAACAAGATGTATCTTTAGAGAATTTGAGCGTCGTCCTCTGGTCAGCGTTGTGGTTAGAAAATAATTATTTCTGAGTTTAGAACTCTGCTTAAGCCGCCGTTGTATTTGCTAAATGTCACTTGCAATTAAAGTTGATAATGTTACAGCGAAAAGGTCACATACAAACCTGTGTGGTGGAATGGGACGAGGCTGATTCACAAACGTTGCTCGACAACACCGAGTGCTCAGTCACACTAGTTAACTGGCTGACGTGTTTTCCCGGTCATTGTGCTTTCAATTACACACATTACACTGATTAGATTTACATTTCAGTTTTTATGGTTGTTCTAATTGGCAAAGATGATGGCAAATTAGGCAAGAGGGCACAGCATAGGCTCGGCCACCGTCTGTCACCTTGAAATGGACACAGTAACACAGACTTTAGTTCTGTATGCCCATTAATTTGCTAATTTCATGATCGGGGTGAAGCAAGTGGTGAAATTTAATAGGGTGCCTTTTTCTCCAGCAGCACCCTTTCTGACATGGCATTTTGTGACCTCTAGCTTGGATAAGGGAATAATTTGTGGTTAATTAGCCTTGTAGATTTTGTGTCACTCATATATTCCTGAGGCTTGTCTAATTGTCCTGCTTTATGTTTCCTGACCCTCCAGGCCTCAGTACTACAAGGTGATAGAAGAATGCGTGTCTCAAGTGGTCCTGCATCGCAGTGGGATGGATCCTGACTTTGGCTACAGTAAAAGACTGGATGTGGACTTCACCCATTTAATTGGTACAGTTCTGATTCATATGTGCCTCATACTAGTCCGAATGTTGGGATATCAGTACAGGTTTTTACACAGAGTAACTAAAGATCTACAGTATACTGAGACGATGCTTCTTTTTGTACTGCAGGAGGTAAATCACTCAAATGTTTTGATTCCTCACAGTCGGTGTCATTATCCTCCATGATCTCTCTGAGGTTGTGCAAATGCATGACATAAAACAGGGCCATCTAAAATGCATTGT
The DNA here is from genome assembly GCA_037367295.1 of Apogon hyalosoma. Taxonomy (NCBI): domain Eukaryota; kingdom Metazoa; phylum Chordata; class Actinopteri; order Kurtiformes; family Apogonidae; genus Apogon; species Apogon hyalosoma. Next base: position 17,790,368 of record JAPQRP010000002.1, read on the forward strand.
ATCTGGTGAAACATCATGTGATAACCCTTTTGTTTTTTTCTGTCAGAATTTCTCATTTGTTTTCGTAGAATCACAGAGAAAACATCTATTTGCGCTGCATTACTAATGCCATTTTTTTTTCCAAACAGAGAAAAGAAATAAATAACACCACTTTCTGTCTCTGTTGTGTCAGTAACAGTTCTGTGACTTGCCAACACAGGGTCATTAAAAGTTTCTAAACCTACCCACAGAGGACAAGAACGGTATTAGATCATTTCTGTCTCTCTACTGAAATTTAATCAGTTTCTAAAAACTTTCAAGGAAGCTTTTTGCCAAATTTACATTAAATATGTTGAATTGGATACCTATTATTGAGGCTTTTCCATTTTTCTTTTTTTTTATTGAGCTTTTTTCATATATTCTGATTAGAGTGGTATTCCCTCAGTAACAGCAGTATTTAAAGGGAAGAAGGTGTCACAGAAGTTGATGTATGAGCTTAGCTTGCATTTAGAAAGTGTAATTTACATTTGCATTTGGACTATCCTGTCGCTGATTAATCCATCTGTAAAATATGAGCTTTGTAAACACATTCAAAAACGAAAAACCTTTTAACAGTGACCAGGGGTATGAAGAAAACATTTGCTATATCTCCAAAGCGTGCAGAAATTTTGATCACCGAGTGCTCCGACTGATTTTCTCTTATGTATCCTGCACGCCCTCCAACAGCAATTAAGAACCGATCAAAGGTTTTTACACATTAAAGACGTCAGTTAGAACAGCATTGCCCAGGAGAGGGCAACGGAATAGGACGTGTGCATGACTGACTGCACAATATGTGAGCCAGTTATTAAAAGCATATCCTTACATCTTAGGTACGTGGCATTTCATCACATGCGTCTTTATGAAAGAAATACAGGTCAGTGTTTTAGCTGCAGCGTACAATGAGAAATAAGGTCTAACTGCAAAGCTCACATAAGGAGCAATTTATGTGTTGTTTGTAGAGGAAGCTGCTGAAACATCTGGTGACTGTGCCTGCCTTGCCTTCTAGATCAGTGTGTGGATAAAGCCAAAGTTGAAGAGAGTGAGCAGAAAGCTGCAGAGTACTCTAAAAAGGTAAGACATTAATCACTCCAACAGCCCCCTTTGGTTGGCCAGCTCCCATCAGGAAAGTTTTTTCTTCTTCAGAGATCCCAGACAAGCTATTGATTTTCCATGCCCTGATCAATACCTGGCTGTGACGCTACATGATCCGTATCAGCATTACAAGGATCAAAGCTGATGTTTTGATGTATACTTATTTGTGCACGTAGCAGTGGAGACTTAAGTTATGTGGAAGCATTTCTGAACAATCTCTGGATTTTAAAGGTTCTGTATGTTAAATTTCGAATGTTATATTTGCAAAAATGGGATATAATGTTAACAGTTAGGTTTTCAGAAGTGTAAGGGGTTATCCATGTGGAGACGAAAGCGTTTTTTGTTGAAAAGGGCGTTTTATCCACATGGAACCAGTGCACACATTTTTTTCTCGTGTTTATAACCAATGTATCTTTTCTGAAATGATTACGCCATAGCCCCACCCTCTCACCTTATTACCACATGAACATTCATATTCACCACCATCTTCCTCTTCTTGTGTTTGTTTTTACACTGCACAAGGTTTGTGCAGATGCTCCATGTCTTCTTCTCTGTTTTTGATCTATATATGTGGCTGCGTTACAGTGCCACTCACATGCCTGGTATATATACTGCAGTGTTTTGCACTTGCTATGTTAAGAGACACACATTTCTTGAGCTGATGCCGTGTTTATAGAATTGTTTTCTAAACAAAAAATAAATAGATTCTTGTCTTCTCTGTGTGGCCAAGGCATTAAGATTTCCTTGAAACGTGGATAATTTGCTACCTTTAAAGGAGCTGTTAGAGCCAGCCATGTTTCTACAGTTCCTCTTTCCATTTTATAGCAAGTGGAATCCATACCTACTATGTTTTAGTGTGGACCAGAGCAAAGTCCTGCTCAGGTCCACTTTTCCAAACCTGCACCCACCTGTACCCACAAAGCTGAGTATCACAATCTGACCTGCTACCTGCACTTTTTTTTTCATGTCCAATCCGCACCCTCCCGTACCCGTGTACATTAGACCCAATCTGACCCATGATTAAACACACTGTCTACACAGTAGCTCACTTTTAAGGGTGTTATTTTTGGCTAAATCGCATTCCATCAATACATTTCTAATATGTGCTACTCAGTGACGTCTGTGGCCGGATGTAAACAGAGGTAAAGCTCACTTCACAATAAAACAAACCGGCTGTAGATCAACCACAGTGAAATTAGATGATTGTCATCATTAAATGTCCTGCAAATTATTTTCACCCGTGAATCTTCTTTTATTTTTTTTACTTCCCTGCCTGCTACCCGCCCGCATTTCGTTTAATTTTATCCGTAGTACCCGACCCGATGCAGGACTCTGGACCAAAGTAGTGTTCCTTCAACCACAAAAGCACAAAATTGACAAACACCGGCCGTAGAAATAGCCTTTTGAGGTTTTAGCAGTTGCCGTAGGGCTGGATGAGGCGTGGGTTATTCAGTTGGTTCCAGTGTTTGACCTTATCACTGATGCTGCACTGAAACCTTTATGTTGAACTGCTGTTTTTCTGAAGAGTTCATTTGAAATAGGAATATTAGCACATCAGTTACCTTCTTTTATAGATGTATGCAAATGTTCTGTCCAACACATTATATATACACCACTGAGATGCATCTAAACAAGCTTGACTGCAGTTCCTTTAGCGATACTTGAGGGTCCCTCGGCATGTTTTTCTTAAGAGACCCACTATCCCACCGTGCATCCTGCTGGGCCAGTGAAGTCATTGGAGTGACATGGCTTGGTTTCTGCAAAGGTTAGATCCATCAGCATACATGAAAGCCAGGCCTGAAACAAGACAAAGGACAACAGGGCTCTAGGGCTATGAGGGCTATGAATAGATATTGGCCAGAGAGTGTAAGACAGCGTGTTTTGGTGTCTGTTGATGTACCCTGTGGCCATTCTCTGGAGACACCCTGCTGCTCACAAACTTACGCATTGTGTGTGTGTGTGTGCGTGTATGTGTGTGTGTTTACACCTGTGCACTTGTTTGTTAGATACATGTAGACATCCTTGTGTCTTCTTTTTGCAGTTTGATGAAGAGTTCAGTGCGCGGCAGGAGGCCCAGGCTGAGTCTCAAAAGAAGGAAGAGAGAATCAAAGAGTTGGAGGGGAAGATCCAGGCCCTCGAGACTCAGGTAAATCCATAAAGAGAAGTGTCTAAGAAATCCCACTACCCTGCAAAAAGAGTGTTACATTACTCCAGAGATGTTCAATATTGTATGTTTCACAGAAAAGCATGAAAAAGAAGGTGTTCAAAAACTGGAGTTGGAAGAGATTTTTAAGTAAAAGTAAAAAAAAAAAAAAAAAGCATGATCATAGCAAATGGAAGTAATGGTGCTGCAGGAAAAACTGGTTGATTTGGTCATTATGATAACTTTCCACTGCACTTAGAGATGCGCTACCCTCTGTAAGTGGGAGTTATCATCCATGCAAGAATGTTTGATTTAATAAAGGGTCAATCTCCTTCTTGAGTTGTATCTCTTTATGGGGGCAATTTGCTCTATTGAAACGTTTCCTATGTAATTCTATCATCACAGAGATGGATGGCATTTCTTTTTCTGGCCTCCACATCATTTCTTCCCAGGCACAGTCCTGCTTTTTAAGCATGGAAAATGAATGTTATTTCCCCCCTTAACCCAATTTCAAACACTTTAGTACTGTCTTGGGATAAAAGGGCAGTGTGCATCTCTGCTTAGGGAATTTAATATAAACCAGTATTGAAAGATGGTGTTGCTACATCTATATCAGAGAGTGATTTTTTTCTTTCAAACTTTAATCTGTGGTTGCTCATGTTGGCACTCACTATCTGATGGACTTCACCTGTATCTGTAGTTCAAACATCACTGGAAATATTCCCAGTTGTAACATGCCTATAGTTACGTCCACTAGCCTTAATTCTGAGGTTCACAGTGGAAGCTTTTACAGTTTAAATGCTATAAACTTTGGCCATTTTCCTGGCCAATGTCACGCCGGGTTTTTATAAGCTGAACTTAATTTTTGTGGAAGTCTCTCTCCTGCATTTCATATACCTGAGTGCAGAGTTCTCACTTGTCACCTGCATTAGCACTCAAACAGGCTCATTGCTCACTCTGTTTCTTATTACTGTCCACCCATTTTAATGAGACCATCAAACTCTAAGACTCCTCCCCTCCTGCTTCCCCCTTGCTCTCTCCTTTTTCCACCTTCTGTGTCAGAAATTCATGCATGAGGCGACGCTGCCTTTGCTTGCCCTCTTTCCCCCTCTAAAGCTTTTTATGTTGTGTTTCCAAGTGTTTTCTTCCCCATAACACACCCTCCTTTCACCCTCTCCTGGCAGGCATCTGTCTTTTGAAGACTGATTGTCTGTGGTGCATTAACAGGTAGTGTAAAGCAGAAAGGCCCTGGAGAATCGAACCCTCTCTTCCTCTGTTTGTCTGAATGCGCTTTCAAAGAACAGTTACTGCTGGAGAGCTGCACATCAACAGACATTAACCTCAGCAGGGAAACATGTAATTTGTTTTTGCGCAAACTTGCATGAATATGGCCATAAGCATCTCAGAATAACCCGCATGCATTTGACAGAGCTAAAAAAAACATCCATACATACATGTATTTAAAACATTCATATAATGAATGCACAAATAGTTGCATTTACCAGCAAACACATGCTGTTAAATGATATTCCAAATTCTCTTTACATGCTAGCTGGTTACAGCTGAAACACTTTGGCCCTGTTAAACTTAAAATAGAATTTCAATTGTCCATTCACGATTGTATATTGTTTATGCTTGCATTTCAGTCTCATGCATGTGTCTCTGTTAGCTATGCTACTAATCTGGTCATTTAAACATTTTTAACATTTCATTGGATGGAACCAAACATCAGATCTACTTGAATATTTCTTGGATCACTTTGTCTTTTTTGATATCTGACAGTAGTCTGATCAGCTCAAGGTACAAGAAGTGAGTGAAAAGAGAGTTTTATTTCAACGGCTTTGGCAGAATTCATTTGGGCACTTCTATTTAATTTATTTAAGAAAGGTGCTGTCAAGGGTTTATAATTTTCTTCCCCCAAGAAATCATTCTAACAATTCTGCTCCTGTAATTATTCAGGGTTATCTTCTCTCTCAGGGTCTTGGCTGGTGTTCACATAGGCCATTACAGTTTTACCTCAAACAGTGAACAAAACAACAGTGTCATGCTCTCTGATGGTTTTGATTTTTCTACTTGAAGAGATTCAGTCTGAAAGAATGTGTTTTGCAGCCTAATGTATGTTTGTCACTGTGCTGTAGAAAGCCATTAACCATGAGAGCGCAGAATGAGGGTGCTCACACAAACACACACAGTTTGTCCATCAAAGCGGCTGCACTATCACTGCCTTTTTGCTGAATAGGAATAAAGTGGGAGCTAACCATAACCTTTCATCTTCTAGACAGAATTCCTGTCAGACATTAAAACACATGCATGCCTAAGTCACTTCTCTTCACCTTGTTTGTGAACCAACACATTTAATGAGTCTTTCTGTGGGAACTTTGGCATTGTAACAAGCAGCCTGTTTGATGTGTCTGTTTGATTATCCCCCAATTGAGTGGAGTGGAGGTTCTGCCTGTAAACATCAACAAAGGACACAGAAATCACAACAAGTGGAAATCATCCACCCCTCCCCAAACCTTTGCTTGCAACCATTCAAGGCAAAAAAAGGAAGCTTTTCATTCAATTGGCTGTGGATGTGATGAATAATGTAGCACTGCAGAGGTACATTGGAACAGTCTGCGCCATCCCATTAACAGGTTTTAACAACCTGGCGGTCTTGTAGCTGACCCAGCTGAGCCCCGAGAGGAGCTGGAGGTGTAGTAGACCACTTTTCCTGTCTTTTGCTGCCAGTCAGGCTCCTTCCTTTTCTGATTATTGAATTTGACTCAGCTGATAATGACAGCAGAACACATAATACACTGCTTTAATATGTACCGTGTTACAATATAGAACTAATTTAATTTGATCATATATGTGCTGTTAAATGCTGTGACATTCAGACGTCCTATATTTGTATAATTGCATTACTGGTTTTACGGGAAAGGATGGACAGAGGAGCAAGAAAGCATGGCAAAATAATTTTATTGCTCAAAACTTCCTCTTAATCATCCTCTCATTGTTTCCATCTTCTTTTCTGTTCAAAATGTTATTCTGTGCACTTCGTAGAATAATGTATTTTTATGAATTGCGACAAAATCTTACATTTCAGTTACTGTGTAATGTCCTCCTCCTCCTCCTCCTCCTTTTGGCAAGATTTTGCAGAATGAGATGTCAAAGAAAAATAGGTACATATTTTTTCTAAAACAAAGGCTGCGCAATGAAATCAATGCCCATCGCACATCTAAGAGTGTTAACTCGAAATATATTTTGTCTTGCCAAGAAAAAAAAAAGGAAATGGAAGAAGGGTTTTGAAGATGCACTGACTGTCAGTGATGCTGTGCCTTGTTACTTTCATGCTGGAGTCAGTGCTTTCCTCTGATGTTCTTTTGAAGATAGATTACATCTTGTTTTAGGTGTAAAGGTACAGTACATTCTGCCTTTTACACATCAAATAGCTTAATCAGACAAAATTAGATTACAGCACCATTGTCATTTACTGTGTAAGGGACATCCTCCTTCCCCTGCTTGTGTCTTTTCTGCCTTCTCTGTTTGGTGAATACTGTACCTGTTGTAGTGCACTAGTGTTCCTCTCCTGTCTATCTAACCCACCCACATTTGTGCCTCTCTGATGCCCTCTGTGTGTTCCCTTGGTGTGTGTCTGTGCTGTGGGTGTGTGTATATGTGCGTGTTGTGTCACACAGTTAACTATTGAAACAGACAAGCTCAAAGAGGCTCAGAGACTCATCAGGGAATCTGAAGCCAAGGTGGGTGTTCTCTTTGCATGTGTGGCCCTTGACACATTTAATCACCTGTAAATCCAGGCTTGTAAAAAATTGGATTGTGGTGCTTTAAATCATTTGTTGGAAAAATCAAATCCAGGAACTGAGCTAAATATCAGTTTTCTCAATTTATGAGACAAAAAAAAACAAAAAAAACATCTTAAAATGAAATACAATACAGCAGGGGTCAGGAACTACATTTGCCTAAGGGACAGAATTTTTCTAAAGACACAATGTGGGGGTCAAAAGTCTAATTATCAGTGTCTAAAATGTATATTAATATCCAGCCAAGCATTTTTTTGCCAACAAGAATAGGCAAGATTTCAGTATTTAGTTATTAGTTATACTATTTTAAATAAATAAATAACTGAATTTTAAAAGCTGGCTGTGTTGAAATAAATGTTATAGTTTTATAATTTTAGCATATAATTATTAAAAATGCTCTAATGAATGACAGAAGCACAAATATGGTTCAGTGTAAAGGAAAGGAAATTAAAAAAGAAAAATACTTTCCTGTGTTAAACAACCTTTACAGCCACTTTAGCATAGATATCTGAATTTAGAAGCTACACGTGAACACACCATATTATTATTATTATTATTATTATTATTATTATTATTATTATTATTATTACCATTACTATTATTATTGTGCTTCTTTTTAATTTTGTAGTTCTTGCAGGGAAATAAATGGTAGATATCCTAAATACCACAAGGCTTTTTCCCTCTCACATGCTCTAAATTCATTAATATTTTGTGGGCTGAATTTGAAGCTGTGGTGGGCTGGATGCGCCCACATGCCGCTTGTTGATGAGCACTGCTGTACTGTATATACTGTATTTATACTGTGCAAATTGATGGTGTTTTTAATCAACAGAAAACAAATGACGTGCTTTAGAAGTACATATTGCATTAAATATACAGTTATCAGTAGACCTGCAGTGAACTAAAGGGTTTTTTTTCCAGCCACACATTTTCTGCTTATTTAATGCAATTTTCTTAAATAAACACTGTGATGGAATTCCTTTATCAGAGATGGCAAGGGTATTGGGGAATATGATTTAATCACAGTGCATTCAGAGATAATTACCTGCCACGCTGACCTCCCCAATTGAATCAGGAAACCTATGAATCCAAATTGGATGGGTTAGATTTTGTATTAGCTGGAGCTCCTAGTTTATAGACAACTCCAGATGGGCTCTGGAGAAGCAACTTCAGTCACAAAGATTTTGCATCTGACAGCATAAGTCATGTACACTTTACATTATATAGCCTAATTAAGCTATAAAATGTCATATCTTTTCATTCTGCAATATTCAGAGCTACTCCATTAAACCATTAAAGCTAATCCATTAAACCTATATTATATATATTTGTATCTTATCTTACAGTATTCTTTTTTTTTTTTTTACCTCCTGAATCTGTTTGTCTCACTTTTGTGGACACAATATTTCAGAAACACCTGGAGGCAGTTTCTTAAAATTTGGCACAAACAATCACATGAACCCAGGGTGAAATGAGTGGAATTCGTTCACCAGAGGTCAACGTTCAAGGACACTGCCGATGCCCATATGACAAAATTTCCACCCAAATGTGCAATGGCGTAAAATGAAGACATGTTGGTATTTTATATGTAAAATAATCTGTAAAAAGAGCCAAAAATACACCTAATAGCTTTATACCTTTTTCCATAAATTGCTTATCTGACATTCAACCATATTTCTGTAATTCTGTTGTATATTTTACACAGTAAGGTAAAACATTATATCCTGCCAGATTATTACAATAAATGTAAAGTATGTCTTTGTCCTACTGTATATGACAACACCATGAGAAACACAGAATCATAGTTTAATATGTGATTCTTGCTTTTCTGGCTTGTTTGTTTTTATTCGTGAAGAAGATGCCAGCGGCAGTGGTGTTGGAATGCGAGCTTTCCGTGAAACGCTAGGGCTATTATTGCATAGATCAGACAGAGAGAGATGTGAAGAGAGAGAAAGGGAGAAAGACTCCAAGGCCCTCTCGATATGGAAACAACTGCACCCTAATTTTGCTGCTAATTTGCTTTCATTCCCTCATATTAATCTTAGAAGAGAAAACGGGCCACAAAGGGCTGCAGACTGACAGACATGTAATCATCGGATGTGGATTTTTGCTGAAGGGCTCTGGGCAATCTGCGTTAGCGGCTCCTTGAAGAATACCTTTTTAATTTTAGCCCTAATAAACAGTTGCCAATGCCATTATGTAATGAAACACTACGTAACGTGTTTAAATATTAACAGAGTCTCATTTAATGCACACAATGAAATGATGCGCATAGCGGGGAATTGATTCTGAAACGGAGAGGTGCAAGTGGAGATGTATTTTAGAAACAGCTGGCATCTAATCAGCCTCAAAGATCAGGCCCCGTCTAAGCTTGGATGGTTGTAATTGTCGTATTTACGTAACTTCCTCTGTAAAACATTTTCCTATTGACATTATCACTTGCTGTGTGTTGTGTGTGATAGTGCAGACATCCGAACACAGTGCACAGACTTTGTCTTATCACTTTCACGTCTAATTATATCCATGTCTACTGTTCAATAGCCTGGCATTATGAGGACTCCTGATGACGACCTTATGAGGAAACAACATTCTTATCTGCTATAAATTAGAATTTTAGTCATTTAGAGTCTTGCATTTTCTGCTTAGTATTTACATACATATCAGCTTTGGTTAATGAACACAGTTTGTTGACCTTTTGGACAATTTAAAACTCCCTTTCAAAGTGGCATTGGCAGACTGTTCTAAGATTCCTGGTTATATTTGATCAACTCGTCATGTTTTACACCATTTAATAAGTTAATAATAAATGTCAAACACACAAGGTATGAAAAAAACAAGCTATTTTCTAGCCACTAATTCTAAGTAAAATGTTAAAGGTCATACCTGATGTCCTCCTGTAGGTTATTGTGTCAGTAAAAGTCTTTTCTATTCTGTCCTTTACAAGGAGGGTTGTGTCTCAGATTGTTAAATGCATGCCCAGAAAAGTGGGTGGTACAAATTAGTTCTTGATTCAGTAATCTAACTTAACTGATTATTAACATATGTCAACAAATCTTTCTTGTTGTAAAGACGAGCTCTTCTTATTAAATGCAATGTGTTCCTAAGATGACAATAATACAGTAGCTGATTAAATAAAAAATAAGCCAATAAACACGACAGCATAACATTTTTGTCTTAAACATCAAGGTCTGTTCTGGATTAAGTCGAAGCCAGTCTCATCTGATCAGTCGGCCACCATTAACGCTTCTGTTTTCTATTTATAGATCGCCGCAGGTCCAACCGCACCCGGAGCACCTCCTCCACCTCCGCCTCCTTTACCGGGGGGTGCTGCAGTTCCTCCGCCACCTCCACCCCCTCCTCCTCCACCCCCTCCGGGTGGTTGTCCTCCACCCCCTCCGCCCCCTCTCCCCGGCCACGCCTGCATTCCACCACCTCCTCCACCTCCACCGCCACCAGGTGGAGGACCGCCACCTCCTCCGCCCCCTCCTGGGTGTGGACCCCCACCTCCTCCACCTTTCTTTGGGGGCCCAGGCGGACCTCCACCACCTCCCTCATTACCTGTTATCAAACTGCCTTATGGACTTCAGCCCAAGAAGACCTACAAGCCTGAAACTGTGATGAAGAGGGTCAACTGGACCAAGGTATGGAGACTCCACCCATTTGTAACCTCACTTGGCTACTGACATGGCAGGGCAACATAGTTACATAAATAATATCTCAGGGGTGTCAAACATATGGCCTGTGGGCCAAAATCAGCTCACTAGAGAGTCCAATCTGGCCCTTTAGGGTAAAAAGTACACTGAATATATTAACTTGTTTCAGTTTCAGAGCTACATACAGCTTAATTTGATCTCAAGTGGGTTGGGCCAGCAAAATACTATCATAATAACATGGAAATAATGACAAAATCAGATTTTCTTTTTGGTTTATTGTGAAAAAAGTAAAATTACATTATGTAATTATTTGCATTTGCAAACTATCCTTTCACAATAAAATATAAATAACCTGAATAAATATGATTGAATGTCTTAAGGAAAATAAGTGGAATTTTATCAATATTATGTCTTCTTTAATGTTTTGTGCATATGCAGATCCATTGTGATGTCTAACATGTGTTAAGAATAAGCTGAGACATAAGACTGTTGAAATTACACTTATTTTTACTAAGAAATTTCTGGTTGTACATGCTTTGTTCAGGTTATTCACGTTTTCATAATGTAATTTCACTTTTTTCACACTAAAACCAAGAGTAAAATGTTATTATGCCTATTATTTTACTGGTCCGGCCCACCTGAGATCACACTGAACTGTGTGTGGCCCCTGAACTAAAACACCCTTGTTATAAACAAAGGTACTGACCGGTGACATAGTAGCTTATGAACAAAATATACATGTAAAGAATAAGCAAAAATGGCAGGCCAAAAGAAAAAATGATGTATAATTTTATGAAAATGTTCCTCAAAGCACAGTTTGGAAAACCTTATTAAATAGTTAAGGAAATATAAATAAAATAATGACTGAAAATGAAATGAAAATAATGAGCTGTTTATTTCACTGCTTTAACTAACAAGTTAACTGACTGCCAAAAAAGAAATACTTAATGCAGTTCTACAAACACAGTGTCTCGGACAGGTCAGCGATTTCCATCTTTCTGCACTCATCATTTGTAATTCCGTGCCCATTCATGCATTAAAGACGTCACTGTAGAACTTGTTTTCCAGATGTAATTACTTTACAGCGGCAGAAAAGACATGTACACAAACTCTTTGAGACTTTCAACACTATAAATGGATTTAAATACACTTGCTAGCGTTACACTGTTAATGATACAAACATCCGGTGTTGCAACACTTTCCCTTGCTACTTGGCCTATTTAAAATGCATGCGTGTCTCTGAGATTGAACAGACCATAGGAGAGAAAGAGAAGCGAAATGCCACAGCCTCACGCCTGCAGTTAAAAAGAAATTACATGACTTGTACTCGATATTCAAGAAATATTAATTTACATCAGCCCACGTATAGTATACCACAGTGCATGGGGTATTTTCAACATGTCACCCAGCCCTAGTTAGTAAAATTGTTAATGTGAGACTCTGAGGGAAATGCTGCTAGGCGGTTACTTTACATAAAATATCACAAAAACACATACATAACTCTACACAGGAAAAAAAAAAAAGTAAAGTTGATGATCCAAACCAGAGGGAGCTGTATTCAGATGCACTCTTAATCGAGTCAAAAAACCGTTCATCCACAGACCACACTATTCCACACTCAGCACCCATTTCAAAGGATTCAACAGTAAACAATTTTTCCTGCTCACATGTCCTTGGATTTGTACATTCTTAGAATAATTGAATGAAGTTGTGGTTGTGTAATGTTTCATCACATTTGAATACAGTTTCAATAGGACATTCTCCTGCATGTGGGCTTTATTTTACCGTAGATAATTTATCCATTGCCTCAGGAGTTCTTCACATTCATTTAATGTTTTTTTTTGCCAATGCTTTTTTGACCTTGCATTTTAGTGTTCAATTACTGACAGCAATCAAAACATGAGACTAGCTCTTTTGACATTCACTTGAAGTTGCATATTATATTTAATGATTTTAGTAGAATCGAACCATTTATGAAAAGGAATTTTTGAGTGCAACTTATCTGTGTATTGCAGATAATTGTAGCAATGTCTTCTTTTTTTTTTTTCCACAACATTCAAGTGAACAGATCAAGGGCATATTTTGCTTTATACCATACGTTATTTATGTGACAAATGACTGCACCAAATGATAATGTCATGAATGACAAAAAGAAACATGAAAAAAGAATGCAACATTAACTGCTTCACTGTGAGCGCTGTGTTATTAGCTACTTGCGTAACTTCAAGGACTCTTTTAAATGCTATAAATATTGTATAAAATGCTTTACTCTGTATGGATGTTGCCAGAGCAGGAGACAATTTATTAATTGTGAATCAAATAAGAATCATGTAGCGTGAATTGTATAAATCATGAATCATAATTCAACTTTTTTTCCCCAATGCCAGATGTGTTTGTGTTTGCACCATAATTCTCAAATCTGAGAACATTTCTCTTGTGCACCTTGCATGTGGTTTTGCATAAATAATTGTTGCATGCAGTGTACTGCAATTGCACATTGTCTTGGAAGAGCAAAGAAACAGGTTAATGTGCAGGTGAATTAACCTTGCCTCCACAGGAATTGTAATTTGGTGATGCAAATGAAATTCATAACCACCTGAGGAAAAACAATCTGTGTCTTGTATGTCGATTAAGTGGGACATGAGTCGTCTGTCTTCCCTATGTGCAGCAGATGGAAGTATAGGAGTGCCAGGAGCATTTCCCCATATGTATGTCTCAAAAGAACATGAATCACACTCATATTTGAGGTAGGAAAAAGAGAGCTATATGTTGTTGTCAATAAAAATGTATGCAGTTGTTATACAACTGCACATCCATGTTATAATATTTGGTGAAGGTGAAAGTTATGTTCATACTATATACATAACCGCTTTCCATATACATGTACAAGCACTTTCCATATACTGCAGCTGAAGTAACTTAGTTTTTAATTCAGGAGAAAACAGAAATGTATTTATTTGTTTACGTATTACACTTACACTGACAAAAGTTCTCTAGTCAGGCATAGGATGTGGTAGAATTGCATTCTTACAATAATAACAAATTCACATGGGACAAGACCAGACTTATACATGGAAATGTCAGCTTTGTTTAAGTGTTAAATGCATTTTAAATCAGCTTGAGTCATGTTTTTCCACTGCATGTACTTCCACAATTGTGTGTCAGTAAATCCCACAGAAAGTTATTAGATTAAGTAGGGAACTGTCCAAATGCCAAAATAAACAACACCCACATTAAACTTGCAGCCATTTCCCCATTTAACCTCGCATTTTAAACAAAAATATTTATAAACTCAATGGAATGCATGTGCATTCGGTACAAAAAGTTGAATTTGTTATTTTCTCTATGTGCTGTTTTAGTGAAAATAACACAATTGCAATGCGATGATGGAAATAATGGCTGCTTTAACTGCCACAATATTTTCGACTCCCTCCCACTAATGTTGGGATTAATCCTAATTGCTTTGGCCAAGGGCTCATTGAACAGTCTAAAAAATAAAGGTGACAGAGGTCATCATTATCCTCAGCTTCTGTGCAGCACAAAACCCTGACACTTCAGGGTGGTTGTATTGACACTGGGTATTGGAGTCTTAATCACATTAATCATATTAGAACACAAAGCAGATATTTCTTTTGGGTCAGAGGCCTTTTCAAGTGGGTGGAATATCAGCTTTCTAAAAAAAAACTCTTATAATAGTAGAAGTGGAGAAAGACTCTCTGTTCAAAACCTTTTGATGAATTGCAGTAGCCTGGCCTGGATTGAAGCCCATTATTTCTTTGGTGTAAATGCTGTATTTATGCTGTGGTGGTCCTCCACTACAATCAGAGGCTTTGAGATATTATTTAGGCAGGAGGTAGAGTTTGAGTTTTTCTTCTCCTTCAAGGTTCTAGAGTCATAATACCAGTACATCTTGACTGGCAATTTTAAGTTTGCTTTGTGATGTCAAAAGATTGTTGAAAATCAGAGCAAATCCTCCTCCAGCTATTATGTTCCAAGTCATGTCGGTACCTCCAAGTTGCAGTAAAAAGGGCTATGCATTGAACTGATACTCCAAAGTCTCAAATCAATGCTATGTATCCACCGACTGTATCAGCTCATTGGTTATAGACATCTGTACTACAGTCTTATTTAGTTTTGTCCTTGCTCACAGCCACTGACAACTGGTCGATAGTAACAATAATAATGTCACATAAACATACTAAGATCACATAATGATGTTATAACTTCATGAGCCTCATAATCAAACTCATCCATGTAGAAGAAACGCTGTGATTTCAGCATCAAACTCCTGTTTCTTACCGGTTCTCATCCCATCTCATCACTTTCTCATTTGCTAGTGGTCTTTCATCACCGTGGGGGATCGGCAGAGTTACTCACTACTCCCTCTTGTGGTCTTATATTGTCATCTTTAGGATAACTTCAGGACTCTTTAGTCTGAACACTACTGATACTTTTAGGTCATACTTGATTATTTTAAACTAGAAATACTCCATACTGCCAATACATCTACTGCTAGCTCCTTTAAGGAATGCTTTACAATCACAGCATTGCATTAACATGCATTTTTAAACTGTTAAATCAGTTTCTTAAAGTAGTGAGGGTGTGTGTGTTCTTCCTTAAAAATTGTGCAAAACAATTAGATTGATCAGATTTTTTTAATTAGTTTGAGTTGCGTTCAAACTGTGCTTGAAGATCAGATACATTAAATCAAGGGTGTTAAACATGCAAGGCCAAAACTAGCCTGCCAAAGGGTCTAATCCGGCCCACGGGGGGAATTTTTGAAGTGCAAAAATTATACTGAAGATATTAACAGTCGAGGGTGTTGATATCATTTTAGTTCATGGGGCTACATACAACCCAATTTAATCTCAAGTGGATCGGACAAGTAAAATAATAACCTATAAGCGATGACGACTCCACATTTTTTCTCTCCTTTTTTGTTTTAGTGTGAAAAAGTATTATATGATTACAGTTATATAAGAAAAATAAATTGTGCTTTTTAGTAAATGTTTTGTGCCTTTGTTGATCTGCTGAGATCTGCAAATTATAATGTACATGTGTAAATGAGAGGCTGAGGTATAATACTGTTAAAATTCCATTTTAACACCCCTGGATGAAATTATGCTGTGCATTTCTGAGTCTAGGCTTTTCTAAGAGCTCTGATTTAACATTTACTGTTGTGATCTGTCGATCTCATCAAAACAACAGGTTTTAAAGAACAATACAGAATATAGAGACAATGAGTTGTGTACACTAACAGCGCTTGTGTTGTTGGCTTTAACACACATCACAACAGGTTTTGTATAGGTGCTTGAAATCCTTGAAAATGCTTGAATTTCAATGTTGTGTTTTTGGGAATTTTAGTTTTAAGTGCTTGAAAGAGCTTGCAATTATAACTGTGTGATGTGATTTATTTATATATTTTTTATATTAACTCTGCGGGTTAAATGGCGAGCCAAAGCTACTTACAGAGGAGGTGATACATTTTGAAAAATAAAACTTTATGTCAAAAAAGAAAATTAGCGGGTTAGGGTAACCCTCAGCCAGGTAGACTCCAGGTTGACTTATCTTAATCTTCGGCTCGGTGCGAGTGTGTCTGAAGAATGCCAAGTGACTTCTCTGTTTTTTGATGAACTTTGTGTTAATTTCTAAACTTTTGCTATTATGAAGCATCATTTTAGATGTTTATAGTGTAATTCAATGTACATCATTGCGATAAAAAGTGAAATAAATAATCATGATTATATGCATTCTTGTAAATATGTATTTTACCCCAGTCAGAAGGTGCTGTGCTGGAAAAATTTGAAAATAACCCTTAAAAGGGCTTTGAAAGTGCTTGAATTTGACCTTGAAAAATGTGTACAAACCCTGTCACTCTCCCTACATGACCTCAGCTGAAGCACTGTGTTGCATAGGTGTAACTTACACCTCTTTTTTTAATCTAATGACTGGAGGATTGAGGAGGTTAAGGACAGCACTGCAATAGGCCATTGATAAAAGGCTACAGCACTTCTTACAAAAGTACTTCAGGAGATATAATGCAGTATCCTGCCTGATATTAGCCAGTAATAAGTGCATCATGTCAAATGGGAATGTTTATGTCTGAGTTTATCGGTACGCTGCATGCTTTCGGTCTTATCTCTGAGCAGTACAGGGGAAATGAAAGAGGGGGTGAGGCAAGCCCCCCCAGTGGCCTACTATCATCTCAGTGTGTAGGCTCGTGCTTGTCTCAGAGAGGCTTTGCTGTCTAAGTAGGTGGGATGTATGAACAGATTTGCTGAGGTTTTGTGCAGCAAACTGAAACACATAATGCATTATTCCCAGGAGAGGTTAGCAAGAGCTTTGATGTGTTAAGTAAAGTCATTTATTTACATATCATTCAAAGCGTGGCCATCCGTGTGGTTACTTGCCATCGCCGTGACAGTACGCTGTGCTTAAATAAACACGGTGAGAAGATCATCGCTCAAAAATTCAGCTGTCTTTTCCTTTTCTCTCGTCTGTTGGTTGTGTTAGGTACTCAGATGCTAAGGATGCGCACACAAGGGCATGTATATGTCCACATATCGGAAAACACACACAAACCCCCATCTCCAGTGAGAAGAACTTTTTGAGTGGCAGGTTGCTGGAATGGCGGTCTCTGATTGTGGTGATAATGGAATCCTTGTGTCATTGCAGATAGTGCCTCAGGAAATGGCAGAGAATTGCTTCTGGATCAAAGTCAAAGAAGAGAAGTTTGAGAATCCTGACCTATTTGCTCAGCTCTCCCTCTGCTTCTCCTCACAGAGCAAAGGTAAGGAGGCGTCATCTCTCTTCACCCTTTCCTTTAATTAATCTACACACACGCTTCATTTAGCCTCCGCAGCTATAGATGCTAAACCACTTTCATCTTGTGACACTTGAAGAAACCATTTTTCTCCCAGAAATATTAATTATTTTTAAAACAGGGGCTTTTTTTTTGTCTGTATTTGAACACTATCTCTGTGTACTCTCATTTTCAATCTCTCTGCCAATTAGGGATACAGATGCTCATGTTGCACAGTGTGTGTGTGCTCATATCTTTGAAAAGGCTAAAAATGCATTGTGGCCATGTTGCATTTGTTTTTGTTCCCATTAAGTGGTTTTAGATGAGATGTTTTTGTGTGTGTGTGTGTGTGTGTGTGTGAATGGCAGTGCGCAAACTTGAACTTGCGTGTCCATGTGTGGACTGAGAGCAGTTATGCTTGGTTTGCTTCTTGCCTTTTCCAGTCCAGTAGGCCAATCCTCCATCGGGGAAGTTGGGAGGCTTTTGTGAAGGAAGCTCTGGGAGTTTTCTTGTCCCGGCCAGTTTGTTTTTTAGATACACAACCAAGCTACCTAACTCGCTGATGAATAACACAAGCAGCACATAGCAAGTTTGTTTTTGTATGGAAGAGGGTGTGTGAAGGGGCTTGATGTATTCCTCCCATGACAATTTGACTGTTTTCTACTTGTTTGACAGTGAATGTGTGTGCAGTGCACTTCTCTAATTCCAGCAGCACTGGGAGGGGAGAAAGCAGAGCCCTGTCAAGTTCAGGACAGTCAAATCTGATCTCTGTCAGGGTGTGTGGACATAACTATACAAAATCCTCCAACTTTTCCCACCGTCTGTTTGGACACTAGACAGCCCATAAGCATCGTCTTGCTCTGGCTTTCTTGCAGCCTCCAGGTCTACAAACTAGGCTCATCTTTTTTTTGTTCTGTGAAATAAATAGCAATTTTCCCTTTGCAACCACGAGGTTCTGGCATTATACAGATGGAGTGAGAATATCATGAGGAAAGAACAGTTGTTGCAAGACTTAATTAAGTGGCAGGGATAGGCATAGCAGCATGTCACTCTCTTCTGATCTTTTACTAGAGAATATGTCAGACACTATATTTTTTTTAACATGTGCTCTATAATATTTCTGTAGTAACTAACAGTGAAAGCTCATGGCACTTTTGAGATCCATGTTTAATTGGTTTCATTTGTTACTTCCTCTGCTGTGAATCATACATTGTTAATGAGGATGATGCAACTGGAACGAACAGAAAAATAAACAATACATTTTAGAGCTCTGAAATAGATTGAAATAAAATAAATCCACCTTATCATTCCACAGACACATGGCTTTAATTTAGCTTTAAATGTCCTCTTTAATTCTTTATAAAATTCACTTTCTCACCCACTGGGGTTTAAGGAGAAAAAAAATAAAAAAACTTCTATAGATAGTCCGTGTTCCCGCTGGCAGAGTAGGAATTCATGATCCAGCATTTCCCCTGGGAGTTACCTTAGCTGGATCCCTATCAATTACCCCTGCAGGGACTTCACTGAATCAGCTCTTTTCCCTCTATTGTTGAAACAGAACATGATTTGCTCATAAATGAAAAATGCTGTTTAATGTTTGATATCTACACCACTCCACCCCCACTTCCACCCGTGAAGTTGAAAGTCAATGAGGAGGGCTTTGATGTAGATGGTATTGCGGAAAAGGTTGGAGATGGGATCTTCGTAAAATGAAAGAGTGGTTCATTTGTTTTTCTCTTTCCTCTACCTCACCATTGTGCGGTACAGTCTTTGAAATAGATGCAATCTCGGGATATGAGAACATTTTGTCAAAATCATCCCCACCTTATTTTGACTCTCAGTCTGACCTGTTGGCGTTGTGAGTTCTCCCTCAGGTCGAGTTGGTTATCTGGTAATGTTGCACTTTAAAGAGGTTTAGGGAGTTCAGGGAAAAGCTGAGGCTCGCATGATTAATTCCTGAGGTCTTGTACTCGCATTCTGACCACGAATCATTAATCCTTTGTGCTGATGTGACAAAGAAGTCACTGTGAAAACCACCTTCATTTGTCTAGCATGTTGTCACTTATGGTAAGGCACACACACTGACGCTTTTGTCTTTCCTTTTGCTTGTTTCTGCTACGATCTCTTCTACATCTGAGATGTGGATATTTATAAGTAAAGCACACTTTAGGGGACTAGTCTATCGTGAAAGATGAGGCAAGCAGGTGTAAATGTGTTCCCTGCAGAGCTGCCCTCAGAAAATGGTGCAAAAAAGCTTCTGTTAACTTCGCGTTCTTTGGGATTCTTGCTCGTTACTTGCATTGTTGAAAAGCAACACTTCGGCAGTAAAAAAAAAAAAAAAAGAATCACTTTAACAGTCTCCAATTTTCAGATGCTTATTGCACTCAAAGGCCTCTAAAACAACTGAGAATGCAAGACTGTCATCTCCCCTGCTGCTTTTATGAGTCTCACTGTTTAATGAGTTTTACCAAGGAAAGAAAATGATAATCAAGAGGGATTTCAAGCTCAGCTTCAATCTTTTAGAAGTGGCTTTTTTCTTTGTCATTTATTATGAGATGGTTCTTTGCCCTGATTGAAAAGTTAATATGTCACTTCCTAGAAGGCCATATAAATTAGAGGAGTCTGATGTTATTATTACCACATATTTCATTCAATAATTTCATTAAAATTGGTTAAAGAAAATTGTCAAAGGTAAAATAAATGTTATAGTTGTAAAATAACAACTGTATGTAAATATATAATTTCACTACATGTTAAATACAAATCTAAATTATATTTAATTAACAAACTGTATATGCAGGTTTTTAAACTTAAGAATTATTTTGGAAAACTATGTTACCAGACCAGCCAACCTTCAAAATATGTTTAATTTTCTGTATAATTTGTTTTCAGTGTTCACTACTGCTTTTTTTTTTTTTGTACCTTTCATATTTATCTGATCTATGTTCAAGATCAAGTTGTATTAGATATTTATTTTTACTGGTGTTTTCGACCTTTGAACCTGATTGATTTTTTGGTTCTGGTTTAAAGAAATTTTCTAAAATCCTTATTGTAGGAAAAAAAAAAAACATTGAGTCTTTTTCAAGGCTGTGAACATGTCGATGAAACATGTGGCATCTTTTGTGTCACTGGAAATTGTGTTAGGTACCTGAAGCAGGTATTTTACCTTTGGCACCATTGAGTGTTTTGTGATTTGAAAATTGTTAGCGCCCACTCATACAGCCAAGCAATCTGTTATCACAGACACACATCTTTATTTCTGCTTGTTTACCAACCCAGTCCTTAACATCTTTTAAAAGCACATATGTGATATTAAATAAATGCTGTAGAACAGCCTATCTATGTGATAATGTGTGGTTTTATTTTCCCCTTTTGCTTTCTTTCTCTTATCCCTTCTCCCTTTTTCTGCCTGCATTGGCTTTTCCCTCTTTCTTTAGCCTCTCCTTCATTGACTTGAGTCTCTTTTTTTCCTTTTACCCTCATCTCCCCTTACTTCGCTTTATCAATCAGTGGGTTGTGCCTTTTGTATGGCTCTTGGGATCAAATCAGATTCACTTTGGGATTGAATGTGTGTAGCCATGGCCTGCTGCATTTGGAAAGCAATTCATTCAGCTGGAACTTTGCAGTTCAATCTGAAACAAGATTGATGTTGGCAAACTTCACACCCCCTTTCTTCCAAAATGTTTCCTCCATTGCCCACATCAATTGCTGATGGACAAAGGGCATATGCCACTTTGTAATGGTGATTTCTGTGCTTCTCAGCAGAAACAACACAATAAGAAGATTTGAGTTACAGAACAACTAAAATCTGGAAAAAAAAGTTTTACTCTGTACTTCAGCATTTAATACATTTTAATCCAATAATCAGTCATTAACGTATGGGGGTATTTAGAGATGACACCCATAATCTCAGTCTACATATTATAGTTTAAATATTATGTGCTCATGAAAGTTTTTTTTTTTTTTTGTAGCACACAAAATAAATTAGCATACACTCTGGTTTCAAAGTCACTGCTATCCATACTTCTACAGAGAGATGGGCATAATGAAGATATATGTGCATCCTCAAGGATAAATCACAGTGTAGTCATCCCCTCTGAGCAGGGTCATTGGAACTCCTTATCCCAGCATGCCTCTCTGTTAATGATGCCGAGGCAGCTAATGAACGTGATTAGCCCAGTGCTCATGGTGAAAAAGGCCAAAGGGAGGGGG
>JAPQRP010000002.1:17812193-17850160 GCA_037367295.1 Apogon hyalosoma
GGGGTGGGGGTGGAGAGAGATTTTACCAAAATGATGTAGAACCGTTAAATTAATCTAAGATCTGTCAGTGCATCATGTAAGTTATAGTCCTGATAGGTTCCACCCTTTCATTAATTTATAGCAAATCTAGTGTTTTAAAATACTTCTAATTTT
Source organism: Apogon hyalosoma (assembly GCA_037367295.1). NCBI lineage: Eukaryota > Metazoa > Chordata > Actinopteri > Kurtiformes > Apogonidae > Apogon > Apogon hyalosoma. The sequence goes on from JAPQRP010000002.1 coordinate 17,812,347, forward strand.
GTTTTTGCTACAATAAAAAAAAGGAAAGAACCCAAACTTGTGTCATCACTTGAAAGTTTGGCTCTGTAGTCGTATCTTGGTTAAGAGTAACAGCTCCCACTTGTCCTTCCACTCATCACCCCGGATTTGATCCAAATCCTTCAGGAGTTCTGTTTCACTTTGACACCTGGTTTCCGTACCAATGTCCCTCTGACCCACACACACACTCTCTCCCTGCTGTGCCAATGTGGCGAGCACACCATCAGCAGATTCTCAATCCCAGTTACAAAGCCCTAGCAGCGGGGCGGTAATGACCCTGCCACAACAGCAGTAATGATGGAATCAGTGGGGGGTTTAGCTGGCTCTCTGACTCCCCCTAATAAGTCCCCTAATAACTCTGTTAACATCAGGGCTGACCCGGCCACCAGATCAAACACACTCACGCATGGTCGGCCACCTCACATGATACTCGGCAACCTCTCAGTCAGGCAAGAAAAGTGTGGCAGACCAGCATCCCCTGTTGTCTGTGATGGGGGTCCTTTGGTCATTTCAGTGCAAGTTCAAACTGAAAAACAGGAATTTAAAAAAAAAGGGGGGAAAAAAGCCTTGCTTTAGGGGAAATTAAGAAATTGTTTTTAAGATACTGGAGCTAAAACTGAGCTAGATATAACTTGTAACATTATTTGGCATATCTCAGCCAAGGAACTTTTTTTTTCGTATTTCAAAAAGAATTGAAGAATGAGATCATCAATTTAAGAATATTAATTCATTTGACAATTGCTGTAAAATTTATGTGTTTGCTTTTTTGTTTTTTTTTTTTACATTTTTAAAAATTTAATTCTCACTGACTAGATTTCTACTTTTTTGTATTCTTTTTACTTAACAGAGTTTTTGTCTTTATTTAAAGCTACGTGGTTTCATTCTGTCAGGGCTGTTTTGTAGGTCCGAAGACTGCTGCAACACTAAGTGCCACTTAAACTATTTTCTAATCTTGTTAAGTTGTATTAACTAAGAATATGTCTGGTTAATAGAAACCTTTGAAAAGCTTGTTGCTCTCAAAAAGACCTCTCCCAGGACTATTATTTGAGCTCTGCCTTCTCAGATACTCACAGTGTAATAAAGGCTTTTGTCTAATGAGTGTAAGCTCAACATAAGACACTGCAAAACACTGTGGAATAGTCTGGCTCGTATTAATAATGTGTGTACAATGATAAGCTTTTGATATGTTCTATGTCAGGGTGTTGTAAGTCAGGCTTGATGGTTTACTATGTTTCCCTGGAGAGCTCAGCTGTTTATTACTGATTCTGTTTATTGAGAGGAGGGTGCAGCCGCCAAGACAGCTTCCTCTGCGTCTTTATCGTGGGCTTTTCTTCCCTAGGAGAGTCACTGTACTGACATTGCTCTTTTTCTCTTTCTCTTTCTCTTTCTCTTTCTCTTTCTCTTTCTCTTTCTCTCTCTTTCTCTTATCTTGTCTTTCTCCACTTGCCTCAGAAACCATCTCTTTGGACATGACAGTGCCTATGTGGATTTACAGTCCGCCTAGTAAAGAACACACCCACACTCAGTCTCACCAGCTCATTGTTTAACAGCTGTGCTCTCGAACTTGCAAGATCAGAATTGGCATTTTAGCACATACTCATTTGATAAACTGTCATCAGTGTCTTTTACTTGAATGATGCCGTTTGGTCAATTACTTTGATGACCCAAGACCCCCACTTTTACCAGTGAATCATGCATTCGGGATTAGACATCCATTCTTCAAGCAAAGCAAATAGGATAATATCCCATTTTGGAAGAGAAAAGCCTCAAATGGTACAATTTTCCTAATTTTAGAGGGGAGTCATTAATTGTTGGCACAGGCAGGACACATTTGTCTCAATAAAACACAAAGCACCCTGATGCTCATTTCTGTCTGTTTGGGCCAGCCAGCCCACTGTGAATATCTCAGGGTCAGCCCTTTTCCTCGCTCGTCCCTGCACATTTTTAATATATCACATATGAATGGAAATTACGCCCTTAAATATTAATGACAAGTAATTGGTTTATCGTAGGAGACTATATTATGTGCGTGTGCATCTGTGTCAGAAGAGAGAGAGAGGGGGAGAGAGATTTCCTCTCATTCCTACTTCATATTGCCTAGCTGTGATGTCCCACTGATTTTAATCTTCTCTTCTCAGATGAGAGCCATTCCGGCTATCACACTGCACTTTAACTTTAGCCCTCTGAATATTAGCTTTCTTTGATACCTGCCGCTTACAGCCTCCCAAGTCTACACCCTGCTAACTTTTATGTGCCTTCAGGTGTACTGTAATGTTCATCAAAAATTTTCTCTTCAAAAATAAATATCCTCCGTGCATCTAAATATTTTATTTCTTTTTCCTCTTGTTCGGCCCCTTAGATAATCTCTGTGAGCACATGTTTGGGATTTGTCAGTTTTATCTTTTTAATCTACTTCTCAGCTTGCGCCTTTAAAATCTATACAGTATCTTTTTTCGTCATCTAACATATCAGGACCATGTTGTAGTAATTTTGCCACAATTTGTTACTGTTCCCTTTTTTGTATCGCAAATGTACCAAGATGAATGTGTACTCATGCCATGAATAACAAAAAGCATGCAATAAATATAAATCTGTGAAGTGAACAGCCGTGAGAAGTTTTCAGTTGTTAAACTTCATCTCAAATGCATTTGTTGAAAATATTCTTTTTGATTGTTAAATGTTAGGGTTTGTTTCAGGGCCTCTCACAATGCATGTGCTTTATAAACTCAGAGTATCTTGGCCTTGTTCACCCACCATTACCATTAAATGTCATTTACCATCAAAGAAATTTTTGTTGTATTGTACACATTAACAGCCTAACTCCCCTCACACTCCCAGAAAATATTAACCTGCATCAGTGTAATACCTGACAAGGCAAATTTCATTCATTCTGTTCAGTAATCTGGCCTTTCCTTGTAGTTTTTATTTCAGCTAGAACTTGCGAGGGGTGCATATTTGTCTCGTCTTCTGTAGCAAGTGTCAAGTGTCTGCGTGGCTGCCTAATTGAGTGATAGGATGCTTATTAACAATGGGACTTGTCTATAAAAAGAGGACAATGTCAGCCATTTCACTGGAGCTTTTCACGTGGAAAAGCCCCAGTGGAGCTTCATTAACTCATCCCCATGATCCCAGACAGCAGAATATGGTGTGCATATCTAATCCAGCTCAGAAGAAAGAGTACAAGAGCAGTGGGTTTTACAAGGAAAGCTTGATATGTGATGCTTCACCGTTCACCGTTTAAATGTACTGCTGCACAGCACTGACTGCCTGAGTGTTGCATAGAAGGAATCTAAAGGTTTGTGTGTTTACTGCTATTATTTATCATTATTACTAAGTAAAAACATGTACTGTATTTGTTTGTAATATTATGACAAAAATAAAATATCTTTTCTACTTTATTATAGTTAAAGTTTTTTTTTTTTTAGGTAAATCCATTTAGAGTATTGTGATATTTGTTTTTGTCTTAGCAGCTTACATGGGTTTTGTCTGCATTCTTCGTGCCACGTATTAGTTTTAGTTGCTGATAGCTTTTATTCTACTTAAGCAGTGGTTGTTTTTTTTTTTTTTTTTTTTTAATACTGTGATACGCCTGTAGCCAGTTTACTTTTCAAGCTGTTAAAACTCAACCACCCGCTGCATTTCATAATCTCCTTTTAAATGAGACTGAACAGAAACTCAGTTTGCCACAAATTTAACAGAATTAATCAGCTGTAATTGCAAATGTTTTACTAGTTTTTCCATTTTATCCTTGCTTTCTAACTCCAACCTCTACTAATGTGCTTTGCATCCTGCTGTACCGACTTTGGATTTCCATACAGATCAAAAAGTGCACACAAACCCCATTTCTCCACTGGTTAACACAAAACCTGACAGTGCACAGTAGCCTGCTGAGTTTGTTACATGGCATTAAGTTTAATTTGTCTTTGTGCCACTTTGGTGGAATTGGTTTGTGACTACAAGTGGGCCAGGGGGTGACACTCCCACAGCCAATCTGGCTGGAAAGGGACAAAGAGGAGAAGTGTGGGGAGAGAGCAACTGTGATGTCACACACAGGATGGGTAAACAATCAAAGTCCTGCGTGTTCAAGATGGTGCCTCCTTGAATATAAACAATCATGACATCTCATGCCACACCGAGGTAAATTACTACACAGACACAAGCTGAGGAGGTGAACGAAGCACATGCACACACAAAACACAAGGGCAGACCAGACTTATTAGAGATGGTGATACACAGTCAGTCAAAAAATAAAACACAAAAGTAATACAACAAAGTGAGTGAAACTTATAGCAAACTGCTTATGCAATGCAAATAAGATTAAAAGTTTTGTAAGTTTGTTAACTTTGCAGACTTTAATAGGATTTTATATAAATGTGTCAATACAGCCTTTATAATTAAAATGTGTTCCTCGTTATTGCATAGTAAGTGTGGAGAAAAACATTAGGTAAATGACAATAACTCTTTACTAACAGGCTTCACTGATTCTGCTGATCCAGCTTGACTAAGAGTATGAAATGAATGTTTGGACACTGTAGATTCTCCTGCATATCTCAGCACTGTTGGAAAATGCCCCAGCAGTCTTTGTACCACAATCTTTGGCGTCTCTTTTTGATGATAATGAAAAAATAATAATTTAAAGAAAAGCAAATTGTGCAATTATGATGTATTTTCTTTCCTTGAAGCCACATATCAGTCTTAACTGCAACATAGCAGATTCATTTGATAGTGGCCACAAAAATTAGCGTTTGAGGGGGAAAAATAGAGAAAAAAAGGAGGCAGTCCAAAAACCTGTAATTAAATAGACATTGCATGATGACAGAATAGTCTCTTTAATATTGTTGGATTCGTTGGATTTGTTGAATAGTGTTGAATTCAAATTAGTTTGGGTAGCTGTCGCTTTTAATGTCTATGATAGCATTATGTTTTCTGGTTGTGATTCCCTGGATGATTCTTGTGAAGGTGATATCTCAGGTATGGCTTAACAGAATCTCCTCAAATTTGTCAAAAACTTTCACTTGGACTTGAGAAAAAGTTGAATTGGACTTGAAACAGATGCAAACTGACATTTTCCTGGTTTGCAAAGGCATAGAACCGTGTAGTTTCCCTTTTTTGGCCATTGTTCCCCTTCCTCCCAAACTATCCATTTCGATAATCTTTCCTGTCTTGCCCTCCCTGCCATCTCCCTTTAAATTAAAGTCAGTCTCTGCCATGATATCATTGTCTCGGTACAGAATCCACCGCATACATATTTTACATCTGTTGGTATTTCCTTATCTGCATGAATTTTGTCTCTTTCTCTTTCCATCTCTGTCAGTTTTCCAATCTCCTCTTTTCTCCTCCCCTGTCTGTCTGTTCTACCTTTCTCTTTTATTTTTAACAAAATGAAAGAAATACTTCCCCTCTACTGTCCTGAATTTTATTTTTACTAGCGAAGAAAGATGGCAAAAAATAACTTTTCAAAGGTTCTGATAATAAATGTGCTCATCTAACAAGCATATATAATTATATCTGAATAACTTTATTTTTACTTTTCATATGTTCTCTCCTTTTGTCTGTGTTCTGAGAGTCTCCTGTGAAGATGAATAGTAAAATTATCATTTAAAATTTGATGTGATAAATCATGAGATCAATGCATACTGTTATGGGCAGGTGAAATTATGGATAAATCACACGTCTGAGTTTTTTATCGTTGCGGCACAGAAGCCTTGGGGGAAGCACTTTCTCTGAATTGCAGCATTTGCAGATTGTTTCCTACTTTGTTCTCTCCTTTTGATCATGTTTTATTAAACACGTTGTACTGTTGAAAAATTGCAGAAAGATCTCAAACTGTAATGTGATAAATGTGCTGAAGTCTGAACAAGACTGCTATTAATGTGAATCATTATTTTAAAGTTGTTTCTGAGCTGTTGGTGCAAACTTTGACCGTATAAACAAATGGTAAATGTGCTTGGACCTGCTGTGAAGCAACACTCAGATCTGGCCTTGTTAATTTTTAAGTGTTTCAGTGATGTTGCACTGCTATTGCACCTTTGCTCCACCCACGCAGGAAATTAAGTAGAGACGTCGTCTTTAACACTTAAGGACAGTACTACGGTCATGGGAATTTGCATTTGCTTGTATGTGTACCCATACAGTCATTGACGCCAGCTAAACTAAGCAAGTCGAGATAAGATAAGGTAAGATTTTATTTATCGTACCTTGGGGAAATTTCACAGTTAACCCTTTATAGGGCACTCATTGAAATACACTGAAATTCACATTTTCAACCTTAGTGTGTTATTAGATGTTATCTACCTCCTCTTGCCTTAAAACATCTGAGCAGCACTTGCTAAACAGTAAATACATGCAATGAAACAACTGTTATGTCATAAACTGACAAACAGATCACTCATATTCACTATTTACAGCTTCAAAATGTGTATAAAATCTCTCTGAATCATTATATAATGTTATAAAAAAAAAAAAAAAAACATGCCTCTGGACCTCACTGAGGCATGGGATTGGCCCCATATTTAATATTTGAGGAAATGACCAAAAATAGTCACTTGCCCTATAAAGGGTTAACAGCAGCAACATACAACAAGCAATCGCAGAGAGAAAAGATAGGTAGAAAAAAGAAGGATTCTCTGATGCATTGACTTATTTGACATTCAGATGTAGTATGTGAATGAGCAGTGTACTCCTGAAGTCATTTCATCATCTCTACATTCTGTCCAGCAATCTGACCCTACTTACTCTTTCCCAGATGAGGGCTGACTGATGTCAAGTCCACATATAAATGTTTGCCACATAAAATCTACAGGTCTAGACACAGTTAGCGACTGTTAAGGACAGAAACCAGTGCTTGTAAAGACGAGACAGATTACTTTGACAGTGTGGATTTGTATTAACGTGTATCTGCTCTCCCAGCTTTTCTTCTCACCTTTCCAACTCTCTTCCAATCCATCTCTTATGGAGGTAAAGCAGCTTATTAACCTTTCTGAGGCCACAGGCATCCCCAGAATGGAAAGACACCACAGAAGTACTGTGTAAGACAAATTAACCTTAGAGGATTGATACACCTTTATTTTAATCAAACTAAGCAGCGAAACACATTGAATATTTTATGTTTGATTTGACTGTGGAGAACATTTTACTTTTTTCATTAAAGGTTAGCTGAACTGAAATGGAGACTTGAGGAGAAAAAAATAGCAGTAAACATGGATATGATGTAATACTACAGTTAGGTGTGATTTAAGTGTTTCCTACATCACTGCTATAACCATATTTTTAAAATGGCACATTAACAATCCTTTAAAAAAAGCACAGAATGACTTTATTAAATAATATTGTCTCCAAAAGTTGATGAATGGATTAACTGTCAACATTGTTGTGTACTTTATATACACACATAAAGGAAACAAAAAAAAGTCATGTATCACAAAGAGGGCATAAATAAAATGTAATTTCAACTCTGTGTTATCAGTTGTATCCTGTGTGGTGCCAGATGTTTCATTAAATTTGATTTGTTCCCCCCTTTGCACTCAGTTGTTATTAAACAGTGGTTGCATGTTCCATTTAGGCAGCACCAAAGCACTGAAGTCTGTGTTGCCATTTGCTCGGGTTTTACAGGAATCAGCACCATAATGACAATGGGTTTTTGTACTGAGTTCTGTGAAATACCATACGTCTGTATGGATTATATCTTGTTGATCATAATTGGATTTCTTACTATGTTGTTATGCATATCTCAGACATCACTGAAGTATCTGGAGATCTTATGCTTTTGCATCAGTGATGTGCTTGTCTCTAAAAATTCATCAGCGTACATATCGTTGAAAAATGTACTGCATGTATCCAGGGAGTTTTGGAGCATTTCTCTTTCCTCCCCAGTTGCGTGTCCTATTGCTCTGGGGCAGTTATCCCAAGGAAATGCTATACATCTTTTACAAATCTGCTACAGCTGTATCTATAATTGACTATCTATAATTGCTTGTGTGTAGCACCCTGCGATGCAATTAGATATCCTGCAGTGAGGTGAAAGCAAGGAAGAGACAGGTGTGGGGGTCACCTTGGAGCCCATTACTCTGCCCCTGACATGGGTGGTCCACCCTCCGAGAGGCATTTCTTCAGTTGGGGAATATTCTCCCTCATAACACTCTAATGTGCACTGTAGTGTTAAAGATGACTGAGACAAACAGGAACCAGAATGTGTTTATTTCCTGTGTATTCTTCCTTGTTCCATATTAAGCAGCAAAGTATAATAAGGGATGATAACAGGCGGATGACAGGGCACAGTAGAAAAGTTTGGGGTTAATTGTTTGTCTGAGGTTTATTTACTCTATTGGTATTAGCCAGAGCTAGCACAAGGGTGAAAGCAAAGGCCTTTGCCAAGCTGTGATGAGCTAGTGGTGTAGTGGATGACTAAGCAGGGCACATTGGCCAGTGAGACCCAGATTCTCTGTCTCACTCTTCAGACTGGGTTTGTTCATTAAAGATGTGGGAGACAGCTTGACCTTAGGCAACTCTCAAATGACCCCACTCTGTACTTGCTTCCACAGCTTTGTCTCTCTCATACTAGACTGAGTTAGTTAATCTACGTCCCTACTCGCTCCACCTAACTTGTGTACATAATGTGTTTGTGTGTGCGTGTGCTTGTGTGTACGCAAATTTGTATGTGTGTTAATGAGGGCTCCTGGTGGTGTGTAATTAACACAACAGCAAATGTCCCCAAAGGGTAAGATTAACGTTGAACACATTAGACACAATGGAGCCCGGGAGAGACTTTTTTTTTGGCAATTAAATGTTTTGTGTGTGTGTCTGTGTAAGTCAGACCATAACTCATGTTGGCATAACTGTATTGCTGCCACTTCTGTCTTTCAGACACAAACATGCACACACACACACACACGCACACACACACATGAACACAGGCTCACACAAAGCCAGCAGTCCCTCTGGATTTGCGGGCTCCTCACATGCAGGCTGGCAGGATTCTGTCTGCCTTCCTTTCCCGACCGCCTCCTCCACACAACCTGGTCCAACAAAGATAAACACATGCTGGGTAGATTATTAGAGAAGTACCAAGGGCCCCACAGCAGAGCAGCCAGTGCACTATTGTGCTCCAAACGTGGTGGTACCTTGTAGAATCCGATGCAGTCACCCCCAGGGTGTTCTGATACATACTTAGACACAGGTGGGCGCTGATACCAGCATGAGAGCTACAACAGACTCCAATGACATTTCATTGTCAAAAGAAAACTCCGGGCACAACATTGTTTTCACTAATGGCATTGCTGGTGGCTCAGATGTTCTAGCAGCTTGAACGGTAGAAATGAAAACTTGGCAGTTGTCTGCATACGGATAAGAAATAGCCTGTAATGTAAAAAAATAATTTTGCCTTAATCTTTTGCTGACATAACATATCCTGTGACAGCACTGGGTTTTTGTATTCTTTGAATAAACTACTATTATTTTCATCTTCCTAGTCCAAAAAAACAAAAAAGGAAGGAAAAAGCTAAAATAATACATCTAAACTTGAAGAATCTGAGTCAACTAAGGGTTTCCTTACAGAGGATTTCAGTCACTGACTTTCAGGACCAGATGAGTTTGTATCGAAACAACTGGACACATTAGCTACTTTTACACAGAGATCCTGGAAATAAGGTGACATGGTGATCCCACCTTTTTTCCACCATTGACTGATTTCCACAGCCAAGTCAAAGGACTAACAGAGGTGAGACAGGCTGGGCTTTTACACAATGGACCTGCATTCCGCAGTCAAAGGGTGGTGACCCAGCGCAGCGTAGAGTGTGACGTATCGCTACCCTGAGCATAGCGGTGTTGCTAACCTCTCCAGAGTCTTTCACTATTACACGAATGTTAGCACGGATAGAGTCCTCCGCCTGAAGTGACAACATGTCGTGGATCTTGGCGTCTCCCCAGTTCAACATCTTTCTGGACACGTTGATATATTTGTTTACTGTACACAGCCTGCACTCATTTTTAAATCCCCCTTGTGTGGGGGTCGCACACACCTTCACAGTGTCACAAGAGGTGCTCCTTTTACACAGTGTTCCGCAGTCGTGATTCCACCTTTATCACGACTCTGCTACAACCCCATAGTGTTACAAAACCGTGATAAACATGGGACCAAATGATCCCACCATTTCATTTACACATATGTTGTTCCAGAATAAAGGTGAAATATTCCCATAACAGAAGTGTAAAAGGGGCTCCTGTTTTGTTTGACAGCTCCTGGCAACACATGATCATGTAGATATCTTGTGTGTGTCATAATCATGGTAATTAATTGTGATATAATTAAAATGAATGAACATCACATTTAGGGTAAGCAGCTCTCGATGTAAAATTTGTGGGCATCTAAGGCTTGACATTTTGTTTGTTGTTCTAATTTGGATCCAGTTTTTGTTTCTCAACCCTGATTCATCTATCATAAATTGAACTTTTATTTTCATCAATAATATCTCAAATTGTTTACATCCACGCATGTCTGTCTGATCCATGGATGCTTGTCTGTGCTCAGTAAGTTTATTTAATATGTACAGTACAGGATAAAGTAAATCTAAAAGTTAACAATGTAGGGTGAAGGTGAAGGAATGATAAGATTTTTTCTTTTGACTGTGTGTAACTGTTACTGTTGCTGTTTCTTGGGTGACACACTGAGCTGAAACAGCGAGGATATGGGCATGACGATCCGTATGATGCCGATGTCTCTGTTTCACTGTGCTGTCTTAACTCCACTCTCTTTTGGTGACTGGTGTTTTCCACTGCATATAGTAACCCCCCCTCAGTGTAGGTGGTCGTCATAGCGATGCTGCATGAAACTGCTGCACAATGTCCTCCTCATTTTTGTTCGAGCCTCCTTTTTCTGAACATAATGTGGTTTCCGTATAATCAGTGGTGTAGTAAAACAAATTAAAAATAATCTAAGTAAATGGAATGTAAGCCACAGTGAGCAGAGTATAGTAGCTGTTCAAAATTAAAGCTTTATTCAGTCCAGTCCTACATAGTGTTGATGCAGTGAGTCTCTATCAATCATCAGTCTGCAGTGTTTTCATGTCACCTTTTGGTATCACCTCAGTTCTCTTGGAACCTTGATGAAGGTGATACCAAAAAAGTACCAGGTATTGTCCACAACTTAGCCTGAGGGAAAGCTAAAAAAGGCGAGTTGAGTCAAGCCGGCCATAAATCATGTAGCACATGTAGTGTTTATTTCTTTGTATATGAAGCATCAAAGGTTTCATTTTTGATTTTTAGACATTTTAATCAAAGTTATCATTAATTACTTGCGAATATGTCTAGCTACTTACAAATATTTAATTTGTATGCATAATGTGTGTTTGGCTTTGATAACATTGTTCTTGATCCAAATAAAACGCAATTGATTTGAAGTAACAGAGATGATACCAGAGGACAAGGAAGGTTATGTAAAAGACAGAGCACGAGGAAGATCAGAAAGATGAAGGGTGTGAAGACAGACAGATTCTACAGACACGAAAGAGATGTTTTAAGGAGTAGTGTTATTTGAGATGAAGAAAGTGATAGAGGGAGAAGAATGTGATAAGTACACTGGTGGAAGCTGTTATTGCTGCTAAGGAAAGTGATAACATTTCTCAGTAGAGGATTTGTGCATACAGCCCCACACTTCCGTCAACTTTATTTGATCAGGAGTAAGCTGCGAGGTTCTCTGCTACTCTGGCAACAAGACATCATTCGCCTGTTATTTTAGTATGTGTGTGTTTTAGGTGTGTGTATTTGTTGTTTCGTAGGTTAGCAGTGTCGACACCGTTGGGAGATGCTCGGGGTCGGAAGCGAATGTCTGGTCACACATGCAGACCTTTAGCCCCTCTGTTTATTTGTAGCACATGAGAGGCCAAAAATACACACTCATACAAACACACACCGGCCTTAGGAGGCTGCCTGCAATAGTATTATTGTTCTGTCTGTTGTAATTAAGAAAAACATGCTATCAAACCAACATTCAACATTGGTTCACTGGTGTCTGATTTTTTTCTCTACTGAATATGGCTTGATGTCCGTGTCCTCCAGCACAGAGGGAAAAAAAAAAAAAAGAAAAGAAAAGAAACCCAATTAATGTGACATGTTTTCAGCAGAAAATGTGAATATTTCTTTGCTTGCAATCCAAGGTCTTTAAAGCAGTTAATTGCTGATCAGAGATGGCAGGTCAAGGATATATTTCTACCTTCTAATAGTCATCACTGAACAAACTGCCAAGACTGAAGGAAGGAAATTCTTGCATGCTAAACCAAAATCAACACAAGCAATCTGTCACCTGAAACATTAAAAATAAGATCACCATAAACATAGTTAGAGAAGTGTTGTTTATTTAGCTCGGCAAGATAAGTGTTAAGGTGATACAATTTTTTTTTTTTTTTTGCCAGAATTAGCAAAATAATACCTATTGCACATGTTTCCTGAGAAGAAACACAGACAGTTAAAAGCAGAATTTTCTATAATGCTTCTTTTTTCTGTTTGCTTTAGGCTATTAAGGGCTTGATTGTCTGATTTTCTGTTAACCACTAAATTAATTAAATTACTTATTTTAAAAGGCACCTGACTTACAGTACGAAGACACACCAACTTTATTGTGTAAGTATAAAAATGTAATTCACCGCTTTTAGAGGACTTTCAGGCAGTATTGTTTGCTGCACATGTCTCATTACTGATAATACTAGTTAGATGCTGCGTGCGGTAATAAACCTGCGGCTGTACCTTAAGTGCTTGTTTATGATGCTTTGTATGCATATTCTCAGTGAGACTTCCCTGGTTGAAGATAATTTTAAGTAGCAAGAAAATACACTGTTCCTGTTAAGCACTGAAATAACAACTGAGCATCAAATAATAATAATACAATTAAACAGGATAGTGGTTAGAATACCTATTTTTCTGTTTAGTACTGCAAATTACCCCACTCTGCATTATTATTTGAAATATTTTGTATTAACATGTATTTTCCATTTATTCTTTAGAAAATAGTCAGATTAACCACATCATGATGTTGACAGTAAATATGGTGAATATATACAATGCACATACAGCTTTGGGTTATATCATAAGCTGTAACTGTAATGTGTTTTGACCAGATATATATATAATTTTTGTCCAGCTTATTTAAAATGACAAGCATTTTCATACCATAGTCTATGTTTTGATTCCAGAAATTTATATTCATGTGTTACCAGTCATTTGCCTTGAGCTTCTATTATTAGAGATTTGTTTTCAGCCAGTAGGGGGCACTGTGATATAGGCCATTACACAGAGACGCTGAGGTTTGAAGCTGTGATTAGTAGAGGAAAGTACACATCCCCTTCTCATTGGGGTTTTGTAAATCATAGACATACCTAATAAAACACAACATAGTCGCCGTCAAAATCTCATCACACACTGAGAGGTTTGTGTATATTGTGACAGGGACCGATCTGGATGTTTGAACTGTACAGACCTAGAATCGATGTCAAACAATTTTCTGAAGGAATGCCAAAGTATTAACTTTCACATGTTTCATTTCCCAGAGGACTAAGTGTATTTCAATGCCACGGTCAGTCTGTTTTTTTTTTTTTTTGTTTGTTTTGTTTTTTTTATCCAGTAATGGTTTGTGTCGAGAGCAGTCGAACCTTTTCTCTCAGGAACTTATGTCCACGGAACCGTGAGTTTAGTGTTGGATGTCATTGAGAAGATTAAATGTGTTTGGCAAAGGAATGTTCACTCCTTTGCTTTATGTGTGGAGACAGCTTAGAAAAACAGTTAGCTGAAGGAAAGGCCAAACTGTTCCTTAAAAAAATACAGTGTTTCTATCTGGAAATGTTACTTGAGCGAGGCTAAATAAATAATGTTCTCATAAGGCCTTTATCTGACGAATTATTGTGGAAGAGAACATCTAAACACTACAGTATCCATCTTCAAATGATTTCATTTCAATAAGCTGCACAAATAGATTATAATTTACACATTTCATAAGGAATATGTCTCTGATCATAGTGGTTACTGTTGACTTTCCACAATTAATTTTAGCATTTACTACATGACGTACACTGACTATATCCACATTAAGCATTATAATACATGCGTAGGCTAACACATCATTTCTAACTCTGGGTCAATCAACCTTCATGATTTATTGTAATGTGAGATTACGCAATAGTCAGTAGGAAGTGTGTGTATTTTTACTGCGTTATGTCAAAGATTGGTTTATCGACCCAACAATGATACAGGTTGTGGTTGTTATATAATCATCGCAGCCTTCGTTTGTGAGATTGAGATAAATTAGCAGGTGTAAGAGCATTGAATTTGGCCCTATGAACAGAGAATATGCATTTTTTTGTAATTATTTTTTCTTATTTTATTTAGTATGAAATGGCAACATAATTTATTTATAAGTTTTATTTTATTTTTTTTTACAATAAACAAACTTACTTCAAAATAAAATAAAATACAATATTTTTTTTGGTATGTAAAACCAGCTAATAGACCAGGAGTTGTTATGATGTGATGTTGTGTGGAGTGGATGGTGCGTTTTTATATTTAGACAGTATAAAAATCTTTGCCCATAAATGACTCATTCATCTAGGGGTGCAATGTAAGTGTTTCTGTTCATTGAAAAAAGTCAGTCATTATTGTATTTGTCTTCGAAGAGTAGAACAGGCTGCAATTTGTAGCTCTGGTGAGTGTGAATTCTTTATTTCTGCTTGGTTCAATTCATGAAACCTGTGAATGGTAGACTGGTTCATGTAGGAGAGAGTGGGCACCTTAGGCTTTTCTTCCCTTCATGGTCTATTTTCAGTGAATTTCCTGCTCTGGGTGTCCTTGGACAGTCATAATTTCCCTCCTTTCTACTATTCTTTATTGTCTCCTTCTCAAAATTGACGAGGCCGGACTTACCGCAATCTTTGCTTGTAATTTCCACTGGATTCCACCTGTAAACTTGTGCTTGTTACACGTCAAACCGACGTCCCGGACAGAGTTTCCCTTTTGACTGTACACTTTTCATCTTTCTGCAGGCGGATTTGGAGAAGGTTTGCACAAACGATTAGAAGAGAAAGGATGAGTGTGGGTGTGTTGTTGTGTGATTTGCTGAAGTTCACACAATTTGTGAAGGTTAATTGTGCTTGAAAAATTATCTGCATCTAAAAATCAGGTGCAAACTTGTGCAGGCACATTAAAGGGAGACTTCACTGGGGAAATATAATGTAACTAACCTCTATTATACAACAAACAGCGTGAGCACTAAAGACTGTGTGCAGGGTAGGTATTATAAATTATTGAGCAAGATTTTTTTTTTTTGCAAGCAACTATACAGTGATTGTTAGCAAAAAGATTATCTGCCTATTTTCTAAAGCCAAACAAAGAGGGAATTGAGAGCAGGAGCAGTGTAGACATTGAACTTGATCATCGACATGACCTTGAGTGACATTTAATTGTAACTATGTGATGCTGTGTGAGTCTTTAGAAAATAGAGTCACTGACAATTTAGCTTGGCTCTGGTTGCCTTGGGGTGTCAGTGCCATCTATTACCTACTTTGGTCTGAACTTTTTATTTATTTATTTATTTTCCTAACTTTTCCTAATGGCTTTGTTGGTATGTCATGATATCACAGTTTCTTCAGTTTGTAATTTCACTAAATTGCTGCTTTAAAAACTTACTTTTGACATTATTAAAACAATAAGTAAACTAAAAAAAAAATAAAAAGTTTGAAAGGAGCTGAAAATGTTTTTGCAGCAGCCAAAAGTTCTGAAAATACGTTTTAACTGCCCATGGAGAAGTCTTGTGTTGTGATGTGAAAGGTTAGCTACATTGCCACGGGTTCTAATTAATCAACACTGACATGAGAAAAGAACATTGATTTACTTGAGATTATTTCAAATCCTTCATGTTCTTTGCTAACACCGGTGAATTAGTGAATTGAATTTTCTTTAGGATTGGACAATATGTTGACTTAATTTGGGTAATCAAGGTTTTGTTTTCACAAAATCGGCATTATTCCTGTGGAGACCTTTCTTTAGAAAAAAATCTAAATTCATCCTGTTTGCTTCCATCATATATTAACTGTGAATATATTTCCATGCTCATATATGGTATATAGTTTTCGTAAAGATTCACCAGAAAGCAGTCGATTAAAATCATACATTGTCCATATTAAAAAAAAAACCCAAAAAATAAAAAACAAAACAAAACCAGATGTAAGTAGATTTAAGTTATTTAAACACTGACACCAAGATGTTCTATTTTTACCATTTAGTCAATTTTGAATTTTGGATATTAGTTTCTTTGATTGCTAATAATCAGCATCAGTCCTAAAAAGAACCCTGTTGTCGGTTCCTTCTGTGTACCAAAAGGTGTCTGATTTCTACATAAATGAAAACGTATCATTACAAAGGTAACAATAGATAAAGGTTTTAATACCTATAGAAGTGACCCTTAACGATGAGACAAGGCAAGATCTATTTCATGTGGTGAATAAATTGCTTTTGAAATGGAGCTGTAAATAGTATGATGAGTGATTTTTCACTTGTTTTCACAAAACCTTTTCTCTTCCTAACCTGTTACCATAGGCAAAGTATCCTGGGAAAGAGGTGTGGATCATTTTACAATATGGTTACCAAAGCTTCTGGTGGGATTTCCAATTAAGATGCAATCTGTTATCTGTTCAGACGACTAATAAGCACAACAAAGCCATGGAGGGGACCCCCTGGAATTCATATCAGACCACTCGAAATAACCAAGCCCTCCTATCTGATGCACTGCCAATACCTGCTCACTTTTCCAATTAAAACCCCAGGCAAGTTGTTCTCCTGTTAATAAGGAATGTTCAAGGGCTACTGTCATTGTGACATATAATGGGTGGACGCCAGCTAACTGTGTGGGCTGCGAGCATTTCATGTGGTTTCTGAGCTTCTTTTTTTATCTGAAATCAATGTGTGTGTCTTCATACATGTGCGCACAAACACATCTGCATGCTACAAGAGGCTATTATGGGGTCAGCGCTGATGTGTTCGTCTGTGATAATTAGGAATCTGCTGTGCCCAATCAGAAACGGTAGCGGTGAGTCAAAGCCCTGCACTGATGACCTTCATTTCATGATATTTACAGCATGAAAAGGAGAAAGCAAGTGTGAATCAATGACAAAAATAAGTTGAAAAGAGATGAAGACAAGGACGTGATTTTATTATTTATTTATCTTTTCAGCATTTCTGGGCATTGTGACTGAGAATGAGCAAGGCCTTCAAAACACTTATTAATTCTGAGTGTGTGGGTTGGTGCTTGGATGCAGTACAACCATTGCATTTATTTATTTATTTTTTATCAAATTGAAGATGTTTTTTTTTTTTTTTTTGCTTTTTATTGCACTTTGTCAGCAGGATGTTGATTATCTTTATTTACTGAGGCTGTTAGCTGTGATTTTGTTTTATTCGTGCCTAATGCCTTGTCCTATATGGTTCACCGGCTTATAATTTGTTCTCACGAAGAATAACTCATTCAGATTTTACTGTTTGGATTCATTGTTCTGCATATGAGTGTGTTCTTGAGCATAAGGGCAGTGCATGTGGATTTTTCTTCCACCAGTGGAACTTACTGGCCCGGCAGGGGAAGATATGAGAATTTCTGGCTCCGCTGAAGGTTGATAGTCCCACGTACACACAGTTCCACAGAGATTAAGCACCACGGGCAAGTCTTTACTCAGGGCAAATGGCACATTGTTGAAACTGTCTCTTCCATACATTGTCTTCTGTCTCTCCTTTTGATACATACCCACTATGCACCAAGTCACAACCACTCATTAGGGTATACGCAAACGATTGTAAACACCCACGCCCACACGTAGACGCATGTACTCAGGCAGGCAAGCAAGTCTGGATCCAGATTGTTTCAAAGCAGAGGGAAGTAGATGCTGCAATTTAATTAGAGTCTGCCAGCACCCACTGAGAAATGCTCCTGAATTTGACACTGTTTTTCAAATGTCACTGGCAAGTGCTTTACTTAAAACGAAATGTGAGTCATTCACAAAGATTGTGTCACGTTCATGCTGGTTTATTTTTTTCTCCCCCCCCTTTGGTTTTCTTGATATACCAATCCAATTACTGATAATTTAATTATCACGTGTCATATGATTCATACAGTATGATAGTATTTTAGAGAGCCCACAGAATGACCTGTCAGCTGGTAAAATCTGCAAATGTACACTCAGCAAATGTGCATAAATGGAAGCAAAATAGCTGAAACCTGTTGATGGACAATCCCATCGATAGCCAGAGCTAAGTTTGGTTATTTTAGTATTACATGTCAGCTATTTTGTGAAGTATCAGTGCATTAAAATTCATTGACAGCAGAACCATGTTTTCAGACTTCACACAGTAAAAAATGTTTTAAGAGGAAAAATGTACTTGATACTATGTTGTTTTTGAGTAAATATTATGTTTAAAAGGTTATTCAGCTATTATCCATGTATGCATTTTACCCATCCTCATATTTTACTTTAGTTTAGGTTAATTGATATTGTATCGTAGACAATCCCAATTAATGAACTGAATCAATAACAGTAAAAAACAGGGCAGCTTTAGCCAACATGGCTAGTATCCTGCTGTAGTCCCCAGCCTGATGACAATAGGCATCCTAAAAAAAAAACCCAATATATTACAGCACATTATTTAAAAAGAGAGAGTTCAGCCAGCTAGGAGACAAGATAAAACAATAAAGATAAACAGATAAAACACATACACATAGAACACTTAGCATGAGCATTAGCAATTAACATTAGCACGTAGCGCATTATGAGCAGTGAACTGCCATTGAGTAGCCATTTTACCTATATATGTATTTCTCATAGTTTATCTTTCATTTTACTTCATTTTTGTCTTATGGTATTTTTTTTAAATTTATTTTTATTTTTTGCTAAAAAGCAATGATACAATACAATATAATTTATTTTGCCACAATTACCCATTTAATTTTTAAGTTTTATAAAGATTACGCTCTATAGATGCTAACAGGATGAACATGTACTAGTACTGTGTTGCTCCATATTATGATGTTTTTGCTTGTCTTCAATCCAAACCCCACCGTTCTGTTTTTTAGTTTGTTGACCTCCAGTATACAATATTTCACCCGAGCCTTTTACTCCGTGTGTTTTCTTGCTTCTCCTTTGTCTCCAATTCAGTCACTGTTTGAACTCCCAACTGCCCAGTGAGTTTGGACGCTAGTATCAGCTGGACAGTGTTCTGCTTGTGCCTTTAACTCCACTGTGATCACTTAAGTCCACCAAGGATAATTTATCAACTTTAATGGCGCTCTACCACATACAATCCTCTAGCAGTGCCGAGAATAGTTGTATTTTTTTTTCTTTTTTTTACGTGGCTGACCCTACCCGTGTGGGATCTCAGGTATAACATCCTGCGTATAAACCTCTTTATAGTGTCTGCCTTTAATAAACCTCTTTCTGCCTCCATCAACTGGCTCCTACATGAAAATGAAAAACTGCAATTTCCAATTCTGTGAAAGTTGCCGGTGATTTCCGTCAGAGCTATCTTTGATGTTTGCTGTACTCTTTCAGTGCATGAACTTAAATTAGAATCTGTACGATCCTAAAGATATTTAACTTAGATAGAACCTTTTCCATGAAAGTCCCATTTTATGCATGGCTAGTTGTCCATTGCTGTTCGATTGTACAATATGCTTGCATTATATTTTTTCCCTTTTGGTTCTGTTCCAGTAGGGATTAAAAAAAAAAAAAAGTGTGACAGGAGCGTATTGAATGCTCCATTGCTTTAATTGCTGATATTATTTCTTCTCGTTTTAGGCTCATTTGGCTTGGTGTTACAAACTTTTTTTATACTACTTTAATTTGTTTGTTTTGGCAGTGGAATGCAGTGTTGATAAGGTAATAATTGTTGCTTTTCAGTGAAACATTGTTTTCCCTTGTTACAACCAATAGCAGTGCTTGCTTCTTATATCTGTTTTTGTCATTTCAAGTAGGAAATTGCACACGTTTGGCAAATGAGGCACCTGTATGACCTTTACACAGCTACAGGTTGGTGGTGTTGTATGAGAGATGAGATTACAACTATTTACTTATTTATTCATTTATTGGTGTTGTGGCATTAGTAAATTATCTGGTGATAAGTGGATCTGATGTTCACACTTTTTTTTAACCATCAATGATATATAATACCTGTTTAATCAAGTCTGTTGCTGTCTTTAACTACTACTTTATTGTCCAAAGAATTTTCTCACCCACATCATCTAGTTAAATCACATGAAGTAATCTATAAATGTTAAACTGAGGAAAGAATATTCATTTATTTACTGCTACTTGTGATATATAATTCCACCAAGTTAATGTGACAACTGACAATGCCGCTTTTAATTTCATTTGACATTAAGCTTAAAGGCATTTCAATAACATTTTATTTTGGAGTTATTGTGAATGTTTTTTACTGCACTTATACATTGGTTCCAAATTGGTTGTTGGCCTTTTCAATCACTAATAATTTGTATATTCATCCCTATATCAGTTAATCCCTACTATGGTGTGTTGGCTCACTATTGTTAATACCTTAAACATGGTCAAGCTGAAAATAAGATCAGACTGGTCTTTGTTTATAAGAGATTATTTGTTCTTTTTTAGAGCTAGGGTTAGTTTGAATATGTGTTAACATTGTTGGAAAATTCAGCTTTAGTTAAGATTAGTTGTAGTCATTGACTTGGCCTCGTAGGAGTGGAATGGAATGGAATGGAATAGAATGTACCTAACCGTGTGTGGGTTTTCCCTTCTGTGGTACCTTGTCCACTGTGTTCTCAGCTTCTGTAGTGGTAGCCGCTGTGGAAGGTATAGCAGAGCCCTATGGGCATTCCACATCCATTTGAATTGTTTTCATTGCACCTCCATGGCAGAGCACAGGACTTTGTTGAAATTTTAATGGATCTTTGACCTAGATTTAGTGCGTATGTGTGTGTATGTGTGTGTCTGATACATGTCAGTCTCACCACTGTCATCTGAAGAAATACATTTACCACTGATGGAGGATGGTTAGCTGTGCAGAAGTGTAGCGCTGGCAAGAATTTCTGTCAACCTGTCTTGTCTGCATGCGTCTGTATTTACTCGTAAAGGAAATAATGAAGTCAGAAAAAGAAACCCTGCTGATGAACGTGTGTGGCTGCACTTTCAGAATTCAGTGCTGTGCATAATAATTTACCCCTCATTTATGCATTTATGAAAGATACACCCGTGGGGTTTGGGTCAACGGCAAAAGCCGCTTTGTCTGGTGAAGCAAAGGGCTGAAAAGTCAGACAGACAGACACAGTGAAATGGAGGATTCATCACTGACAATCATGTCATAGCTTAGTGTATGCACTGACAGGGTAAAAACTGAATTATAGCTTTCTGCGTTTCAATTTGGCAGTTTGGTGTTCTGCCCCAGCCACTTTGTTTTGTTGCTAGTTGAGCAAAGACACCTCTTAAGCAAAGTGAAGCATCCTTGGGGAATGAAAGAATGAATGGCCCACTCTAGTGTAATCATCTTCCCATGACATAAAATCTACATCTGCCGCCATCCCTTTTCTCAGTATGACTTGAAATCTTAAGATTGAAGTCATTTGAGTGCCAATTCAAGCTTCTTGATAACACATTTTAGCTTTTACCTGAATATGACAGTTTCAGATAATTCTATAAGATAAAAAGAAACGTTTAAGTCCTGAATTAACTGCCTTTACAGTATGCCCTTCTTTTCACAACAGCAAATTACATATCAGAAACTGATAATTATGCTTATTATTCAGTCAAAGCTACCACTGTTGTGAAAAAAAACCCAGCCTTGCATAGAATTGACCAATCGGCACACTCCACCCTAAAAGGGTCCTCATCTAATCCTACATTAACAACTGTTACTAGGGAGCAGAACCTGAGACAAACAATTAGCATTGAGCAAGATGTTGAAGCGGTCTGCCGATGGAACCTGAAATTCCGACAGCAGATATCCTGAATGTTTGGAAGGTGTTCTCTTCCACCCATTCCCAAAGCCTAGACTCAACTACAGAGATATCTTCTGTGGATTAAACATTGTAGCAGACCCCACCATCAACATCTTTGAACCATGAACCATGTTACTTACAGCTAGCATTGTTTGTAGTAGTTACAATTTAGCCTATCATCCTTAATTTAGCTAGTGGGGTGAATTTGCATAATGTGGGACACTTAAGCTATATATTATTATTATTATTATTATTACATTACCATGGTGGCTTAACATTGTAATATACTACAGAAGTCCAAAATTTAAAAAAAATGGTCCGAATTAGGGCAATCCACCGTATTTACTTTCATTTGTCATTTGTACTCTAATGAGAGACTGATCTTATGAAATTGTGTTGTATGTCACACCAGTTTTTATGGGATTTAGCGTGCTATACATATGCATTTTCAACTTTTCATGTGTTATTCAACGCCATTTGATTGTGTGTTAATTTATGCCAAGATCTCGGGTTTACGTAACCCTAACCAAACCATAACTCTAACCGTGACGTCAGTGCGTGGTATTTGACTCGGCGTGAGCTTAAACGTGGAAAGCTTATAATACGTACAGATAACATGTCCATTAAAAGTGGCATGTACTGTATATTTATGCAAGTCATGAAATCACGTTGTCTAATGAGGATGCTAGAGCTTTTTAGGACAAACACAATTATGATTTACAGAAAATCTTACCTGGCAGTGCAAGAGCATGACTGGTCCAGAAGAGTTTGCTGATTGCATTTACAAATTTTGGGGTGTCTCCTGTTTCAACTGGGACCAGTATGCTTTTGCCTCGATCAGAGTTATGTCCCCATCCTTTCTTAAGTTGATGTTGTGGATGTAGTTCTCGACTGCATATTGCAGTCCCTTCTCCCTCGATCTTAATGAAATCTTGGAGCTATTACTCCAAAAAGCATCGCTGACACTTGAAGATACAGCTGCCCAATCCACAATCAACTTTCACAGGAATTTCAGAGAATGTGCAAAAATAAATGAGTCGTGGATTTCAAGGACCAGTTCATTAATGTTCCTCTGTTGAATACATGGTTTAGTTTTAAGATACATCATTATTTAACAGAGTAGCAGGCATTTTTTTCATCAATGCATCACATTTTCAATGTAAATCTATGGAGAGATTCTGAAAGCTTGTTGCATGTAGCAACTGTAACTAAGGGGGCGGGGCCCGAAATTCAACTGGGTCCTTTTCAGAACAATTTCTCTACCTTGCGTCCAGCCAAATCTTTCTTTTTTTTTTCTAAATTATCTTTTATTACCATTATTTTTGGTCGAAGCAAATCCACTTTTTGTCATCCCCTTACTTATAAGAAATGTTCTGTATTAAACAAACCCCCCAATTATTTCATAGAGTTTCCTGTCGAATGTTGACTCTTGTTTGGGAACTGGGTAAAATTAAACCAGGAATGTGGAAGAAGAAGAAGAGAATTCCTTATTGGGTGATTAAACATAACCTTTAGAACTATGGTGAAGCTGTTAGCCATGCCCTTTCTTTTCCTGCAAATGCCATCTTAGAACTCTGGTCTAATGATGCTACAATAGTTTCAAGGCAATTACACTGCCTCTAAATTGATCCCAAAGCATTCGACGTGTGAGTGGGAGAGTAAAGAGGAAGGAGTGCAAAGGTAGATGCCAATCCAACAAGCAGGTGGTCAAGCAAGGAAGCATGAGGCCTGAATGATTTAGCACAATTAGCCTTCCTGATGGGTTGTCAGAAGCTTATTCTTAAGCTATAGGTTGAACCACAGAAAGGAGGAATGCTTTATTACTGATACTGTTTGTGATACCAGTAATTTGCAACAGGGTTGCAACAGAAGGATGGACTGGCATTGCTACTGGGCAAACTGCTTCCAGTTAGTGTGGACAGTACAGTTGCCTCGGCTGCCTCCAGGTATGGCCATGGCAGGGGATGCTGCACCCAGCGGGAGCCTTGTTTTGCCATAGCCTTGAGTCCTTGTAACCAAGGGAATTCTGTGAGGCCCTGCCAATCATTTTATAAGGATCACAAGAGCTACTTCCTGCTTTCTTTAGGGCCAGTGTGGGAGGTAAAAATGTACACAAGCAGACCCAGTCCAACTGGCAAGGGAAAAGTAAATATCTGCTCTAGACCCACCTACATTTATGCATACTTAATGCCAAAGACAGTATTTCTAGGGATTTCTGTGATGAGATAATGAAAAATATGAGATGTTCAGACATCCAAACCGATTTGTCCCTATATCAACTCAGCTGTCTATTTTTTTTTATTTTTTTTATTTCATTACTATCCATTAAGACTGTTGGTTTCCTTAATGTAATAAAGATTTGGCAGCACTCCACAGTGTTGTGTTGATTGTCAAACAACTATTATTATAAGACGACATTTTTACAGATGCAAATGACACTCTGCTGTAAGCTGATAAAACATAATCTAAAAAACCTGTATGATATTTGCAGTGGCCAAAAATAACTATTTGATATCTTAGAACATGTAGAAACAAAGCTATGCACAAGTTTTTTAATTCCACCATATTCAGTCTAACCTCTTATTCTGATATGACACCGTCTCATCATTTACACATCACAGTATGAATATATATTTGTTCCTCTTCTATCTGGTCACAGACAACAGATGCAAATTTGGCACTTAATTTGGCTGAACATGATGATAGAGCAGTGTCTAAGCTTATTTAGTTGAGTAATGCAGCCATAGACAGTGGAAAAAATTACTGACAGAAGTCTGTTTAAAATTCACTTTAGGAGAGAGGAGGCTTTGTGTTCCCATTTTTCACCTTAGGGAGTCCTGAGGCTCATAATCACAGTCCAGCATGAGTAGGCAGATGGCCTCCACTTATACTGCGACCTCACCAGATCTGCCGTGAATCAACTTCTGCGTTCAGCAGCAAAGCCTGAAAAAGTTTTTTTTTCCTCTGATCTAGTGGTCTTGGATCAGTTTTCACTTCAAGTCTAGAGGTCGAGCTTAAGTGTTAAGGAAAGTAATTTCCCTTTTTCACATCTTCCTCAAATCTTTTAGTCTGTCTTACAACTGAAGTTTGAGAGTGGGGAAGATGGAGAGCAGGTGTACGGTGATTGGGATCAGTGTAGCAGAAAGCTGTGGGATTCAAAGGGACCTGGCCTGACAGTTACAGTATGCGCCTTTCTTCTCGACTCCCTGCCAAGACCCAGCTGAGACCATCTGTTTGGGTGACACCACATGCTCAGACACTCATGGCTGTGATTTACAGTATGTTTGATAGATTATTTCACTGTCAAACAGGAAATATGAATGCATCCATGTTATTTCTTATTTGAAGAGTGAGTCAAAGGATTTTTTTCAAATAATAAAATTATTAGTCAATTATGAACTAAATGTTTGTTACTGCATGCATGCTGATTTGTAAATAACAACGATTATATATAAATACAGTTCTAGCAACTAACAATATTCATTTTCAACAACATTTTCATCTGAACCAGAACTGACAGAATATGCTGATTTTTGAACCAAGTTGACACAAAATCACATTGATAGTGTGTGATAAAATGTACAAAATGACTGAGTTTAACCAAATTGGTTAAGGTTGGCACAGACTGTTTATAATTAGCTGAGAGAGGAATGTGGGTTAATCATGTGTTCTTGAACTGCTGTTTTAAATCTAGTAGTTTTCTACTTGGCCATTACCTTGAGCTAGAAGTGACTATATTTGGACAGATGGGGCAGAGTTGTGGGAGTCCAGGGTCATGGGTGAAAAGCTAAAATTCATCCAAGTGACTGGAGTAGAGCTGCATGTCAAGAAAAAAAATGCATTTTTTCTTTATTTAATAAATAGAAACTGTGAAAGTCGGAGTCGACAGGCAATCGAGCTGTCATACAGACCTGTCAATCACAGCCTGACAGCAAACGTCAAAGTCTCTATCTGGTTATAAATGGAGGAAAAATTAGATGGAGCATGAGAAGATTTACTAATAGTTCAAAGTAAAATGAATGAGATCAGAATGACTCCTGGAGAAAATATAAAAACTTTACCTTGTTTAGCTTAATTCACTATAATGAGACTAACTATGGGTTCCAGGACTTTTTGGAGCCAAACCTAGAGGCCACTGGTTTTATTGCAACTTTAAGATACTTCTAAACGTGTTTCATTTTGCCACAAAAATAATAAAACTGACTTAGGAGCAGGAAAAGATTATAGCTCTAAAATAAGAATGTTATGTGACAGTAACAAACATGCACAATGCCTCCTTTCATTTAGAACTGTGACACAAACACTGCTTTTTTTTTTGTTTTACTTGCACAGGTTTGTTATCCCACCCTATTCATCTCCTCCTCCCACTAAAGACTTCATATCCTCATGTGACACTGTCTTGTCTCTTACATGTCACAGTACAACTATGGCTACATGCTTGAATGAAACACAATAGGGTCATAATAAGCAGTTTGCTCAAATAATACGGGCACTTTTCAACAGGAGAACAGGCCTGGCATTTTATTTGGTTTGTTTGAATGAATCAGCTGAAGATTTGACAGTATTGTTTCAAAGTCAAACAGAATTACTATCATTAATTTTGACAATTTCTGCGTAGTTTTGGCCAGCCCATATCGCCTTATATTTCTTGTTTCATAGATCGAGGAATCAACAAGTTTTTTGGTTTTTTTTTTGTTATAAAGTCTATAGCAGTTTCTGTCATCCAGTGGTAACCTGACAAATTCCATGTTAGTCATTTCTGTTCTGTGTTTATTGTGCATCACTGTCTAAGTTTTCTCACGAGTGAGCAAAGTGATTAAGACCTATTTGTTGTTCATGCTGTTTCACTATGCATTTACTGCAATTTATCTTAATTCTACTGGGCTAAAATGAAAACAGCTAGACTGAATACAGTATCTGGATATACTGTATAGCTTTCACTCCACAGTCAGAGCAGTAATTCCTTTCTAAGCTTGTTTGGCAAGGTCAGGATGATGACATTGTAAAGGATAGGGTGTATTGCTTATAATGTAATTCTTCCAGTTACATTTAAGTTTGTTTAAGTCTTCATACATTTTTTAGTGGCCAGTTTGGTACCTACAGTTGAGGAATAGTCCCATCTGGACATTAAATATATTTTTTCTTTAAAATTCTGTTTTTTTTTAAAGTCAGGAGGGACTGATTTAATTCACGTTGCTAAACAGTTGCCAGGGGGAGGGACAGGAAGCAGCCTTGCACGTCCCATCAGCCTTGCATGACAGGAAGTGAAGTTAAAAACAGGAATGACGCATTTATGGTCAAGGAAGAGACTAGCAAAAACGCCAAGTTGATAGGACCAATATTTTGGAATACAGTAGCCTTACAATGACGTAGCATTGCCCATGACGGTTGACAGGAAGCGCAGTACCACACTGCATGACGGGAAAGGAACCACACATTTACTAACTTCAGTCCCTAGATGCCGGTATTAGTGTATTAATTGTCGTTTAAATTTTAAAGAATGATTTACCAAACAATTTTTATGTCAGTACTTATAAAATATAGACTAACACCTTTTCCCAAAAGTTAGCGCTGTCCAGCATAAAAACTACAGCATCTAGAACCCATGGTTCCCCAGGGGTCAACGCGCTAGTTAAAAATATAATATTATATAAGCTTCAGAGGACAAATTTAGTCACACCCAACAGATCCCCTAATTTTCACAAGACATGGAAGAAAAATTGTTGATTAAACCCTATATTAACATTACAGTAGAATAGTATAGAATAGAATAGAATGACTTTTATTGTCATTGTGTGTACAGTGAAATTAGGAGTGCTACTCCAGTCAGCACAGCAATATTAATAAAACACCACTACTACAGAAAAATAAGAGATGAGACACTATAAAATTACAAAAGCTGAAAATATAAGTAATAAAGTAATAATCTAAAATAACAGACAATATAATAGAAAAAAAATGAACAAGTGGTGCCAGGCACGACAAACCCCACCCCTCACAAACGATTTAGCTCTTAATGGACACCGCCCTCTTAAAACGTGAGACTATGGGTTTGACCTTTAAGGGTTGCTCAAGGTCAAAGGTCATGATGCCATTTTGGAGCCTACATGTAGTTTCCCAGTAACTTAGTACTTATCATCACTCTTTTTGGAGTTACAACCATTTAAAATCCTGTGAACTTGATTTTGACCTTTCAAGGTCACTCAAAGTCAAAGGTCATGGCGCCATTTTGAAGCCCATGCCAGGTTTCCAATCTGTCAATAATAGGAACTAAGTCTCTATCTCCACTCATTTTTCCGTTGTAGTCCATTTTAGTTTTTTAGGTATTGATCAAGTACCCCTGACCTCTTCAGTCAACAATAGGTCAAAATCTATACACAGCTGAAGTTGAAAGACGAGCATTTTGGTGCTCATTGGAAGTCTCTAAGATCAATAATTCAAAAGTTATATCCAACATTCAATTTTTACCTTTATTGTGACCTTGATCTTGAACCTTGACCTAGAGTCTTCAAATTTGTCTTTCAGGGTTCCAATGTCAATGCACATCAACAGTGAGAGCAAAAAGATGCTATATGTAAAACTGAGGTTACAGGAATGAAAAGGAAATACCTGATTTGCCCTATCTCTTATCATTGTGAAAACACATTTTTGGTGACCTTAATCTTTGACCTACATTCACCAAAATTTAATGGGATCTATTCTGGACCACCTCGTACCTCTCCTGAAAATTTCATGGAAATTGGTTCAGTAGTTTTTGCATAAAGTTGCTGACAAACAAACAAACACACAAACAGAGAAAAAAAATGAACCAAAAACAATACCCCTTGCCTCCCCTTTGGGGGGGTGGGGTAATAAAAAGATGAGAAAATAGAATATAAAATTATGAAAAAGTACAATAAGAATAGAGCCAGGTAGAATAAAAATAAAATAATAGACAAAATATAAATCGACACATATTTACAGTATCAACAGTATGTAACAGTATGTATATCTATGAACAGTATTAATAATATTAACAGTATGTATTACCTATGAAAATAGTATGTATATCTAAACAATATGTACATCTATTAACTGTATGTATATCTGTGAACACAAGTCTATATAAAAATAGTTCATTTATATTTTGATAAATATTAAATAAATATTGCATTTCTATTGCAGAACAGAAGATTATTATTGCACAACTTACTGCACACAATTCCACATATTGTAGGGTTATTGCACATTATTACACCTCTGTATATACTGTGTGCTTTGATGTGTAAAGTTCCTCAGTGATGGACAGCACATGGTTTTGTATTCCTTTTCCTCTTTAAGTAGATCTGTGGCGTTATCCTTTTCCTTTTGGTGTTTAGAGGTGTGTATTTGACCGGGAATGTTGTCTTAACTCAGCCTTGTGACATAGAGCGAGCTTCTGGCGGCCTTTGAGCTCAAGGGAGACATTCCTTTTCCTTCATCTGCTGGTTGGGAGTGGGAGGGTGGGGCTGTGGTGTTTCAGAGCATATTATATGCCCCAGATAGCTGCATTCCTATCCCCGCTCCCTATCTAACCTCCTACATGCACACTCACACACTCAGCCTGGGACCACACCACACCTTTCCCCTGCATTTTACCACATCCTCCGAGTTTAATTATCTGGGAAAATATTTATTCACGGTCCACTGTCATTAATTCGTTTGATGTGTTGATGAGGTTGTCTTTTATCTGCACTGTCACCTCGAGTCCCCTGCCTTCAAGGTGAACTTGTTGCCAGAAGGGGAGATTCACAGTGTAGTTAAGAAGCCAAAATTCTTATGCTACTCTTGCAAAGTTTTTGGATAGTGATATTTTTCACTGTCTGGCTCTACTCCAGCATACTAGATTTCAGATGAAAGACTATTAAGTGAAACTGCTGACTTTCAGCTTTAGGGTGTTTGGGGTTGTTCATATTTGTAATAGGTGGTCATATTTCACCCATTATTAGAATCAGATTGCAAAACGGTTTTGTTTGTTCATATTGAAACATCTACAGTGCTGTGCCAAGACTGATTGGACATTTATAGCTAATTAACCAGAGTTAATTGGTGTCAGCTATGTGAGGACTCATGTTCTAAAATGTGTCTTTTCATGTTCAAACTTGGCAGAACATAGGGCCAGAGCCACAAACAATGGATTCTGCTTGATAATTGCGCAGGGAAATGCGCAGCTTTTGCGCCTCCAATTTACCCTGTTTAAAGGACCTATTCATAAACGATTTTGTGCTAATGATCTGCTGGCACATACTCACATTCTATTGGAGTGCAAATTTCATGTGGTTTGAATCAAACTTTCTACAGTTTTTTGGGTGTTTTTTCAAATTTCAGGATGCAGCTTTGTCCATAATGACAACTACATAAATGGGAATCGCAGTAACCGTCAAATTGTGTCGCTTAAATCAAGTGAGATTCACACAGAACACTCCACAATCACAAACCAACTTTCATGCTTCTATAATATGTACCCCACCCCCCAAAGGGGAGGGGAGGGTATTGTTTTTGGTTCACTTTTTTTTTATCTGTTTGTGTGTTTGTTTGTCAGCAACTTTGCACAAAAACTACTGGACCAATTTCCATGAAATTTTCAGGAAAGGTGCGAGGTGGTCCAGAATAGAACCCATGACATTTTGGTGAATGTAGGTCAAAGGTCAAGGTCACGGTCACCAAAAATGTGTTTTCGTAATGATGAGAAATAGGGCAAATCAGGTAAAACATTTGCGAGGGGCGGGGTTTGTTGTGCCTGGCACCACTTGTTTGCATCTGTAACGCATAAAATAAGCCCTGTGATGAATTGGCGACATGCCCAGGGTGTACCCCGCCTACACCCACAGGTAGCTGGGATACGAATCCAGCAGCCTCACAACACTCTCGAGGATAAAGCAGTTCAGAAGATGAAAGAATGAATGAATGCATAAAATAATCTATTGTCACTGAATATATCACAAAAACTGTACTGATGTTCCTTTTGGTACTTAGAGCTGTGTCACATCGTCTCCATACTGTAAAAGAGACTGTGTACGTTTGCCCACATGACGTAGCAGTTGTAACACCTGATCTCTCCATGCAAATGACATGTGCAGCATTGGTGCAATCTACTTTTGCAGCAAATTCACCCCATGTAGATTCTTTGTCTCATTTAGACTTGTTTATTTAAACTTGTTTTCCCCTCGCAAAAGCCGCAGAATACTTTTGCGGACCTGGTCTATTGTTAGAAAAATGTTTGCAACCATTATTGTTACTTTTTAAAATACTAAACCATACTTTTCAATGGATAAGGTTAAACATTATTACACAAACCCTTTAAATTAAAACAAAGCTAGTGATACCATGCTTTGTATTATGAAATTCAGTGCTTATTTCATTAGACCAATTCTTCTTGTGTTTTTGCTGAAAATGGCCATGTACAGTACATTACAGTTTATTTTATCTTTTTGTCTTGATATGCTCATTTGTTTCCACTTTTCCATCCAACTTGACATTTAAATTCATCTCAGGTGTAAATAATTTTCTGGTTCCTATAGCGCAGGCAAACATTAGGGAAAGACTGTTTTAACCTGTATTCTATGAATCATCTTCAAAGAATCCCCCCCCCCCCCTTTAAAAAAGTATATTTCTTACAACTGGAACAAAAGTTGTGAAATTGAAGCACCACCTCATGCTGTTTTTAATCCTATGAATAAGTATGCCAAGAGCAGCACTGTCACATTCATAGAGCAGCATTTTAAAGGGATCTCCCCCAGTGTGCTCTGTGATCAGCACTGCATTGTACATATCCGACATGTCCTTAAAGTGCTTCAGGCATTGCGATCTGACTTATTTCGTTGAGTGACTTCTCCCCCATCAAAATCGTCTTACTCTAGTAACATGCTTAGTGTTGCTTGCCCACAGAAATAGCATCGAAACAAGGTCACTGCCAGATGCTTAAGTCTTTTTAGGGGCTTGAGATGACATTCTCATTTTCAAAGTCAGTCCAGCGTTGTTGCACAGATTTTATGTTTTAAAAAAAAAACAAAATAAAACTGAATATCAGTAGCATAAACACAACTTATACATTTAAAGGCTAGATTTTGGTTAAGCTCTCAAATACTGAGTTTTGTTTTTTTTTCTGACAGAATCACCACATTTTCCATGCATTAAGCTTTATTTTTATGTTAATACTATACAACAATATTAGATGGAAAATATTACAGTATTGCAACAGAGGCTTAAAATTAATGATCGCATGCAGCCATAACCAAGGGATTTAAACTGGGTTAATTCAGTGTATATAAGATTTCTCAAAGTTAGGATTGTCAGAAAGATTTAAGCTCATCACACCAAACATGGCTGTATTTGTTTATTTATCAGCATTTTATGTATCATCACGGATATTTTGTTGATTGGTTTTGTTTTGATTTCACTGTCTTCATGTTCGAAATATAGATTTCAATCAATCAAACACTTCCAGTCCCAGCAGGACTTCGGGCCCTACAGCAAGGGTGTTAAACATATGGCCTGTGGCTGAAAACCGGCCTACCAAAGGCTTCATTCTGGCCTATGGGATGAATTTGTGAAATGCAGAAATTACACTGAAGACATTAACAATCAAGGGTGTCAAAACCATTTTAGTTCAGGGGCCACATACTGCCCAGTTTAATCTCAAGTGAGCTAGGCCAGTAAAATACTAGCATAACAACTTATAAATTTTATATATATATATATATGTATATGTATATGTGTGTGGGTGTGGGTGTGGGTGTGCGCGTGTGTGTGTGTGAAAATGCTGACATTTGCAGCCTATCATCTCACAAAAAATGTGAATAACCTGACATGTCTTAAGAGTAGTAAGTGCAATTTTAGTAGAACTCTGCCTGTTATTAAATGTTTTGTTGCCTTTGGAGATCCTCTGAGATTATAATACATGTGTGTAAATGATAAGCTGAGGCATAATAGTGTTAAAATTGCTCTTATTTTTCTTAAGAAATGTTGTTCTTTAAGAAATGAAAGGTTCTTCATGGTTTTTCGTGTTATTCACATTTTTTAAAGGATATTTTATAGATGTGAACATTTTCAGTATGCAATTTTACTTTTTTCACTCTAAATCAAACAAGAAAATGAAGTTCATCACAACAAACATGATTGGCCAAAAAGATACGACATAACTAGACATACATTTACAGTGGTAAAAATTTATCTTTGACTACCCTCATCGTGGAGAAATGAAGGAAAAGGAAATGGTCCAGACAAGTACAACTAAAAAAAAAAAAAAAAGTGGGTCATTAACTGAAGATGTACCTGAGCCTTGTTTGCATTATTGAAGATGTACGCTAGGTTATGTTGTAAGCTCAGTGAAAAATCAGTGAGCAAACATCTGGGCTGTAGCCAAAGTAACCTTTCAGCCATTTACTTTTAGATCCCCTTATAGACTGACCATTTTTTAAAACAGAACAAGTGGGACACAGTTCAAGCTTGTGGTGGGGCTGACTCACACTGGAGTAACAAAGAAGAGCAAACACATGCAGCTGCAAGGCTATGAGTGCTATTGGTTTTAAATTCCTTTCATCTAAAAAGAAGCCACCGTTATTGTGTTTCAAAGATTTCTATGTGGTACTCATGTTCAACTCTTCAAAGTCCAGATAGCCCCAATTTATCAAATCTCACCGGAAGATGTCAAACTTCATTCAGTTTTGCTGCACAATGAAAATTCATCATTTACCAATCAATAAATCTGCACAGTTGAAGTCAGATGTAGGGATGATGAAATATGAATTATGAGTTTGCTGAGGCCTTCTTTTTTGCAGACATCCATCACTGTCAACAAAATGAGTCCAGCAAATATTCAATTAAGACCTCAGGGCTCCATTCCTCATTCATTATTCTGGGGTTAATTTGTAACTGTAGATTTGTCTTGTGTCACTTTAAGGCGAAGAAAGGAGGATTTTTAAATGGACTTTTTTGTCGAGCTTATGTGCTCCGGCTCATGTTGTGCATTCACTCTTGAATATCTGTAGCTAAAATGTCTATTATAGGTTTCAAGTACACTGAATTAATTAATAAATGCATCTGTTCATTTACATAAACACTTAACTTCTCCACCTGGCATGTTTTGTGGTTAAATTTGCATCGCAGCATAAATGTGTAAATTAACATTCTCGCGATGCACACGAAAGCTCAGTTGCAGTTAATCACATGTTAATTTTACAGTTTGTGGGAAAAAAAAACAAAAAAGCTGTCATGAATATGGTGTGACTCAAGTGTTAATTTACAGAAGCCAAATCCTCAGGTTATTCTTCAAGTAAAAGAAGATAATAGAATTATTAGTAGTTTAGGGGATAGTAGTAGTAGTAAAATAATGTTTGACCAAGTCTGCAGTTTTACACCTACAGTGCCATCCCCAGTACAAAACTCATGACTGCAGAATTTTTAGTCTCGCCTTAGGCAGCCATGCAAGCCAGTCCAGCTCATTGATTGCCTCTTCATTGAGAGGGCGGGGGTGTGCGCTGAGGAAGAGGTGAATGTCGCGCTGAGTGGCAAGAGGTGAGGAAGCTGTGGGAGAGCCATTGGCTGACAGAATGAAAGTTAAACACCGGCCTACAATCTTGTCTCACAGCTGGAGTCAGCTTGTAGCCTTGGGGCAGGGGCTCAGTTTATTGACCAAGCTGGTTCCACTCACCTGCCCAAACCCTGTCTACTTCACGTGGATTTTCCTTGGGCCCAGTGCTCAAGAGATGTCCATGTGCTATTGATTTGAATGTTGCCTTAGTAGTGAGCCTGCTACTGTATTCTGCTTTTCAAATTTATCACATGGTGCTCACTAAGCTTTTATGCTTTTTGAAGCTGAAGCTGCCAATTTGGAGAATGTCACCTCTTACTCTAACCAACAGGGACCTCCACTGTCAGTGATTTGGATTCTGTGATCAGTCCAACAGCAATTCACATTGATTCTCTATCCAGTTATGAGGAAAGGTCAATCCAAACCGAGTTTGTGACTGTGGTCAACAGCTTTCACAAACCATCTGGAGAAGTTAGAACTGACTGTTGCTTGAATGTCAATCACATAGTGTATAATCACGATCGCTTTTAGTTTGTCACTGGTATTTTGTGAATAAATTCTCGACTAAGGTTTGCTACCAAGGCTACCAGCAATTGACACACAGCAACACCCTTATGAATCACACATTACTGGCTACTCTCTGTATACCCTTGTATACAGATCTTGATCCACATCTTGTTCCACCAGGATCCCATGACCTATAGTATATATTATTAGTTAGATCCCAAGAGCAGTAACAATATGTTGGAGATGTTTAAATGCTTCCCTTAACATGCATCCATTGTTATAGCCAACCAACCAACCAACCAACCAACCAACCAACCAACCAACCAACCAACCAACCAACCAGGCTTTTTCTTATAGATTTTAGATATATAAATTATTCAGGCAGTTTAACGTATAAATATACATTTTATAATGTATTATGTAACTTCTGTTTTGAAAAACAGCACATTTTTGTCTCTACTACATGTGGAGTTTGCCTGCATCCCTTGTTCACCAGATATTGAGCTGGTTCTGTTTGATGTAGCAAGGCTTGACATTTCAGCTCAATCCGCCAACACTCTTTGCCATGCTCCACTGTTGTCTATTGCTGTTTCAGTTCATCTAACTAGATTGCTCATCATATTTTATACATGTTCAAAGTAAATTTTCTTGGTAGTCTAGAGAGATTCCTGCATCTGAGCCAGTATATTTATTACCTTTGAACAGGCAGTGATGGAACAACAGTCTGTCCTGTTGATGAATCTGCATTGTCATTTTATTAATACCCCCACACGGCCGGGGCGGCTGCCATGGATTTTCCATCTAAATGGATTAAGCTTTCATTTCTTATGCCTAACCACCAAAAAGAGAGGTTAGAAAATAAGAAAACATGAGATAAAGGGCTTTTCCAATGCACGATCACTCAGTTACTTCTTAACCCCGTTCAGATTGACCCCCACCTCTTTGTCCTCTTAACATAAACATATCGGCTTGTTTTGAGCAAGCCTTATGCATATATATGAGGGCTTAGTGTCTTTGTGTTTCTGTGACACTTAATATGTATTTCACTTCTTGTGTTAGCAATATAAGCCACCGAAATAGCTGGAGAAATTTTATATTAGTTTTAGAGGCATGTATTGGAATATTGGAATGTAATTTATTTTTGACAAATGAAAAGAAAAGCAAGCAGGTGTCAATTGGTGAAAGGAGAAATGCTTTGAATGCAACCCAAGCTTACTTTTTGTTTCCCTTTTATGAATTTGGAACTCAAACAATTTGACAATTAACTGCACCTATAGGCTCAACAAAAATACTCTTCCTCTGATCCATTCAATAAAAGTGTGTAAAAATGTGGCTCAGACTGAAGTGTGACCTGCCATGTGTCTGGCATACTGCAGGTGTGTGTGTGTGTGTGTGGGGGGGGTACACACAAACACACATTCATTCACTACATTCACTACAAGATATTTCAGCTTGACCTCTGCAAGCTGAAATAATGTCACATGTTGCCAAGATGCATCTTGGCAATTGTCCTGTACTGAAGGGATTTGCAGGGAGAAGAAGAGGGATGGGAATGGGGGATATAGATAGGTTGGTGGAGTCAGCCCTGGATTTATGTGTCTGTAACGGAGCCATTTACGAGGAGACAGTTGCCCCTTTTCTTTGGGGGGGAGTTGCTTGTTTGCCACAGAAGCTGCTGTGCAAATATTAGTTGTCCTCATGCACCTGCTGCCATTGTGGGATTCTCCCCCTCCCTACTGGTTTCCCACCCTGTATTGCTATACACTTTATTTGTCAAACACACAAAGGAAGACAGACGCACAATAGAGGAACATTTTAGCAGTGCCTGGTCCTGTGTCTATGTCCTGACACAGGGTAAACAGTGGTACGACCTCCCATCCCCCAGAGTTGGGGCTGCTCCGCTTTAATCTGGGGCAGCGGGCTTTCATACTGGAGGACTGGTCAGTCACAGGTCCCAGTGTTCAAAAGGATTTGACCGCTCATGGCCCAGCCCACCAGCCTCATCTACATATGTATTTATAGCAAGTACAAGACATGCAATGCCAGTGGTTGGTGGCAGTAAATGGCAGTATTTATGTGGATGCGTTCTAATCTTATTGTCTGGTATTCAAAGAACATTGTGTTTACTCTCAATCAGCTTTAAATCCTGTTAATTCTACCTCCTCTCATCAATATTTAATTTTCCTCATTACATAAACTATTGTGTCACTGTGTTCCACTCAGCTGCTTTCCAACCGTTCAAACCGTCTTTTAAACCATGGTACCCTAATTAAATTTTGATATAAACCAATTCACTTGAAATGAAGTTAATGTGGACAGAAGGTTTGAAAATAGTTCAACCAACTGCAATAATTGTCCTATTGATTTTCTCAACACTTTTTATTTTTTTTGGCATGACGACTTAATTTTATTTTCTTTGTGGGTTTTAGTTTATATTAATTAAAATCAAATTAGATTGATGTTTTTTTTAGCAAAAGCAAACCAAAAAATTACCAGTAATAACTTGAATAATGGAAAGGCAAGAAGCCAGTAATCTATTTATATCATATACATTTTACTGTTATTTATATCTATGAATATTACACCCAAGAAAAGGGTGAACTTCAGAGCCAATAATCTGTTAAACTATTTGGTTTTACTTCAAATGTCAAGTTTTTTGACCTCGGGGGGCTATATTCCTAAATGCATAGGTACTTTTCATGGACACACAATTTTTTTCAACCTATTTTCACTTGTAAAATATTAGAACACTCA
>JAPQRP010000002.1:17856823-17888796 GCA_037367295.1 Apogon hyalosoma
GGAAGCCGGAGTACCCGGAGAGAACCCACGCAGACACGGGGAGAACATGCAAACTCCACACAGAAAGGTCCCAAGGTAGGAATCAAACCCAGGACCTTCTTGCTGTGAGGCACGAGTGCTAACCACTGCACCACCGTGCCGCCCCCGTTTCAATTCCTGCTTAATTTGTTATGTATATAACTAATTACGTCACGACATTTACACATATAAGGTCAAGACTTCCAGTGAACATTTCTTCGAGTACGATATAATTGTTTGTCAGCAGCAGCAGCGGTTGTAGTCCATACTGAAAATATGTCCAAACTTTGAGTCAGTTACCTAAAATGTTCAGTTGTTGGTTGAACTGGGCAGAGCAACACAGTCAACAACTTGGAGGGAGTGGAGCGTGAAGTGTCATTACTCAGAAATAGGGTTGAAGATGGACCTGTGGAGTTGAATTAATGAAGGATTTAAACCCAAGCAGAGCATTTACAGTTTATGTAGACCACAGGGAAATGTTTGAAAATGCATAATTCCATTTAAAAAAGCAAAATATCACTCCTTTAGGATCTAGAAGCATTGTTGTTGTTTTTACCACTGGACATAGCTCTAAATGAAAAGAATGGAGTTTGATGCTGAAATGGCAGGGTTTTTTTTCTACACGTGGAAGTTTGATTATGAGGCTTATGAAGATAAAGCGTTAAAATGTGATGTTATTATCTTTGGGTAGTTGCCATGTGTTGATCCACAATTCAGACTAAACTATGACAGTTCTGACCTTGTTTGGACAATTCCAAACAAATCTTTAGTGCATCTATTGACAACACAAACAGAAACAGAGGTGATTTACTAGGTTGTTTTCCATCTGAAAACAGAGCTAAGCTAACAGAGCTACAATGTAAACTATCAGCAGACACTTGGGGTTTATATGCGCATTATAAGACACTATTATTCTGACTGACTGTCAAAATATTCAGCTATGAGTTTTTGTATGAAGCTTGATGATACTGTAATAATGTTTGTACAGACTGAGCTTCATGCTTTATTCAGTT
Source organism: Apogon hyalosoma (assembly GCA_037367295.1). Lineage (NCBI taxonomy): Eukaryota > Metazoa > Chordata > Actinopteri > Kurtiformes > Apogonidae > Apogon > Apogon hyalosoma. The sequence goes on from JAPQRP010000002.1 coordinate 17,857,855, forward strand.
AGTGATATAGCCTGTGGATAGATTGTGCTAATTTGTTGATTGTTTTGGTACATGACTTCCCCCTGCTGTTGAGAGTTTGAGATATAAATACTACATACACCCCATTTTACATAAATGCTGTTACTGGACTGACTCTACATCCAAAGCATAATTGTTGGATTTATAGTCAGATAAAATGACCATTTAGGTTGTCCTTGAAAAACACACTAGGTGTACGTAAAATTTGCCAGATAACACTCACATTGTTACTAAGCAAAAACGAGCATAAGAATAATGGGTGTCAAGGTTGGTGCTTTGGAAAAATGCTGCCGCGTAACACCAGGTCTGTCATGATTATAGACTTCATGACTCCATAAGTGACAGGAGTGGGGTATATGTAATGGATCCACCATCTTCCACTATGCACTTTGTTCTCCTGGGGGATGGAGTCAGTGTGGGTCTGCTCTGCTCCTTTTAAATCTGTGGAGGCCCATAAGGAAGAAACCCTTGAGTGGCCTCTGGGAATACTCTCACTCAGCTTCTAGCTCAGATAAGAAGACACCTACCTACAACAAAGGTAGAGAGTGGTCGGAGAGGGTGAGGTTTTCAGAGGAGAAAGGAGTGAGAAGTAGCAATATGTTTAGAGATTAGCATGAATGAAATGAACAGCCTACCAGCAGAGGACAAGGTATCATAATAATAATGACACAAACATTGCATTAATACTTTTTTAACCATAAAACATGTATTTTTAAAAAAAAAAATATTTTAGAGCACACATACAAGCAACACTACAAAGATGGGGTATAAAAGAACATTCATTTTTCATCTGATGGAATTGGTAGGCAGAAAATGTACTCTGTCCTTCAGTGGTGGTGGCCTACTTTGAAAGTAAAATAGCAACTATTGGAAAAGTAGAATGCCAATACAGTACTTAATATGCGTGTATATCAGCCTAGTGCAATGCTGTGGAGGCACACCTGAGAGGAATGTGAAACTCTGGGCCAGGTGCTTCATTCCCCGAGAGAGTGGGGACCGGAGGGTTTGGAGAACAGAGGGAGTGTTTGAAGTCCTAGAGGATGGTCCTGATTGTGGGTGGTATGTGAAGTCACAAGCCTCAAAAACACACGCTGCCACCTGGTTGTCTGAAATAGGCTGCTATGCAATTATCTGGGTCCTAAAACACGTGGGCAACTCGGAGAGTTTGCAGATTTATTTTCAATGTGACTCTTATTAACTGTTGTTTGAAGATTTAGGGGAGGTGTGTTGATGAAGAGGAGGTGATAGTGTGGAATTGATACTGTTCGGGTGTTTACACTATATATTCTTAGTCATTCATTTTAACATCTCTTTTTTTTTTTTTTTTCCTCTGAAGTCACAACTTTTCTCAATTTCCTGTATGGTAGATAGGTAGAAGGGAAGATGTAAAGAAAAAAAAAAGCACCTTTTCTGCTCAGATTGTGAACTTTTAAAGAATTATTTCAACTTCATAGTCAGAGGCAGAAATGCTCTAACAGTAGAAGTTAGATATTTAAAATGCAGTTGTTTTTTTTTTTCTTCAAATATTATCATTTTATTTTATTAGACTGCATGGATTCCTTTGCCTTCAACAAACCCATTGTGATACTGGCAGTCCTGACTGTCTCTTTGTGCACGTAGCAGGTGACCCGACCCCAACAGGCTCATCTGCTGACATAGATAACAGCTCCTGGATGAAGAAAGATGAGACAACAGGGAGGCTGTCTGTCACAATGATGAAAATGCCTCCTATTTTCAGTACACATGTCTAGTATCTTTGTACACTGATGCATGCATGTTCTTGTGTGCACGCATGCAGAAGTCCTATACATGATGATGAATACAATACTGTATTACAGTATGTATGGACAGTTGACAGAAGGCCACTATATATTCCTTTCAAGATGATCCCTTGCCTTTTCCTCCCTTTTCACCAACAGAAGGCTTAACCTGCGCCATAGTATATGTGAACCTTTCCTCCTCTTCAGTCCCAGCACTGCTGCATGGATCAGTCTGACTCAAGTTAAGATATGGTTGGGAGGAGAAAAGGGATGAAGGAACAAGAATGTAATTGTGGTGCACTTTCACATGGACATGGTTGAATAGAATTTTGAAGTTGCAGAAAATGTTCTTTCTTTGATATAGTGGAGAATCGGAGTTGATGAAGGCCACTGGTTGTTTTGAAATGTCACAAGTACATAAGATATATGCTCAATTTTATATCTGTTAGGTGCAAAAATGTGCAAATAATGTCATAGTGCATCTAAACTAACATGTGTTAGGTTTGAACTACCAGTTCTTATTCAGGTACATATTTTCATTTAACCGTATATCATATATCATTTGGCATTTTTGAAACATGGCCAGTTCATGAGATGTGCCCAAGTATGTTGTGTTGTGCCCAAGAGTTGCCTCTTGCAAAATCAACCTTTATGACTGGCCAGTACATATTCTGTACCTATTCAGATGATAAACACAGAACATACATACTTTCCACCCATCATTTTCCACACAACACAGGGTCAGTGGGTTACGTGGATCAGCCAGTTACAGTGATGTGTAACTGAACATCGTTTGATAGACCTGACTTTAAGAAACCGCTCTAAGTTTTGTCATGTTTCCTACTTCAGCTGTTAAATGTTAAACACATCATGGCAGAGAGCATGCTTTATTGTGAACAGCTGACATGGCCCAGCTCTGCAGGTAAATATTGTGCAACTGTATTATACGTCTTGATTGACATGGGCATATGTGTCAGGTGGAGCTCTACTTCAGAGGCTGGTGCTTAAGAGAATGGCAGCAATAGCCATTTAGGGCACCAAATTACTTAAGTGATGTACTTACACATCAAAACACCACCAACTCTACCTTTAAGAGCTGTAATGGCAGTGTTTTAGCTGTTATGTTTTCACAAGAGTGTAACCTTAAAAGCTTAGCAAAAACAGAAATATTATTTATTTAGAGATAGGTACGGTTCAGGGCACTATGTGCTATCACCTTGCAGCATTCTCTGGTTACACATTGATTGTCTTATGTAAAAAAAAAAAAAATAAAAAAAAAATAAAAGGAAAACAACCAAGAAAGAGCAGTTTTTTAGGATGTAAACTGGATGGTGCATCTGCTGGGCTATGTACAGTATATCAAGCATTTAAAAGATGCACCTTGAAATAAACAGCTTGTGCATATTAGATTCTCTTGTCTATATGCATGTATTTGCTCACATTTTCTTGCATTTTAACCCAATTCTGTCTCCTTGGCAGCAGCAGATATGCCATTATGAATTTGCTTTTTCTCTCTCACAATATGTCTTGGCAGGGTTCTGCTATTTTTCTTTAACATGTGTGCTCTTTCACTTATGTCAGTGGCAAAACAGAACATCCATAAAATCCACCTGACAACAGACACTTGGCTTGTGATAAACATCTGGTGCTAACACAGCCTGTGTTTATCTGTTGTTTATGGCTATTAGAGATGAAATGACAGCTGAGAGTACACTGATCTTTTGTTTTTCTTTTGTATATTTAGACACGACTCTTTAGGTGCCTTTATCTATGTGCTCATGTGTAACTTGTGTACATGCACGTGTTTGGGTTGTGACAAGTCATTGCAAAGAGAATGGTACCAGGGAGTCAGGGTTCTAAAGGCTGCTGTCAAGATCAAGGCCTGTGTGTGTGTGTGTTTGTGTGTATTTGTGGTAGAGAAGGCTGACTGGGCCAAATAACCTAGAAAGAACATGCATTCCAGAGATCATCTTGTGCCAATGGACATGCGTTTGGCCTCATGCAGTTTCCCTTCATCTTGCAATACCTTGTGAAAGGAGCATAGCAGCGGAGACTTGTGTACTTGCTTTTGATCAGCGCACCACAGCAAAGGCTTTCAAGTAGATTTTTTTTGATACCATGATACCATGACTTTGTAAATGCTGTAAAGGGCCAGTGGCTTAATGATTACTATCCAAACATCCTAATCTGGACAGATCCCCTTTCATTTCATTACTTATATGACTGTGATTTCTTGGGTGTTGGTGATATAAAAGAAAGTCCTACAAGACTAACCAATGACATCAAGTACAGAAAACAGGAAAACCTATTTTCACATTATTGTGGGCACTCAGAAGAGTGAACGATTGGTCTGTTGCTCTTTTAGTGCCATTTAGGTTGTTTGGATATAACTACTTCAGTATATTCACATGAAGGTCATGCTAGATTTGGATTTGATAAGTTCTTTTGACTGAAATCAAAGTAGAAATATGACATACTGATTATTTCCACTGTTTCTTCGTGATTGATTTTATTTCCACTAATTACTTGTTTGTGTCTTCTCTGTATTCCAAACAAATTGCATTTGGATTTGTTTTTTTCTGTAAAACTGTACACTTGTAAGCCTCATATCCTGTTAACATGCTTTCCTTTTTGTCTTAATTGTTTGCAGTTAAATAACAAATGGATGAAAAGCAGTCCCAGGAAAGAAAGCTAATTTGTTTTTTTGTGCAATTGAAGTAGCCAGCTGTAATGTTGTTATTTCAACTGAAAGTGTACTCTAGGTTAAGAGTAGTAACAGCTAAAACTCTAGGTCAGCACTATGTTTTTTATTGCACTCTGCCAATTGCTCACAGGCTTCACTTTACAAGGGAAACTTCACTAAGTGACTGACTCAATGCCTCAGCATCACTTTTACTGCCATCAGGTTAATACAGAATCTCATCCAAGTCACCCAGACAGCAGGGACACAGCAGGACTCATAAACACATCATAATCACTCCACTAAGAGGTGGGTCGGACTTAAATGTTTTGTGCCCCAATATCACAGTTAACCCTAATTCCACTGCGGCACAAGTCGAGAATCCAATTACATTACTGTGTCTTGAGTCATCAAGCTTGAATCCCCCACATTTGGAGTTCTGACCTAATATCTCACATCACAAACCCGAGTCTATCATTATCACTCATTAAGTATTTTGTCCCCACACTGACACGAAATGAATACATTTGATCAAGATTTGGACTCTAGCCTCTATGGAGCATGGATTGTCATGCGTTGTGGTCTATGAAGACAGTTTTATAAGAAATTACAGCTCAGACATGTCATGTCAATAATTCTAGTGATTATCTGTTGGTGTTGTTCCTTTTGCGTACATGTATTTACAGTTATTATAGTTCTTTTATCACTCACTTATTCAGCTGGCTTTGTGTTCTCCTGTGAGCAATAAAGAACAGCTCTTTATATTTCCCTTTAAATGCCTTTTTTCTTTACTCTCACTCTGTTTTCCCCACACAAACATTCTTCATCTCAATGTTCTCTTTGTATTTCCTCTTAATTTCAACAATGTATTTTCTTTACTATCCTTGGCCACCTGAGTATTGTGCCCACACAAAGCACCGCTGTATACCATGTCTGCCAGTATTCAGTTTCTTGAAATAAAAAACTGTATGCAATTTCTTGAAAGAAATCAATTGTACACATGTACACAAGTGTTTCATATCAAGGAAAACACTTTTTTTTTTTTTTTTTTACTTGTACTGTATTGTATTGTTTTCAGTAAGTAGTCAACTTTGTATTTCTCTTTTCAAGAATAAATACCATGAATTCTTAACAGATTATCAGATACTTACATGTTTACATTAATTATTAACAGGTAAGTTATTAAATAAGTTAATTAAAAATATGCTCTTTTGACTCTGTGGTTTTAACAATGTCCCGCCCACAACAATGTCTATCAATAGAACAACACTGAAATGAGAAAGTAATTTTATTTATACTAATACTTAAAACATATCGTGGGAATATTAGTTTACTGAATTGTTCTTTCTTTTTCCTAATTTGAAGCTATGGTGTGGAACTTCTGTTGCTCCCCAGCTGAATTCTGCGTTATTACAACCATAAAGCTGGTGCTTCCATATATGACGTATGCCCAGGTGTAGATAACAGATGTTATGTTGTTGGTGGTCTGTCTATTTTTTGTAAGCAAGATTACGGTAAAACACAACACCAAACTGAATGAGTGTAGCTCTCCATGCTCGCGCTACACACCGAGTACTGCTCGCCATGGTACACAGACTAACACTCGCTACACAATGTGGCTAACACCAGGCTGCTAACATTACATTATGTTCATAGCACCATTTTCAAGAAAATAATAAAGTATTAGGTCCAGTACATGTAACAGCAACACATACAACTCAATATAATTAGAAACCAAGTCACTTACTTATCCAACAGCAGCAGGTCAACATCCGTGTCTGCCCTCAGCCCAATTTCTTCCTTCAGGGCTCTCCACTGAGGAAAAATGACGCCAAAACAAATCCTTGTTTGCCTTCTTCGTCGGTCACTTTCCTTCTTCGCTAATACTCCTTCAGCCAAATGTCCAGGCTTTTTTTTTTTTTTTTTTTTTTTGTGGTAGGATCCACTTCTGAACCATGTCTAGGCCACTTCTTTGGCTTCTCCACCATGTTGCTTAACTTGCTTTCCCTTTCTACCTGCGCTCTGCCTCTTGCTCCCCCTCCCTTCTTGTTGTGAGGTAAAATGCGTCATTTCCTGTGCACCAGCGCGGAAATGTCACTGATCAACAGGCAAAGCAAAAATGATATATATTGAAAAATAACACGAGGTTTTAGAGGAGCTGATCGGCTTAATCAGCATTGTGTCACCTCTAGTAGTGGCTTGGGTGAGACAAACATTTACGGACATGTAGAAGTTCTGTATAGCTACTATAGCTTTAACAGTCAATTTAAATGTTTTTGTTAGTGGCAGTACTGTGGAGTTATTAGTCATTTTTACTGCAAATGTGCAATTGTTCCAAATATCGGTCTGTTCCATTTGTAATCATCTGTATCAGTATCGGTCCTGAAATCAGTCGATCCCTGAAGATGGAATACTCTGTGAAGTTTAGCAGTTCAACAACTGCTCTGACTTTGAGATTTAGATGCGGTTCACGACAGACTACCTGTCTTTGCACATACATAGTCTCCTTTCCTCACTTTTAAGTCTATCTGCGGGTGTTGCGTGGTGCATCTTTAATCAGAGTATGTCTACTTTGACACCTTCATGTCATGAGAATGTGCATCTCTTTTGCTGTATGAAGAATAATTATCAGGAGATGGAAGCTGTCTCAATTGAACATCTTTTTGCTTTTTTCATGTGTATTTTGTCATGTAGTTGTATTAATAGCAGACATAGCGCCAGCTGTCTTTGTGTGATTGGGGACTTACAGTTATTCTGTATATATCTGTCCCTGTGTTGATTGCCAAGGATAAACCTATTGCTGCTAACAAGCGTGAAGTCAAGCTGCCAGAAAGAGAAAAAGTCATTTCCCCCTCCTCTTGTCCTCATCTCTCAGCAAACCTTGACATTTTCCAGCACAGAAATGTGAAGTATTTCTTAAGTCCTTTCACGCCTCAGTAGACAAATTGGATCAACCTATCGGTTAACCTTCACAAGAAGAAGAGATAATACTTGAGCACATTTCTTAAAAATAAAAATAAGCATGGTCGTCTTTTTCTTGTTTGACAACCTTTCATGCATCAATCTCTCTTAGTGCTTTACCTACATGCACCTATGTGGTTCATTTATCCAAGAAATGGTGGTGAATACAGTGAGAAATATTACAAACAAATTTTTTTTGTCATTTTTTTTTATTAACCAACTGTTTGATTCTTGCATGGCCCAAAATAGCTTTCAGTTGTCCTGATATATTAATCTTACAGCCAGACTTATTTTTATGTTTTTACTAAGAATTGGGAAAAGGAAAAAAAAAAAGAAAAAAATATTTATTTATTTATATCCACAGGCAAAGTTATAGTGTAGCATGGCAGAATCAAAGACGGAAATGTTAACAGTAGAATATGAATATGTAAGACGGGACAGAAATCAAACCAAAATTAATTTTTACCTTGCCTGTTGTAACATCCTATTTTCATCTGCAGATTTTACAGAAGCAATCACACAAAAACAGAGGAACTGGGCTGTTCATGAAAGAGAAAGGGTAAAAGAGTGAGGGCAAATAATGTTCTGTCAGCTGACAAATGTACAAAATGCAACCCTGTCAAATACCCTCCAAAGTAGGACAAGCTCCGCACAGACAAAACCCAAGCAGTTTTGTAAAAAGCAGACACTAAAAGTGACATGAAAACTAATATTCAGAGCACAATGAATAATAGCACTAGATTTAGGAAATGTCTGAGTGTCTGATTACTGAAGATACTTATCTAGACATAAGATAAGACAAGCTGACAATAATTGAAGAACATTTAGCTGGTTTTGCCAGTTTCAGCAGTCTACATTCACCACTATTTGCATCACGTTGTCTGGTTTTATATGTCTGCACAGGTAAAATACAGAAATGCGGACAGTTTTTAAAGTCCTTTTTCAAATATCTTGACTGACCAAATTGGCCAGAAGAGATTGAAAAAAGATCCCTGATCAAAGTCAAGGAATACAAGTTAAGATAGATATGGATAATTATGAATATCTCTGACTTGTACTACTTGTTTCCTCCTGCTTTTAATTTTTGTGGTAGACCATTTTGTGCATATTATGGGCACCTCTGACCTCACAGAACATTGCAGGGGCCAAAGTAATATTATCATTTAACTCCCAGCAAGACAGCCCCTTTTTCCAATAATTTCACAATATCTACTTTAATGGTGGCCAGCAGGTGCACACCTTAAAACCACCACCTGTTTCAGTGTCTTTCGGTGAACATGTTGTCTACTCTCTTTTTCTGGCCTTGGTCCTATGTGGCTTGGTGCTGGGAGAGGTAATAAAGACCACAGAGACATCAGTAATCCTGCCAGCTGTCCAAGAAACAGCCTTAGCCTCAAATGTCTGTTCTTTTCCCCCTCATAGTGAGGCTAGCCCAGTTTCAGCTTTGTCTACTGAATGCTTAAGGTTGGACAGCATGGTGTGGTCTTAATGGACGCCAGGGGCAGCCGTTTGGACCATCAGCTATAGTGCCTTCCTACCAGCTCTCAAGCGCATTGGGTCACGACGAGGTGCCTTGGCACATCTAGAGAATGGTTTCCTCCAACTGATTGGCTGGCAGGCTCAATCCATTCGATGCCCCTAGGAGCATGTCTCCATGACCAATTTAAGAGGCAGAGTCAGAGCCTTCCCACACTCCCTGCCTTTGAGAGAGAGAACAACAGTCATGTGTAGATGTGGGCAGATTAAATATACTTGTTAAAAGGTTATACCAAGCATCAGGTCATTGACAGTGCTCACAGAGTTATCGATTTGAGGGATTTTTATTTGCTCGGCATTGTTCTGTTTTCTTAAGTTCATCTGCGCTTTCTATTTTGAAAATTTGTTGTATGAGAGAATAAACGCTAACTGGTGACCTGTAAGATACTACAGCAGAGATGCACTTTGTAGAATTTAAGCAGGCAGTATGCACTTTATTACATTGGGGTCACTTAATCAACATGATAACAGATGTAGTAGTATACAATGTTGGGAAGTAGTGTGGGATCATGAGAGTCATTTTCACCACCACTGCTGATACAAAATAAGCAGAAATCATATCTACAAAAAGTATAAATAAGTATAAGTATAAAAAGTCTATGTTATCTCATTTCATTCTAATGAATTAACGTTGACTTTGAATGTTGATGTTGCAATCTCAATGATTTTCACTCAAATAGATGTTAACACAATGGTGATTGAGCTTATGACCCATATTGTATCAAAGTTCTTGTATTTCCTGTGCTATTTATACAGTTTTATGATGTGGGTGTCTGTGGCAACATTCCTGCGAAAAAGTCATCATTTGTGAACAGCAGTGATGTGTTCTGTCACCACTGTGACCAGTGACCTGTCACTGTGTCAACGTAAGGCCTGGACTCACACAAAAGTAGCTGTCACACAGAGGTGAGGTAGACAGCGAGCCCCAGTGTTTCTCACACACACACACACGCACACACGCACACACACACACACGCACACACACACACGCACACACACTTTACTGAGCCTCACTGATGTTAACAGCTTCTAAAGTAGATTTCATTTCTAATGAGTCATTATGACATGTTTACTTCTACAAAGGAGGCTATACAGTGCAGCCCACTTTGGTCTAATTTCACCAGCCACAGACATATAATAAGGTGGAAACCCAGGTAGAAACAGAAATAGATACAGCATTTGCATCTCTTTCCACAGCTTTTAGTTTACATGGAGTTTGACCTTTTTCTCTGATTCAGGGTTGAGGGAAGCGAGTCTCATGTTCACTTTCACTTGTTGTGAAGTCCTGATCCAGGACAGAAAAAGGTGAGGAGTTTAAGTGAGGTGGTTAGATGTCAATCAGACTGTAATGCAGAGAAGGAAAAAAAGAAAGAGACACACCTTCAAAGTGCCACGTCTGTGGATCTTAATGACATAAAACTATTAATTGGCTGTGTGAGAGTGTGAGACGTAGCACTGCATGATTTATGTGAAGCTGTACTCTTTTTGAAATCCACAAAAAATATGTTCTCTTAACTCTGCCCCATCTGATTCAACTGGGAAAAATTCTGAGTCAGAGGCTGAATCTGTTAGATTATCAGATGAAGCACCATGATGATGGTTTAGTATCACTGTGAACCATCACCGTGTGTCTAGTTCTGTTCAATAGCTACTTCATACTTGAAAAAAATATATATTAATGCGGGACTTGATGTGGACTTACCAAATGCTTTCAGTGCTGACAGACTGGATACACCACCACAGATAACACAAACAACTGGAATCAATGTTGTCAATATGAAGGCATGACCACAGGTGGCAGCTGTCACCTGACTGATGATAGTGATGGCAGCACAAACCAGCCTTTATCTGTTATCACCAATAGGGGCCGCCAGAGAGAAATCTTGGAGATCATTACTTAAACATTAATTTCAGTAAAGGGGATACGACACCATTGACAGACAATCATTAATAATGGCATATCTCTGAACTGTTACAGTGTAGGAAACATTTGATTTAACCCTGTAAAGCCTGAACCATTAAATCATTGATAGAAAATTCCAGTTCTTTGAAAGTAGAGCCTTTATTGGTCCTTCTGAACAACCAAAAAAAATTTGTTTCAAATATCAATTTCCATGTAAGAGTTTTAATTTTGTATCATATTTGATACATCTGGTCTCAATGCTCAAATATTAATATTTTTAAACAAACAAAAACATAATACAACACAAACATGTCTAACAAATTGGTTATTCCTTTTCAAATTGGCAAAGTTCTGGCCCCTGACAATTTTGTAGTGTCACTGGAAAGGCCTCTGGTGAATGAATTCCTCCCCCCTGGTGCATTATCCATCTATTGCATGTATGTAATTGTATACATCAAGTTTTACAAGAAAAAAATATCTCACTGATCATGTAGAGTGCTTCAAAACTCATGTATCGAATATGATACGTTCGGTGTTACAGGATTAAGTTAAGAACACAAGTCAACAAAATATACTGATATTTTAGTGTCACATTTTTACATTTTATGGCTTTATCATGTTAGTTGTACTGAAGTAAGAGGGTTCTGTCAGTTTTGATTGGACCTTATTCCAGCACACATTTAGTAGGACTTATTAGGATATTTATTTTTGATTCTAAAACTGACCAAAAAAAGACAGTAAAACGATCCCTGTTCACAGCCATGAAATACAAGTCAGAATAGTTATGCATAATAATAACTATCTCTGACATTTCTGCACTGACTCCCGACTTTTCATATATATACTATTTATGTTTAGGAAGATTAATAGTATGTGGTAAACCCTCTCCTTTTCTCTTAGAGAAGAAACAGGGAAGGAGGTCAGTAAGGGAGGTCTGTGTTGTCTCAATTAGAAGAGGAGGCGTTTTTCTCGCTGGGCCCGGCTCCAGGCCCAGCTGTGTACCTTCCACCGTGGGCTGAGCCTCTCCCTGCATACTGAAAACATTACTGGCCACAGGTCACAATGTAACCCTGCAGGACTTATCCTGCTCCCTATACACCCACCGTTTATTTAGAGATCTGGGGAAACTAGAACCAGATGTTTTTCAGACTGCTGGACAGATAAATTCAAAAGGAAAAAACATGCTCAGTCAAATTGATGTGTTCATATGTTATTTTATGTGTGGGTTCTGATACTCAAGAAGCATGAATGGCTTTACACTTTTCCGGTGTTTTAAGAGTCATTATCAGTCACCTCTTTTTACCTCCCTGTTATCATTAGACTTGATGATGATTGCATGTTTAAGACCACCATCTCATCCCCTATTTGGCTCCATTTTAAGGATCCGCATTGACCTGTTGAGTAGTATGTTTAAAAACAGCTTCATTATTATGTCTCTGTGAAGGTTAAAGCCAGGCAAAGGAAAACTGTGTAATTTCTATAAACAATAATAAAAATGTAGTGGTAGATGTCATGAATGAAAACACAGGTTTGCTTTCACTATCCTGTGACCTGGAAAAACACTGGGAACAGTTGAAATAAGAAGTAATGGTCAACTCATAGTGGAGTTTTTAAAAGATTTCTTTGAAAGTTTAATAATCAGCTCATGTTATTCCCACCCCAGTGCTGACACTGACGTGCATCATAAAAGCTAAACAATTGCTGACCTGAGCATCTAAGTCAAAGTAATAAATATCCACATGACTAAATCTGAATCACAGAGCATCATAGTCAAAGCAACTCATCGATCTGTGCGGAAATGAATATCAAACTAAAATTTAAGCAATATGCTGGAGAGTTATTTGTTATCTTTTTAGTTATTGTATTCCATGTTTCCCAGTTCAAATGCCTGGTACCAATCTTTATCGGGGCCAACTTCTGCTAATTCTGATTGTAAAAACCTATTGGTAGTGACTAATCTTAAAGACTCAAACAGACCAAAAATAATCTACAGATTTAAAACATTCATTAACTTTATATACCACTGATCCTTTAAACACATAGATAACTTAGGTAAAATGCAGTTTTTCAGCTTTTCAGTTACATCAGATATGACTCATTTGGATGTTCAGAGTCTCCATAGTGAACGTGGAAGCACTGCGACATTGATTTATCAATAACATCAATGTAGTTTAACAAATGGCAGTGGTTGTTTTTATCTCTAGTTAATGACACATTTTGCTGTAAAAGTCACTTTCTTGTTTTCTCTGATAAAATAACCTTTGAATCTACTTTGAGCTTTTACGAACATTTAGATTATCATTAAAATAAATGGTGGAAAATACCTGATGTTTGCTTAAAAATGCAAAATGGAGAAGATGGTATAATAAATGGTGAATTACTTAGGAAAGGTTAAATGTAAAGGGGAAAAAATAATTTGGATGTCGCAGGAAAATAGTTCAAGGCACCAATACCTTAAACATTAATATATGAAGTCTTGTTTCCAAGAAGGATACTCATTTATGCCACTGACAAGTATTAATTGATTTTAACTAAACTCAGCTCATGACTCTTTATCTGGTTTCATGTTATGTTAAACCATATTCACTCAGAACTGGCAATTTGGTAATGTTTTATTTACAAATATTCGAGTTTGTGCGGTCATGTTTTCCAAGACTCAGACAAAGGGAATGATTTTGTGTTTGTGAGTCTGTTGGGAGTGGGGTTGCCTTTTAGTGAGTGGGAACATGCCTTAAAGATTTAAGATAGTGGGGGGACTGCATAGATAGGTGAGTATCCACACAGCAAATTGGCTTTGCGTTTTGAGAAAGCGACCTCTGTTTAGCCTGAGTCAATGGGAGAAATTGGTCACAGCTGGATTTCTCTGGTCAAATGGTATGTTCAGATCTCTAGTGTGCTCTCTGTTTAAGGAGGTCTTGCTCAGTATTCCAGCTATGACTGGGCTGGGTACTTTTTACTGGTTGAAAAGACTTTTATCTTTCCAGTAGACATTCACCATTGTCTTTGTTCATTATGGTTTTTGCCCTTTTTATTATTATTATTTTTTTCTCTATTAGCTCACTTGTATGCCATGTCTTTATAAATATGTATGATTAGACTTTACGGTGGCAAGATGGCAAGAGGCAACCTTGTTTTATAGAAACTGGCATTTGTGGCTTATATTAACACTTCTGTGGAATTGGTATTTCTGTGAAAGGAAGCACGGCTAAGGCCAGTGACTCTTCCTCTGAATCCATCTCCTTTATATGGGCTGGCAGCTCTCCAGCAGCTCAATCCTCGGTATGAGTCCCTGAGATGGAGGACAGGGCACATGTTTGCAGGCAGACTGCACATTTGAGGGAATAAATTGCCTTGTAGAGTACCAGACTCCACATTGTCTGTTCCACTCTGTGTTCCTTTGCCTTTAAATATGTTTGGTGAAGACCTGTCATCTGCAGTTTCTTTTATTTCTTTTCAGGGCCTGCTCATTTTATGGTGTCTGGTGGTGGGGCTCAGCCGGATGGTCTGTGTCCGGAAGTGAACATGTGGTAGTGTTTAGCTTTGTAATGCCCTGGGTTTTGTGGACGTCTTGAGGGAGATATTGCATGGAAGGCGACCAGGATAGTGAGTGTGGGCCAGCAAACAGACTTGGTGTCCAAGTGTTGGAGAACTCTTGTTATCATAGAGCTTCCCATGGGAGTACCTCAGTCCAAGGCCCACAGAGAAGGCTTAACATGGATGCCAAGTCATCTGTAATAAGCCAAATCTGTTTTTGCTCAAACATTCATGTAGTTTTCATGAAACCTCTATCAATTTGGTGACTCTTCTTGGCACAGAGCAAACTTTAACTCCCCCTCAGTTAATGGAATGCGTAACAGTTAAGCTCACCAGAGGGTTCATCTTCATGTGGTTGTGTTAGCTTTATTGAATCTTTCATGTTTTTTTTGTTTAAACATGATTATGAAGAACCCTCTTTTCTGTTTCACATGTTTATCAAAGCTTTTCATCCTTGGAAGTTAGTCTATTACAACAAATTAATATCAGATACCTAATAGTTATACTTCACTGGTATGTTTCTCATTTGCAAGGCCAATATCATGTCAAATGTGTTCTACACTGTTATTTTTCTTAATTGACCATCAACCAATGTCAAAGTTGAGCTCTGAATAATACAATGGTTTTTGTGCTGCTTAGGATGTTATTCAAATTTCATCAGATTATTTCATGCACAGAGTTTGTCTAATTAAAGAGTAAATTCACCCCTCAGCAGCCTCTTTTGTCAAATATACCAACAAGCAATAAAATACTTTGCAGAAGCTTGAAATTAAGACACAATCTTTCACAATCAATTGAATTAACAGCCTGCTGTAGAAATAATATCTTTATTAGATTTGACTTAATGGTATTATTTGCACAAACACTTTAGGATTACAGCAGGTTGCCAATGCTGTGTACATCACAAATGTTCACTGTGTGATTGGCTGGGAGCTTGTATTGACAAATATGAATTTGTGCAGGAGGGATGGCAGTGTTGTCAAGAGTATTACATTTAGCCAATGGGCAACAAATGAAACACGTTTACATATTGGCACAGACTTGGATCAGCTGTTAAGAAACTACGATGGTGGGCAGGTTCAGCTTTTTTGGCACAATGGCAATTAAATGGACATACATTCAGGAAGACACAATGACAAATGTGCCCTGACAAGAGCGTAACTTAGAACAGCAGTCCAATTCAAGTTAAGGCTGGAATTTTACTAACTACCCCTAACTTTGTATTTTGGAGTCAATTATAAAAGTTACTTTATTATTGTGGCCAACCATCTGGTTGAAATATGCCACCTATAGTCATCCTCTCCACACACCTGGGACTCTGACTACTGTGACAGCTAGAATGTGTGCAAGCCCTCGAGGGCCTATCAGTCCACATGCAGCGCTCAGAGGAAACATGTGACATGTGGCATAATTGAGTCTGCTAGCAGGGCCCAGCAGAAGTGCTCTGAGCTGTATGGGATGGTATCTGAAAGGAATGTGCGTGTTTCACATTATTAAAGACACTGTTTTTCTGTTTAATTTGAGACAGCATGGGGCCCTGAGGGTAAGGCCAAAGACAGCTGAGGCACTGACGAATGGGCCGAGAGCACCCTGCTGAGAGTGTAAGGTGCCTAGATGAGAGATTCAAGTGGCAGTAGAGGAAATAAAATGAAGGTTTAAGCGAACAATTTAATACTAAAAGCATCCTAATCCCTCTTCTCAGTTTAATTTGGCCTCTATCTGTGGGCCATTCGCACTGGGAGATCATTGTTTCCGCATGTTTTATTTTTGCTAGCTCTCCAGTTTTTTTGTCCAAGGCTCTAGTAACACACACACACGCACGCACATACACATACGCACAAAAAATACAGCATGATTCCATGGGTCCACATCTTCACTCACTCTGTATATGTTACAATATTAATGGACTGTAATGTTGTTGGTGAATTGGTATGAGGCAATAGATGTTTATTTTTCGTCCTGTCGAGTGGGTGTGAATGACTGTTGACTCTGAAGTGTGAAAGTGCATTCAAGATCAAAGACATACTATAAGTTTAACCCTGGAAATAAAGGTTTAATATCTTTTTCAGAAGTAAAACGTCTCAGTAATCAGCTGTGAAGTGGCTGTGTTGGCGTACTGTACATCTCAATCTCCCAAAAGAAAGAAACTGAGAATGAACATGTAACATTTGTGTTTTAGTTTTCTAGGCATCTGTTTTATATAAATCAATACACACCAAAGATATGAATAATATCAGACGTGACAAAAACAATACCGGAGAATATCAGAAGCACAACATAAACAGCAGAATAACAAAAACAAAATACACGATACAAGGCTTAAAAACAAATAAGCACAAACGGAACCTGCCATCCGAAAACTGGATTTGTAGTACCTAAATATTAAAAACACCACCTAAACACCTAATTGAAAGACGCATTTGTAAATCAGTGACCCTATTTCACAAGTGTTTTATAAACCAAACCTGACTGACACAACTCCTCAAAGCTTCTCCTGTCATAGTGCCTGGATGTGTAATGAGGGGCTGTTCCATGAAAGACCACCAGTGTAAAAAAAAAAAAAAAAAAGAGCTCCTGGCAATGTTATTTGCTCAAAGTACTTTTCATGAATGCACACTTGCTCTGCTATTATAGTTACGCTGCCACTGTACCACTGTTATTTGAGAACACAAGTGTAGGAGCATAGAAATACACGCAATGTTGCTTATTATATCCTAAGCTGCCCTGGAAGAAAACTACCTTTGTAAATGTTTCACCACTAAGATACATTCAAGACCTCCTTAGAGATCATTACTCCGAGTTAATTATAATATGTACTCTTAAACATAGTAGTTATTCTAAACCTGACAATCAATGCATGTCCATGAAAGCAGAGAAACACTAAATATGTGTTCACGCTAGGTTTCTTATAAGTTACAGGGCCCTATTAATGCCAAATGACTGAATGAATGAGGATTTAGCGATGACAGAAAAAAACTAATCATAGTAATAAACATGACAGTGGTATCCCAACAGTTTTCACACCACATACAGTAAACTGTTTCATTTCTAGTGTCATGTGTTGACAGTTAGGCAGGTGCCTTCAGCATTGCGTCTCCTGGCCGCCCAGGAGATGTTGCCTCTTTGATTGTTTCTTCAAACATGCACGCCAGCACTAGGGGAACAGATTGTTTGTTCTAGATTTCCTGGGAGACTCCCATCTTGGGTTTTAACAGACTTGTTGTGATGATTAGTGACTAAGTGTGCAGCCTCTCCAACAAACCACTGGAAGGAGAAGGAAGGCTCTTAAGGATCTTCTTTTACACCTCTTACTTCTTCATTATTGTGTAATATGCAACATGCCTCATTCTTGTCCTCATTCACCACAGCTCAGTACCATTATTTCAGTTTGAAAGCTGAGATTTTTTTTTTTTTTTTTTTTTACACATGTTCTTTACAGGCAAGTTTAATGTGGGTGAAGATTAATACATGGTGACATGCGGTGTGCCCCTACTGTGCAGACTCAATATTGTCTCTATTATGAAAACATAGGTCTCTTCATTCTTGTACTAATTTGTCTGTTGTGTTCAGTCACATAACAGAGATTTGCCATTTTCCCAGACTGTGGGGGGTAACACAATTATCTCCTTGGCTTTCCTTGGTTTAGTCCCATCTTACCACTGTCACACTGACTGAGATTTTGGCAAAGAAATACAAGTGGAGAGGGGAGAGTCATCTGCAGAACACAACTCTAACGCTACAGTTTAAGACACAAACATTAGCATAACATTAAATTGTCTGTCATCAGTCAGATTTTAACTATTTATTATTTTGTCACATGTGCAGTGGTGCAATATAAAACCAGACAGACAGCATTATTATGTCATATTCATGTTCATCAGCTGCTTGACCAGTTTTATTTTGTTGTGATGATGTTTTCAAGGCACATTTTTGCTGTTGTTTGACACAGTATATCTTGTTATTGAATGTAGGATGCACCTTATTTAATATCTTAGCAAAAGTAAGAGTAGCTAATTGCCCCCCCCCCAAATAGGAACAGTGTAAAGTAACACAAAATGCTGAAATTTCTGTTCTAAATTGGTTAACACTATCGGTTCTTATCACACTAAACTTTGTATGTCGTTGCAACACCTGTGTCTCTGTGTTTGCATAAGCACATATTCATTCTAATATGTGTGAATTATTTATCTCACTTTGTTGTGGGAAATACAGTAAAATACTTTGTCATTTATATTTGGTTGAATAAATCAGTCAGTGTAGCATTTTGATTGATTAATGCTACAGCTCTAGCTTTTTGATTAATAGCCAATGTCAGCATAGTAATGTTGGGAATGTTTTTTTTTTTCTTCTTCTTCTTCTTCCCTGTAGTAAAAAAAGACATGAAAGATGAGACCGACGACAAAATGCCACAGTTCAAGAAAAAAGCAAAGGAGCTTCGTATCCTGGATGCAAAGACGGCACAGAATCTTTGTAAGTACATTCAGTGTTTTCATATCCAACTGTGATCTTCTGTAGACCTTACCCCTACCATACAGCCTGAATGTAGGTGTTATGAAGCAAATAATCGCGTGTTTAACGTCATGTATTTATAGTGGTGTATGCTGTTTATACTGACCTTTTATGTTAGAATCATCATTATCTTTCTCTATGACACTCCTGGTCTTTTCATGCTAATGTGAACAGCAAAGTAGAGCTCTTTGTTGGAAACACACAATACAAAGCTCTTAAAATCTAAAGTGTTTTATTGAGCCCTTTGGGGAAATCTTTCCTTGGCAATTCTTTAGTTGTTACCGTGAGTGCATATAGATGGTTTCCAAGCCTCCTGTCTGTTGTCATCTCTAAAGCAAATTCAGAACTGAACACTAAAGCTTCTTGAAGGTGTCCTTTTTAATGCTAGCAGGCCTATGGGCCTAATATCTCTGATATTTTTACTGTACCCTCAAATATTTTCTGAATGTTGGTGTTTGAGAAGCCTTTTGGCTGTAGCTCTAACATTTTGGTACCAGCTCTAAAGCTGTGATACCCCTTACCACAGAGATATAAGAGACGATAACACTTCATGAAATATGCATGTTAAATGCTAAGATTATAGATCAACCTCCTTGCAGATCTTTCTCATTCCTTTTGGTTTATCTGTGTTTTTCTTACCTTACTATCTACTTACAAAAGAGACACTGTGTATAAGACAGAGATAGTGGATACGTTTCTGTTCACTGTGGGTAAAGCAAACTAGAATGTTAAAATAAGTTTAGCGATGCATACACGTACATCACAGAGAAAAACACCTATGCTTTCCCACCATTTTTTGTTTTTCCAGGGTGCAGTGAAGCTTCCTATTCTTGTATCTTACATGTACCTAAACTAAATAATTGATAGGCAAAATATTGGGTTGTAATGTTAAAAAGGGGCACGTGTCACGAACAACTGACGCGGATAAGTCCCTGGATGTGTGCTTATGCGCGTGAATGTGATCACGTGTATGCATTTGCGTATGTGCCATCAGCACATGTCATTGCAGTTCTGCACGGGCTCTGACAATGTTGATAGGTGTCACTGTCATCTTCGATTACAACCCTGGTAGATGGGTTTTGAATTTGGCAGGAAGTAAAAATAAGTGTAGTGAATCTCACTTTTAGAACGGCAATAGATGGAAGACTTGTGGTCCTACGCAGCTACACACACAGCTCCCCTGAGTCTCCTTGACACATACTAAAGCATCATGGATCATAATCACTGCCTGCTGCAGAAACTTTCTCAGCTCCTTTTTCAGTTTTGATGTGTGTTTGTATTGGAGGTACAGTGACTAGGATGAGTAGTGGGGCAGAATAAATGATTTCAATGTCAGTGTCGCTGTTTGTAGTCGGATAACTTGATTATACATACCACTGGCTCTCTGTCTTAAAATTTAATAGCATCTTTTTTTTCAATAATCTACAGGCGGGTGGTTGTCTTATGACTGAGCCCTGAAAAAAAAGAGAGAATCATTGCATTGCACATGTGATAAAACAAAAGCAGAGAGCCCTGTTGTAAACACATGCACCGGTTATTTTTTAAAGTGGCTTTAGTTTTGTCCCCATTGAAACTGACCATATGACTGTTAGCAATTATCAAAGCAAAGTCTGAAATCCCACAACAAAACAATAAACCTGTGGTGGATAGATCATCAAGTGTTCTGTGAGCAAGAAAACTAGTGTTCCCTTCTGTTTTATAAAGAAGAAATATGTCACCCAGTGCAACAGTGAGACTCAGTCATATGTTTTTATTCACTTTATGGATAACAATAGAGCTTTATGGCACAAAAAATAAGATAGATCGGGTTGTGGATACATGGACAATACCATTTGTAGGATTAATTTATTGCTTGTGTTAGTGTTTCTATAGGAGATCCTGACAACGAAAGAACAGACAATTACCAGTCTTATTCCTTAGCTTAAGTTTTAGGGCCTATGTAGTTAATCATTATAGCTCACACCACTTATACTGCATTGGATGAGGCTCAAATCCCATCACTGAATAAGGATACACTTGTTACACAGTTAACACTTTTCCTATGACACCAACAGGTACAGGCAATACTTTGAAAGAAAACATCTAAACGATGAAGGAAGAAGCTACATTTTCACAGTTATGATGTTTCTATTGTTTGCAGTTATTGCAGGTTAGGTAGCGGCATAGCCACCTCGTTGCTTTTTCACTCCCCAGCCAACTACGGCTACAAATATAACTCACTGCACCTGTACACCACCTAAGAACAGGACAGGTGACACAGTTAGGGTTGTACAGAGCCAGGGAATAACCGAACAGATGACCAACTGCACCCAAAAACAGAGCACGGAACAAGGAAGAAATTCAACTGCAAGATAGGGATTGAATTTCTCACTTCTTGGCTGTCCAGCTCTTAACCTGCCTTTTTCACCTACATATTGACTTACGTTTGTAATTTACTACAGTATGTTCCAGGATTGGGTTTGACAACCTTCCCCCAACAGAACCTTGTAACCAGCTGTTGTTTTATATGAGAAGGATATAGAGAACATACTGCAGAGTGTTAGGAATGTTGCACACCAGGAAATGATGACGTGTTCCATTTGATGAAAATGTCTCTTCATGAGGGTTATGTCATTACAGTGAATTAAAAAAGAAAAAAAAGTGTTTTGCAGTTCTTGAATTCTTGAAACTACCCCCCCCACACACACACACACACACACGCCACCACCCCTTTTTGTTACACATCAAATACAGACATCAGGTCCCAGTGCTGCCGCAGCCTAGCATCTGTTGAGTTAGTCTCCTCCAACTCATTACTAAATCTCCACCTGTGACTTCCACCTGGATCCGCCATCAGCTCCAGTTTCCACCGTAGACACCTTACCCGCAGAGAAAAATGCCTACTAGGCTGGCACACGTAGCACGTACCAAAACAAAACTATGTAGTCTCCCTAGGTGACACCACCTCAAGTAGAACAACCAGTACTTCTGTTATTTTTGTAGTAAAAGTAGTTGTATATGACTAACTCTTGTGTTAACAAATGAGCATAAATTATATTAGATAGTATTCCAAATTGTAACATCATACTATTACCAGATGATCTTGGATATTTTCCTCTGATTTTTGGTCAGGGTGACACAAACTATCTGTTGAAGGGCAGGGAGTGTATTAGTTTTTCCAAGTGACAAGTTAGATCTGTGGTCATTTTGTCTGAGGAGCGATGAGTGCTGAAATGTCTCTTTGAACCCCGCGGTCTAATAAAAAAAAGCAGAGGAAATGACTCTCTTCTCTCTCCATCACAACAGCAATTTTCTTGGGCTCGTTCCGCCTGCCTTATGAAGAGATCCGGGACATTGTGCTGGAGGTAGACGAGGAAAGACTGAGTGAATCACTCATCCAGGTAGGACTGATGTACACACACACCCACACACACACGCACACGCGCGCACACACACACACACCCACGCACACACACACACGCGCACGCACACACACACACACACACACATCTATCTATAAATATAAACACACACAATGAGTCTGTTTGTGTGAGAGCGTGATGGAGCGAGCTTTTATAGTCACGTTCATAGCCAGAAAACATTTAGAATTTCAGTGCCGACTCCATTCTCCAAACTTGTTCTGTTCAGCTTTTGGCAAGTCCATCTCCTCATTCACATGTGGACCATAGAGACCGCCCTATTCATCCTTTTATAATGAATGATGAAGGACAAGGCTTGGCAAAGTCTCTCCAACTCCACCCTCCTTTCCTCTTGGTTTTGTCTTAAACCTTGATTGATGAGCTTTGGAAATGCTACTTGTTTTTGCTCCCCTTTTATTTTCTATTTTTGTTTTTCTTGTCTCTGAAGGCATTAATTGAAAGCGTAGCAGGTGTATCTGAGGTAAAGACGCACCACTGGGCAGCATGAGTCGCAGTTGGCACTAATATTTCCTATAATGTTAGTTTTTGTGCCTATTCAACCAGAAATGGCCATCATTCAGGTTGTGCTTTGAAGCTCCAGTCCTTGGGTTCTTCCTACCTGGGGGAAATAAAGAAAAATAATTACTTCTGTAATGATATACAGTATATGTCCCTTCCTACATGGTTTATCAACACTTGCACAGGAGCTACTCTACGTCCTCATCACTGTTTAGATGCCAGGCGGTTGTAAAAGAAGGAGCAGCAATATATTTTTAGATGGGACTTATCTAGAGAGCAGCCCTACAGGACTATTATTTTGAGCTCTGATAACCTTTAATTGGCTGGCAGTCTGGCACGGGGTGTAGAGTGTATGTTACGAGATGGCAGACTCTCCTCTGCTGTGGGTGAAAGGAAGTTAAGGTGTTGACCTTTTCCCACCTCCAGCTGTACCTTTGCCGGATAGAAATAGCAGTGAAGCTGTGTCCCCGACCCATTACCAAGTGAACCATAATGCACACGGTCCCAACTGAGTGGTTACTCCGCAGGTAATCTAACAAATACCACGGTCACTGGCCTTGACATCTTACAAAAACCAGCCATTTTGGTAAAGTTCGTTACAGTGTTAAAGTGTGGAAGGAATCATTAACAAAAAATAACAGAACAAACCTACCAAAGATAGAAAAAAAAGAGCAAAACCATCCATTCCGAGACTTGTTTTACAATACATTTAACCCTTTTATGTACGAATTGTTAATAATCTAATGGTATTTTTGACATAAAACTTATCCAATTAAATTTTTCTTTTTGATATCTTATTTCTTTCGCATAATACACAGCTGTTCAGTGTAGTGGATTCCATGCATCGACACTTTAACATGTAGCGGTAATTTCTGAAGCATAAACACATCCATAAAACATGTTACTGCTTTAAGAAAACCTACCATTTCAGTATAAAATGTAACTGTCCTCTGTGGTGAATGGATTAAACTGTGAGCAAAGTATTCCCTACACTCTATTTAATTAGATAATTTCTTTGTAACTACGTGTTTTGGATTCATTAAACAGTATATCAGGTTAAGATAAGACTTTATTTATCCCTCAGTGGGGAGATTCAAGTGTCACTTTAGCATTTACAGTAAAGTGAGTGGAACAAATATTAGAAAATGCAATGGCACAAAAATTAAAACATTTAGAGACATTTCTGCACATAATGTAGATTTAACTGTCCACTCTACTAGTGTCATGCATGAAAGTGGTAATATAATACACAGATATCCACTGCTACCTTCACATTGTTTCACAAAAAAAAAAAAACAAAAAACCCTGCAAATCAAGGATATTAAGAATATGTTACATAGTATTCAGTAAGTGAAAAACACTGATATTTTGCTTCCACATCTTTAAAAGATTATTTCCATTTTTTCTCTCTTATATCATCAGGAATCCTTCTGTACTAAATGTGCAGGAGAACAATAAAGCTGATAACAAAAATGAAAGCTCAACAAGGCTCCAGAGGGCTAGTTTGTGAGTCAGCTTAAGCGTCTGGAAACTGAGCTAATGTCACATTGTCCAGCGGGCGGTGTGACCGACCAGCTGAGTTAAGTTATCGGTGCAGAAGGAGCTCACATCTGGCAACTGTGCTTTCGGTGGTTAAATAAAAGATTCAAAGATGAAGTAAAGCCTGAACTGGACAATTCTGAAACTGCTCTTAGGCAAATGTTTATTTGCTGTATCCTGATCTTAACCTCACTTAGAATCTCCCACAGTGATTCTTTGTTTTTTCCCCTTTCTGTAGTTTGTAGAAACAAGACTCCTGGACATTTTTATTTTACACTTAACACTTTTTTCTTTTTTTCAGGCAGGAAAAGTATTATTCAAAATTATTAAAAACTATTTTCTTGAATCTGTTACATGTTTTTTGTTTTTTTTTTCTTTAATAAACACTGAGATGATAACAGTGTTGAAATGGGTCATTAATAATCACTTGTTTGATGGACAGAATAGATTACAAATAGCATACATGCAATATGTTGGCCCTGTAGGAGTGAATTATTTTAAATCACATTTGCTTTTTTAGTAATTGTTCTCATTTGCTTAGATTTTTTTGCAGCAGTTTTTAGTTTTCTTTATTTGTGTAAGAGAGAATATTTCCTTCAAGGTTTTGCAGCTGCATTTCATACATATTTTAGATTTTTTTTTTTTTTTTTTATCATATTTGAACCTTTTCATCTATTTGACTGTGAAGTACTCTTTGGAAAAAAGTTGAGGATCAGGAGCATTACAGATAAAATGCAAAGGCAAAATGCCACTGATTTTTTTATTGTAATATATATTTTAACAACTATTCCGGTGAAATAAGAGTCAGAGGACTGAACAAAACGCAGCAATGAGCTGACAGATTAAACAAGGAAGCAAGTGACACATGCACAAGAAATACAGTTACAGCGATACAGACTCACTGAAGGGGAGCAAAGAGACTTCCTGCTGGCTGACACAGTCCTGAGTGTGGGCTCCATCTGCACAGTGCTCATCTACACTCATTATGCTGATTAATCACTCTACACCACCCACTTTCAGCCACACGCCAATCACCATTTATCCACATGGACAACTGCACACACAAACTGAGTGGGGAGATATATCTGCATGGCATTAGTGTAAGGAAATGCACATGCCATCTTGTTAATGGTAGAAGGAGGTGCAATAAATAGCAAACTAGGGATGATAAAAGACAGAAAAATGAAAAGAAAATAGTATACACTGAGATGTACAGCTTAGAAAACATGGGGTAAAACAACACACTATGAAATTCTGTTTTGTTAAAAATGATTTTCTTCAAAATTGTCTTTTATTCATTTTGCAAAGAGAAGTGATAAGAACACAGTGAGTTGATAAATAGAAGGAACAGTGGAAATGGAAAGAATCAAGTGAGCAAGAGGTGTTCATAATGCATCTAAAACTGTGTAACTGGATCTTATTATCTTTCTTCTCCGTGGACATGTCTAATGTAATGATTTGTCAGCAGAATGTGGCAGTGCGTTGGCCTTGAAGTACCCCTACAATGTGTCACCCTGGCAGAGTGGATAGATAGGAGTTGATTGGCTCTTCTTATTCTGCATTAGGGCCCATCAACGCCTCGGAAATGATGTACACATCCCTGAATGCTGGCAGACAGTCCAGGTTTTCACTATTCATCCAGGCTCCATATGGATCCTCGCAATTCCACAGTTATTTTCATCGTCATGCTCTCCGCGTACAAACATACGTCCGGTACATGCAAATGCGTGTCACTTATTCCCTTTTCCCTGCACAAATGTGTCATTTGTCACCCAGCCAAGGCATGTGCACAAGGTCCATGCACACACGCTTGGATGCAGCTTCTGTCTCACGCTTTCTTTTTAATCTCATTCGCCTATTCATAGTGATGGTGGACAGAGGTCACTTTTGTCTATTAGGTCAGCTTCATCAAATGCAAAAAGACAACAGAGACACCCCACTACCACACTCTGTATAACAATGAGATGAAGAGGACAATGAAAGACAATAATGAACGTTGGCTCAGTGAAAACAGATTGAGCCTCAGAACACTTGGCAGAGGTCTGCTTTTAAAGGGCTGACAGCCCGACAAAGCCATTCATTTCTATTGTTGGCTGGTAGCAGAAGTAGCAGGGGAAGGGTCCTGTAGACCTTGTTTGTGTGGCAAAGAGTCAGACATGTGTCCTGAATTTTGTGGGCGAGTTGTATTGTTTGGGTTTAGTTTGGATCCCCAGCCCCTGGAGTTCTTTTTTAGATTGTGGCTGTTCCAGTGACCTTGCCGTCACTGACTTAAGTTGGCTCTCACTTTACTGTAGGTTTTAATTTCTCAAAAAGTCCCTTACAGCTTTTTTTTTTTTTGCTACAGGGAGAGGGCTTAACTGGCATAATGATGGTATTTGGTCTCCTGCCCTTACAGTTCTTGCCAATAGAACACAAGGAGTCTAAACAATGCCCACATTATTAATGAGCATTGTAAACTGAAATAGTTTATGGTGTAATCAACTGGTACACATGCACAGGGTTGCTCATAATTGTTTACAGCCGGGGTTGATATGACGTAATTGGATGAAAGGATTATCACATTGAGTGTTTTATTCCCTATTAATGATCTTTTTGTCTGTATCATTTTATTATAACTAAATTATTTCTTTTGCTTAAAATATCCACATGGCCTTATGAGATTCTTATTATTCCAGTGGCACACTATTGTACAAAGCACAGTGCAAGGACAAGAAAATGTAAGGATCCATGGCAACTATATAAAACAGTGGAATCTGGTTGTAATGTAACTGATACCAGTGAAGAATTATGACTGTTCCACTGAGAGATATTTATGAAATATGCTCACACTTAGCTGTGTGTTTAATAGCAGTGTATAGCTAACATTACTGTCAGTTAGTTTAACAGTTCTTCATCATAGGCTCCTGTCACAAAGGTTTACATTCAGTCTAACGTCACGAAAAAGGTGTTTTTTCATCTCACCAGCGGTGTCAATTTGTAGAGGTGGCTGTTATGATTATCATTTCTAAACTCTGAAGTCTCTTCCGATTCATTATCCTCTAATGAGATACTTAAAGCAGACTATGTTTGCAGAGCACCTTCAGTCTTCTATTTTGGCTCACTTCTAATTTAACCATCTGACATCAGCTCTAATCACAACTTTGACCTCAGCAGATCAGTGCAAATGCATGACCATGAAGGGTTCGAGTCACGTTGCAGCTTCAGTTAGCTGCTGATATTTCTGAAGTTACATTCACTGAAGCACCATGACTTTCAGCTTGTTAGGAAGAGGTTTCACAATGATTCAACTGGTTTTCTACCAAGTGTATGCAGTGAGCAGTTTTAACCTGTGAACTGGTGAAAATACATAGGTTTCACAAATATTCACACTCAGTTGGTGTGCTTTAAATGTGTGTGTTGTCTATATATGTAATGATAATAATGAAAAATAGTCAACTGACATACATTCACATATTGAGCAACACACAGTAAACATAGCAAACAATAAGAACTGCCGTGCTAACAGCAGTGTAGCATCTCTTTTCTCTTCCTTACCCAGAACATGCTACATGATCGAGCTGCTCAGAATTAGTTAGTCATCACTAAATGTTTAAGCATACCCAGTTTTTGGTGTGTGTGGTAAGCTTAGACTCATCAGCGGATGATATGGCCCTTGGGGCTTGTTTTGCGGAATATCAGAGTGGCTTCTTAATGTTTAATGTCTGCCAATGTATTTTATATTACCCCATCTCCTTTTCAAAAGGAAAGGCTAATGACTAACACTGCACCGCCGCTATTCATTTGTAATTAGTATCGCCCTATGTTGTGTGCAAATGCACCAGTAAGAATATCAAAGAAGTGCATAGAAGTGTCCAGCCTTGCTTGTATTTAAACCCAGCATGGCTTAATAAGTAAATGTGTGCTCATAATTTTTAGCAGTCATTGGTCGCTATACAAGGGCTTTTAAGTAAACAGTGAGAGCCATTTGTATTTCTTTACAGTTTAAGATAAGCAGTAAAATGTTTCACATGTTAAATCTAATATTGTGTATCTTGATTCAGCATTAAAACTAAGATGAATACTAAATGATCCAGAGTATCTGAAGTGATGTAGCATGTGCCTACTTAATTAGATTAATTAGCTAATTAGATTTCACCAATTTGTATTCCAATCATTTTATTAGCATTTCACCACATGATCACATAGCTGATAACTAATTAGTCAGTTCTGCATTAATTTCACACATGGCTAACTTTAAGCTCAAAAAGAACCTGTCCTGTTGGAACAGTGCTCACAGGCCAGTGATGCTTACTGACATAGAATGGTCAACCCCAAATTGTCAAATTGTGATGTTCACGTGACAAGACAGCGTGAGGTCAGGCTGGTGATGTGGTTATAAAGGGTCAAAGTCCTTCGTGGGAGGTCAGGGTGGAGGGTTTATAAACAAACCTAAGCAGATGAATATAAGGGACCATCATTCATCTCGTATGTTGTTACTTTAAAACTTTACCAAAGGGTTTATTATTGCAACTATGTAAAGGGTCGTTGTGTGTCTTTATTTCAGCTACCCTCTACTTTGATTTTTTTTGCCTGTTGTATTTTGTCACTTTTCCTGCTGCCCATGTCAGTCATTTTGTGTAATCTGTCTCCATACCAGTAGGGCAAACACAGAATGAGAAAATATTTAATTGTTCAAGCTGGAGGTCGTTAAAATGCCCCAATTTAATTGTGCAGTGACAGTTACTGACTGTCATATCATATGAACACAAACAATTAGTTTCTATGTTCATGATATACAGTACATTTTGAATTGCAGACCTTGCACATCTTGGTGTCACCTGTCACCTGGTTGTATATTTAGTTTGTGGAAGAACAGCTAGTTTCTTCATGAAATGCATACATTTATATTCACACATTATTTTCAACTATTTTTGAAAGAAAATTATTTTCAATAGGAGCAAACTGTGTGCACACCGAATTGTAATACAGACTGACTAGGTTGTCTCACAATAAACACAAGTGCTGTCAGCTCTCTGCTTTGCACTACTTCCCTTCACCTTGCCATGGCAACAACCTTTCCGCCAGGTCTCACAGGAGTCTTTCGTACTAGCCTTGCTTGTTATTATTGTTTATCTCTCTTGTCAATCACTGAAATCACCACAATGCTCATCCATATGCATGGAGCCATCATTACACTTGGTAGCCCGTTGGCTGCAGGGTCTGGCAGTGCCCATGCCAGGCTTTGTTCTCCTCTGTAACAACAGGTGATTGTAGCAGCCTGGCACATTGTCGGGCATCATTTGCATGGTGTAAAAGTGCACATGTGGGGCAAGGCGATAAGTATGGTTTTGCACTGGGCCTGTTGGATTAGAGCTTAAGCAAGAGAAACGGGGGCCCCCTTGGGCTTAATTGTGGTTTATTTTGGCACACAGCACATAACTCTCTTCTGCATCAAATGCTAATTTAACAATGAAATGTGAAATGCATTATGCTGATTTAGTGAGACTGGAAAAATAAGACAGAAAAAGAGAAGTATTGAATAAACAAAGTAAAGGCAGGGAAAGGGGAGACGAGGCTTGGCTTGGTGCAATATCAAATGAGCTTCAGAAATTGATGGCCAGGACCCAAGGTACCACATGTACTTTTCACTGATCATCACCACACTGCTGATCTCTAGCCACAGGGTCCAGGCCAGGTACTCTGTCCTCAGGTTGAATATTGATTAAAAGCACATACACTCGCTCACTCATACACACACACACACATGCACAAGTTCATGCACAATATAACACAACAGTTAAATTTTGATTAGGTGGAGTCCATGCAGCTTCTCCTCAGGCATACTGGGTGCTGTGTTTTCTTAACCGAGTAAAAATTACTTTTCTGTTTTCACACTCCAATTCAGTGTCTTTGTTTCAGTGACAGATGGCACATCACTCACAGAGACACTCTCAGACAGCAGACTCCACAAACAAATTAATTTCTATTACTGTTTTGCATGCTCGCTCTTTTTTTATTTGATTGACAGTCTCATCATACAGCAGCACTGTATTAGAATAACTGCGTGAGATGTTGTAAAAGACTAATATTTACAAATGAGTGAGAAATTCATCGCAGAGTGGTGAAGGGCACCCCCCTTTTCAACTTGTCAGGTTTTTTTTTTTTTTTTTTTTTTGGCAGAATGGCAAAATGCGCTGGGTTAAGCAACAAATTCCTAACATATATTATAAATAATCCACAATCTTTATTGAAAGTTGGTCTCCTTTCAGGTATGTCCAAAATGTATATCGATGTGTAAACCCTCAAGGCTCACAACAGATTCAAGCAGAGGTGGAATTAGCTTTAAGGAACTTTTTTATTTTTTATCATTTGCTTTCTTCCTTTTGTTCTTGTCTGTTTCTTTTAATCCTCCTTCACACTCTCCATGGTAAATGTAGGTGCTCAGGTGTGCACTTTTTTTTTTTTTTTAAATCCTCTATATTTCCTTCTAACAGACAAATTTAATGTCACACTAAGTCTGTCAGATTTTCCAGCCCCAAACTTCAAATTAATCCCTCCCTTCTCTCTCTCTCTCTCTCTCTCTCTCTCTCTCTCTCTCTCTCTCTC
>JAPQRP010000002.1:17891955-17912477 GCA_037367295.1 Apogon hyalosoma
GTTTTTTTTTTTGTTGTTTTTTTATACTTTTTTGTTTCAATATCTTATGATTTTATAATAAGTGAATAATTAACAGCTTCAACTTTGTGCTGGAAACAGTATATTCACTGTTGTGATTCAGAAGAGGAAAAAAACAAAAAAAAACAAAAACATGTAGCCAGTCATCATTTAACTCCAATATAAACCTTAACAATTCCAATTATTCTAATATGTTTCTTTACTATTTATATAATTCACTATTCTTTCTGCTTCTGCTGATATGATCAAAAGCATTCATTATCAAGGCTTCATTGCTTTCTGCAGACCCTAATTGGGGTTTCAGCAAAAACAAGCAACATTTGATATAATGGCTTCCTCCCAAATAGGAATGCCTGCATTATGGCTTACTTTTTCTGTTGCTGAATTCCCTCAGGGAAGGACAGAGATGTCATCATTAGTGGGCAGTAGAGTCTGTCCGTGGCTGCTGAGGTCTGTAGTGGTCAGGCGGGCTCGTGGCCCAGTAACAGTGTTTTTCTCTGTGTTTCCCTGTCTGGGTTACCATCTGGGCACGTGACCCTAGTCTGCTCCCGCTGAATAAATTTAGGAAGCTAATGAGGAAGAAGGCTTTGTGATGATGTGGAAAAGGGCACCTCTTCCTCTTCTTCTCCTCTGAGAAAAAGAGGTGAAAAGTCGCTCTGGTCAATTTTATTAACTTGGCTGACCTTCACACAAACAATTAACATTTGCAGAAAACACAGCCCCTCCCATTAACTTCCTCATCTCCATCTTAATCTTCAACTTTACCACCAGGAGCTTCATTTCTTTCTGTAACAAGTAAAATTAAACAGAAAAGTAGCAAATTAGTGGCAAACCCTTCGCATGTTTTTTGAAGACAATCGGAGGTCATGTGGATTATGCTGTAAAAGGTCAATCATCTGAAGTTCCCCGCTATGTACGATAATTGGCTACGGAGCAGTACTGCCACAGTCAAGATCCAACAGTAAGCTGTAATTATGTGACTTCATCTTCTCATTCCATCAAATTTTTATGCATCCTGCCTGAAATATCGACTAAAATAAAGACAGATAAAGGGTGAAAAATGTTTGCTTTGACAGTCAGACCCCAAAGAAGGTTTTCTATCAAATCTCTTTTTTCCATTATTAATTGTATCACAACTTGTAGATGTGAGTTTATGTAACGTGAGACACTGCAAAGTTCATTTAAGGGAACTTTGCATTTTTACTTGTGGTATCTATGCAAGTGTAAAGTAAAAAGGAACATATTCAGCATCTGCACAGTCCAGTGTAGTCTCTTTTCTCCTCCTACTGTGTAAGGCATCCTGTCATCCCTGTCTGCGAGGTGATATTTGTCCTGACGTGGACAGAAAATGAGATTTGCATTAACAAAATGTGTCTGTGTGTTTGTGTGTGTACGTCTGTGTTTGTGTATGCATTCCCATTTGTAGAACCTGATAAAGAACCTGCCAGAGCAGAAAGAGCTGAGTGCACTGGCGGAACTAAAGGGCGAATATGAAGAGCTAGTGGAGTCAGAGCAGTTTGGCATTGTGGTAAGTGTAATTTCCTGGTTCTTGCTGGATCGCCCAGAGAGAAGTTACAGTATGCACAATCACACTCCCAGTCTATAACACTCTCCACCTTATGCAGCTATGGAATCCAGTTTTTACTCACTTTCTTACATAGACTCTCAAACTCGTACTGCACTTTCTAACTTTACACATTTCTTATTCCTTGTTATCTTTCAGGTAATACTTCAATACTTTCGATGCATTAATGTTTTGACCATCTATTTATCAGAGGAAAACAAGACACTTACAGATAGATTCAGATTAGATTCAGGTTAAATTCAGTATAATAATTTACCTAAAATAATAAACTCGCAAAAACGCCTTCAGTAAGCAGGGTTAGCATCAGCTAAAAGCACTTCAATCACTTTTTGATTAGAATTTAGTTTAAAGACCTGAGTGAAAGCCATATTTTGACATAGGATGTCAAGGTTGTCTTGTAATAAAAACGTGCCCTAAGGTTGAAAATTCTGTCCGTAATAAAGTTCCTTGAACAAGCTTGCGACTGTATTCAACCAGCTTGATGATGTATCCCAAACTTCCAACTGATCTACAGTTAAAATTAAATATACTGAGCATAAGGTAAGAGTATTTTTTGCATATTCAAATCAGCGATAAGCAGCTCTATTTTTATGGTTTGATGGTGTAATTCTGTTGGTTTTACTCTATATATCAGTCTACGTGACATATTGGTTAATTATATAAAGTTTTGTTTCACGCAAGTCTTGTTCATCAAGCCAAAAAAAAAATATCTATAGTACAGCACAGAACATAATTTTAAATCGGTTGTAGAGGAAGGGAAGTACATCATCAAGCTCTCCTGACCTTTTCACCTGGTTACAAGTGTGATTACTGTTTAATTAACTGCTCTGGCCATCCATTTTCCAAGGGAACACCTTTAACTTTCCAACTGAACTGTACGGTATGTAAAGTCAAATATATATGATCACATATATGATCACAGCAACACATTGTAAAACCTTACAAGGGAAATGTTAAATTGGACCTCTGAGTCACAGATGTGCTCCCAGTCTTTTTATTTAGATGTAGCCTTTTTTTTTTTGCCTTTGTCTTTTAGAAGATGTAATGAAACAGGGTGGCGGTCTCCCTCATGATCCCACCAATGTTGTGATGACATACATCCCCACTGATGAAGTGGCTCCTCAATGCAAAGCTGTTTAGTTCCCCTGGGAAATAAGCCATGTTCAAGCTTTTCTCTGCCAAAGCTGTCACCACCATGCTCACTTTCTTTGTGATTTCTACTTATTGTATACAAATCAGTGCAAGTGAGGGAGAGGGAATGAGGGAAAGTAGAAAAAAAAGTGTGTGAGTGTGTATGTGTGTGTGGAGGGACTGGAGGTGGGTGGGAATGTCGATGTGAGGGGAGGAGGGATTATTTGACAGACAACTTGCCTATACACATGAATAAATTTGAGCAGTAATGAAACATTATGGGCTGGATCTGAAGGTTGCCTTCAAGCAGCGGATTATGCAGCAATCTGTGCAATTTGTCTGTGGCGGCTGCTTTGCCACATATCTTACAGCAAAAATACTATTTGTTTTAATTCCCTACCATTTTAGTAGCTATTTTTTGTCTCCTTTTCCTACATTTTTGTGGCTCAGTGATTCCACTCCTGACTGAGCCCACAAGTATTGATTAGGGCAGTTTTTTTCCCCTTGTACAACAAATCCATTTAATGGACAATTCCTTTATTCATTTTAAACTAGGGACGAAGCAGAAAACTGGAGAAGCTCATTTGTTAAGAGGGGTTGTAGATTTTCAGTTCATTAAAATCTCTTGGAGTGGAAACTAAAGATTTAACATGGCAGTGATGGCAAAGTAATGTATATTCAGAGGGATCTTCTTTGTTCACTCTATGAAAGGTTATTGTAACAAATTACAATACAAAGTTAAATTTCAATTGTCTTTGATTCTGAGGAGAAAAGTGAAAAGCAGAGACCAACAATAGTTCCATTTACAAAGCCCTTTTGTCTTTATGCATACACGTAAATACCAGAGATCACAAGAAATATATTATTTGTTGAACAAGTGCAGTAGCCCGGGGGCCTCAATTTGCTTCTAATCAGTGAAGGGTGGCTTTTACCTTAAAACACACACATTTAACTGTGAATCACAAATCTGGCACATTACACTTGTAGACATTCCAAAGATTGCTGAGCAAAATAAATTAAATTCTGCTGTCATTTATGCTGAACATGTTTTCATAGATCATTTACTGTAATCACACTGATGGCCTGCAGATATGATTAACTTTTTTTTTTAATCTATTATTTATTTACATTTTTGTTTATTTATCTCTTTAGATGAGTTCAGTAAAACTCCTACGACCGCGTCTCAACGGCATCCTATTCAAGTTGACTTTCGAGGAGCAGGTGAATAATATCCGGCCAGACATCATGAATGTGACATTCGCTTGCGAGGAGGTGAAGAAGAGTGAAGGATTTAGCAAGCTGTTGGAGTTGGTGTTGCTGGTTGGCAATTACATGAACGCTGGCTCGAGGAATGCCCAGACATTTGGTTTTAACATCAGCTTCCTCTGCAAGGTAACACACTGCCACACACACACAAATGTTGCTCACAGGAAATAAAAACAGTTTTCCCTCATTTCTGAGAACCGAGTAAACAACAATTGATTCCAAACGTCTGAATACAACAAATAAAAGAAAGATGATTAATGATGGGGCATATGGGATTTGAGCCAGCACCAGCAGCGTCCTTGTCCACTGCCAGATAAATCACAGCATGCGAAAGGTGTGAAAGAGAGGACTGGCAACATGTACTCACATAGCTACAGCGAGAACAACAAAGCATTTGAAGCAGATCTCACACACATCAGGCAGGTGGTGAGACAAGAGGGTATATTGTTTTGAGAGCCAGATTTTTTAAGCTAAGGCCGGAGATGAGACTGTCAGCCCTGTTGTAGACAGACTTCGGGTAAGTCTTGTCACAGTGAACACAGCGGTTAAAGATTGAATTTTAAAATGGGCCTTGAGCCATACAAGTGTGTTTCTAAAGCACAAAAGCGGTGGCATTTTGTGTATTTCTTGTGTATATTTCCTGGGTTCTCATCCATTTTTCCATTTCTTTTAAATCATGCCTGACTTATCAGTGTTTGGTCTGATGAGTGTGTAAGAACTAAAAGTTAGATTTTCTGCGATATCACATACATAATAGTAGTCTCCATGACACATTTTTGTTGGCAGCCACATAAAACTGCATATAATACCTACAGCTGTGGAAAAAAGTATTTGGACATCCCATGCATTTGTTATATATTGCATTAAGAATCACACTTAAGTCATTGAACCCTGCTAAGTATTGTTCCATTCTCCATCTAACATACTCTCTTCTGCACATGCTCTGTTCAGTTGAGGTCAAAAGCAAGACAAGGAAGCACATCCAGAGCGTGACATGTTGAAACTGTCAAGAATTAAGAAAAAAACTCATATTTTTTTGTGTCTGTCTGATGCAGCCACACCCTTTGCGGGACAAAAATGATTTTTTTCCTACAAATATTTCATGATAACTTGTAAAATTTAAAGGTGTTTGAAAACTTTTCTCTGCTGCTGTACATTAAATTGTCACAGTCACCAAATAAAGTCAAATTTACTGAAAGACCACTGAAGAAAATCATTAAAGAGACAGTTTAAAAAACTTCTTTTTTCAGGTTTTTTTATACGGTTAAAAAATTATTCAGTGATTTATTTCTGCATGCAGCAGAGGGTGAAACAAAAATTATATTGGAAGGTAAAATTGCATCCAAAATGGGCATCTCTTTAAAAAAAAAAAAAAAAGCCAAAACAATGATAAACAGAGTATTCCCTAAGTCCCTCTTTAGTGTTTAAAGTTCCCATGGCAACAGCTTACAGAATGAAGAGCCAGTAGAACAGGTGCAAAATCAGCAGAATGTGAATAAATTATGTGTGTGCCTAGACCCGAACCGTCACTGTTTTTTTGGTGACTAAAGAATTGCCTCCGTAGAAGTCTACGTCTTGCCAACTCTTGACTTTGGTATTGTAAGTTTGGTATTCCAGCTAGCTGACTGAATCAGTGTGGAGTGTCAGTGTAGAGTCAGGTAATGCCTTGGGGGGCTGATTGGACCATTATTGATGGACAAGGAAAAAAGTCTGCTTTCTCACTTTAGTCAATCAAGTAAATGGCCCCCTGGGTGGCAGGTCTAGGGTACCTAATGGGCTCATCAGGGAGAAGGACGTTGATGATGGGAATGAGCAGCAAAGGGAAGGGCACCAGCTGACCTACGGTCACCTTCTGCCTTCAGTTTTCCACTGTTTCCCCTCATCCTCACAAGGACACACCAATCCCCTGGGAACAAGCCAGTTCACATATATTCTGCAAGCTGAATATCACCAGTCTTATGGATATAGATATATGTAGATGTATACATTGGTGAAAAGGGCTTTTCATGTCACTGTAGTGTAAGTAAGATGATGGGTCAATAGATTTTTCACACACCGATTAACCATGTGGCACTTGAACAGCACAAATAATAATTTAACATGAATATTCAGGAAACGATAAAACCATATGCTGCATGACCTAAAAAAATCTATGTATAGGAAAGATAATTTCCCTTGGGTTTTGTCCCAGTCGTAGAGAAGGAAAAACATTTTGACTGGTTGTGCTAAATATTTAAAGACAACGTGGCACTGATTTTTGCTGAATTTAGCTTGACTGAATCTTTTAGGCACTTGGAAACAGGTTTTCAACTATCCACCATCACTGGGACCTTATACACTGCTTGAAAATATTGGCCTTTTCACAGAAATTACCCTTTTAAGTACTAGTATTGAACTTTTACTACTCACTGATGCCCTTGTATTCTCAACACTCATTCTCATAAATGGCCCCGCACAATTTTCTGTTCATTTACTGCAGTTTTCTTCCTAATGTACAATATATACTATGTAATTACAGGTGCTGGCCCACGCTGTGTTTGCCTTGTGCTGCAGATCTATCTATAGCAACTAAAGTGAACAGTCTAAGGCTAACAATACTTTTCATGTTTAGGACTATCAAGACCCAGTTTTCCTATGTACTCTTTTTAATTGATTAGTAGTTATTCTATGTATTTATTATATATTCAGCTATACAAATAAAATCAGATTAGCTTGTAATATACATTTTCACTCACAATGGTAAATGTATTAAATGTTTTGTACTAACCAGTGAAGGATATGGACTTTTCTTTTCTTTATTACTACCTCAAGGCAGTTTTTGTTATGAAAGATCTAATAATATCCCTGTTTACAAATGCTTTTAGAAGCAGCAGAGTCATGTTTTGTTTTGATTTTTTTTTTTTTTTTTTTGAGGGGGTACGTCCATAAAGAATAGACACACCACTAAAATGAAATAATATACAATGAAGCAAACAGTACATTCATTACCACCCATAAAAACACATTTAGTGGAGGTACATTTAAAGAAAGGATGTGAGTTGAAAGTAGTCTTAGCTGCCCTAGAATTATATTCCAGTGTTTATGAGGTCTGACAGGAAAAAGCTTTTCAGTTTTGGTTTTAAGCATAAAATGGACAGAATCAGAGATGGACTTGGACTTAAGGTTGCCTCAGACTCTGACCCAGAGCAGTTAACTACAGCATGTGCAGAGATACTTTAAAACTGGAGCTGATGAAATTCCTGATGTAAAACTGTGTGACCATAACGTCAGCATCCTGGGCTTTATGTGGTAGATTCTATCAGCAGGATGTGCACTTCCTTAACAATACCAACTCACAGACCTGTTTATTCTGACACATACTATAAAAAAATAAATACAGAACATATTTACTGTAACATACACTACCAAAATGAACAAGAATGCCTTGTTTTGTAGTACTGTATCACCAGAAAGACTATGATTCACCATAATCTTGTTATTCCAATGGTTTGTAATCAACTACAAGCCTTGAATTTCAGCAGTGAAACCTCCAGGCTAAATGATTACATGACATAATAATATGATCAAGTAGGGTTTTTATATTTGTAAATTTCAAATACCCACATTTGATGAGAAACAGACCAGTTGAGGATGCTTTATCTAGTTTTATACTGATAGCATACATTCAGTAACCTTTCTGATGGATTAAATCAAAAGTAAATCAATACTAATAATGAGTTTGCGTTCATATAGTAATACAAATGATTTCATTAGGGTTTTATATATTACATTAAAATTACAGCTTCGTGCGTAGTGGACATAATGGTCTGTTTATGAATTAGTGGCTATGCATGCTCTCTGGACTTGGTTTGGTCTTATTATGTCATTGATACTCACCTCACAATGCTAATGGGCTTCCAGTTTCATCAGATAATTTTAATGACTGCCTTATTACCTGAAACCACATGGTTTCGCTACTTACACCCACAGCACTCAATAAAACCTCTCGGTGTGCCCATTCTCCATCCCCGTATGGGCACTGGATTAGTCCAGGTTAATGATCAAGGATACCACTGACACATTTTATCACAAAACACTGAGGTTATGCACAGTGTGGAGCTAGTGCTGTACCACTCTGAAATATTGTTTGTTCATGTTCCCATTTTTGCTTTTCCCTGTTTACTCTTTACTCTTATTTTTTTTAATCTATTTTTATCATAATAGTTGGCAGATGAAATCAGAATACCAAAGAAGCACCTTTTAATGACACTTTGGGGTATAACTACGAACAAATAAACATTTTAAATCCATGAAATTAAATTGTGATTTCCCAACGTGAGCAAATGATTGATCCTTATCTAATGAAAGAATCTGCATGTGTTTTTGTTTGTGTGCGTACGTCTCTGCTTGCCTGTTACTGTTTCATTTCACCATATGCATGGGTGTGCATGTGTGTCAGTGTATACCTACACACACTTCCGTGTGGGCATGTCCAAGTGCAGACTGTTTACAGCACAGACTTTATCAGTATGAGAACACGTAAGTGTGTTGTGCTAATTAGCTTTCCCAGCATGCCGTTCGAACAGCATGGCAATCACAGTGGGGATGAATATGGAACAAGTTTCCTATGCTCTGACTTAGAGACTCCAGCTTCTGTGTGTGAACAGAGACATGCACACATACTTGGCAAACAGTACTTTCATTTAAACCTTCCTGCTGCACCGCGCTCTGCTGTTTTATTCTTGTGGGAGTGATATTAGTTTATGTTTTTGTTTATTCATCTGTAATTGTATGTAGATGCACCATTGGCCTCATCATAATGCATTATCTCCTGTATTGTATTGTTTTCATTTAATACTTTGGATTTTGGAGCTAAGCAGTAAGTTGAGTCTTATTTTAAGAACCTTTAAATTATCTATTGGGCCTTGTGTAAAACAAAGGCTATGTTCAGACAACAGGTCTTAATGCATAATTCGGATTTTTTTGTGAAGTCTGATTTTTTTTTGTGTGTGTGCACATATTACACATTAAATGCGACTTCTATCAGTTTTGAGAATGAACTGAATGTGACCCTGAAGTGACCTGCATGCGCAAAAGAAGTCCTGACTCAATATGTGACCACGCAGGCACGCACTGTGTTTATGGACATAAGTATGTTTTTCCCACCACTCCTCCTCCTGGGATGCAGAATTGTGATGTTTGTCGCATTTCAATGACGTAAAGATCAGATAAATGTGACCTGGCCATTCAGACTGAAGTCACATTAAAACATTTTTGGATACATATCGGATTTAGGACCTCATATGAAAGTGGCCTGGGTTGGATTTGAAGAAATCAGATTTGTGCTGTTCAGACTGTCTTTAACAGATCGGATACAGGTCACATATGGGCAAAAAAATAAGATTTGGGCCTCATTTGCCTGCAGTCTGAACGTAGCCTAACATGACATAAATAGACTTTCTTTTGCTTCTCTATAGCCTTTTTAAAGTCTGACATAAAGACATGCTATACTGTATATGTAACTGACCGTTTGACAGTTAATATAGGATTTAGTTGTTAGTTTCTATTAGTCAGGAATGTATTTTCTCTGTTGAACAGATCCACTTGACATTTTGGGGTTGACTGATTATATCAAACAAACTGTAGGTAACAGTTGACAGAAACTTTTCAGTGTTCACCCACCATGTAAAGGTAATACTTGCTGTTGTGAATACTAATCATAATCAGTTCAGTCTACAGCTGTCGATGCTATTTGGAACATATGCACTATTTAATTTGGATGGTTAGATGCTAGATATTATGTCATAATTAACAGAGTTTTGGGTGATGGTGGGAACATGTAGGAATTCGTATTTTAACTTTGTTAAATAATGTATATGTTCAGAAGACAAAAAGTGTATTAATCTTTTACTTCTTTGTTATTTCCTCTGTAGCTCCGAGACACTAAATCTATCAGTCAGAATACAACACTTCTACATTTTCTGGCAGAAAAATGTGAAGATGGTTTCCCGGAGATTTTGAGGTTTCCCGATGAACTTGAGCACGTGGAGAATGCCAGCAAAGGTATGTGTCCCTCTGTACGTCTTAAAATCAACACTTTTCATAGTACCTTTATATATAAAAGAGTCTCAGTCATTTTGTTGTCGATTCAGATATGAATTTTATTCATTTATATTCATTTGTTTAATAATTTTCTCATCTTCTCTTATCTATTTTATCGATTGATGTTAGCTAGCGCTCTCTCTTTGTGACAGAAATAGAGTTGTTTGTCTGACCACACTGTCATTCAGCCTGTCAATAAACTAATTTCACTCTAATTCTATTCTCAAGCATTTGGTGGAATCCCTGCAGGCTTATTTACTTTGTTAGTCTCTAATTGGTTATTTAATCTAATTCTACTAATTATGCACTTGACTGAAGCTGCCAGCCATTGTGTAAGTGGACTGAATAATCTTCACTCACTATGTATATTTAGATTCCTATATGCGTAAATTTGAATGTCATCAACTTTGTCATTTCATGGAAATAAATTATTCAAGGAGAAGCCAGTTAATTGACTGAGACGAGTAAATAAATGCCTCTTGTAAAAACCCAGAGGAACTATTTAAGGAGTAGGGATGCAAAGAATGCAATTACTCTGAGGCCTCCGCATCCTTTCTTCAACGGTTAAACTGGTTCAAGAACAGTGAAGGAAAAGGTCCTTTTAAATTTGATGGTGCTCATTCTTTTTAACAAGTTTGATGTCTCTACCTCGAGCCTTATATTGGCGCCACCAATGAGCGTAAATATGAGATGCCTTTATGCATGTAACTTCTGAATCGTCTGCCGGATTTTCTAAAATTAGGTATTGTTGGATTCCCTTGATTGCCTTCAAAGCTCTCTTTGATGTCAATTTCCGCAATATTGAATTTTCCACCATATTGGATTTTATGAAAATGCTTTCACAGGCCACTTTTTTTTTTATCCTTCACCAATATTGGCACAAATGATCTTCAAGCCATGCCTCATATACATTATTGTATGCATTTCTGATATTTGAAGGCTGTCATTTGTCACAGCCAATAGAGACCCTTTAAATAGGAAGTAAAGTCATGTTTCAGCAACGCTTTGATGTGGGGTAGGGTCTGTCTGAATAGTCCTTTTTGCTTTGGAAGATTCCTGAAATGACCATGATGTCATGTCAGCCATGATAAGAGCTGTCTAACACTCTAAATGCAGAGGAAAGGAGCTTCAGTGTGTCTTTTAGTACCTACTGCATACACTGTTGCCAAAGGAGACAATAGAATGCCATCCTTATTTTGCATAGATGTACTATTTTGGTACAATCTGATTTCGGATCCATATTGACAAATAGGAGTGAACAGAATGTGAGTGTGACTGACTATTTGTGCAGCTTTAGCCTTTATTTAGGCCTATATCTGCTC
This sequence comes from Apogon hyalosoma, assembly GCA_037367295.1. NCBI lineage: Eukaryota > Metazoa > Chordata > Actinopteri > Kurtiformes > Apogonidae > Apogon > Apogon hyalosoma. The sequence continues at coordinate 17,903,359 of JAPQRP010000002.1, forward strand.
CTACCTTGATAATGAAATCAAAGTTTTACTTTGTTGTTCATGTTTGTATCTTGCATTCAACAACACTGTAAGAATGCACCAGGGGAAGTATCCAAAGATGTGCTTTTTTGTAGCCCATCTTCAGAGCATTGTAGTTTTACCACAGCTGACCTATATAACATCCATCTCCTGTGAGTGAGCAGCCAAATTCTGTCAGCACCACAGTACTTTTTCCTCAGTCCTTATGAATTCTCTTTTCCATCTTTTCTTAACCCCATGATGTTTTCCACTGAGGCCTTGGAAAAGTTGTTAGGAGGTATTTTTTCAGATGCACCTTTGGTGCTTGTACTCACAGCACCATGGTTAAGTTACCCCTACTTTTACATTGTGCTGCAATAAGCCAAAATGTATGTATTTTTTGATAACAACTGTTAATAATATTTGATGTGTTATTCCTTAAATAAATAATGGTAATTACTCCTTGCACTCCCAATGGTGAGACATGTAGGTTCAATCCCAATTCATCCCTTGACCCTCATCCTTACTCCTACCCCTTGGCCCTTGCACTTGGCACTAACCCTTGGAACGGAGCTGCAAGAGGTAGGAGTTTAAACATTCCCCTATGAAATAAGACAACCCTTCGAGACCTGCTACATCATCAGCAGTCATCGATGCTGCTATAAAAAGATGTGACAACTTTGTTTGCGAAAGAATTCACTGTGCCATCAGCAGCTGTAACAGTCATCTTTTTGTGGCTATCAAACTGCAGAAATGTGATCTATAACACATTGACACGGCATTAAACAGTCAATCAAATGATTAAGTTGTTTATGAAGAAAATACATACATTTGTGTGTTTCTTTCATCACACTGCTGCACTTTTTTTCTGTGTTTACCACCATCTTGCCAATGGTTCAAACATAATTATGGGAGATTTCTCATACCCCTCCATTTGTAGTGTGGTCCTGAAAAATCTCCAGTTCGAGGGCCAAACAGTGGGAGGGGTAAGGGAGAGGGCCAAGAGGTGAAATGGGATTGGGCCGTAAACTTGACATGTTAACTTAATTTTCTAATTTTTTACCAATTTTCCTGCATATTAAACCAAATCTCATAAAAGCTATCTTGTGGATTTTTTTGTACATTGTTGTCAATCAAACCCTGGACCAAATCTCTCAAACAGAAAGTAAGAAAAAACAGTCAGCAACTGCCTGATGTACTGACACCAAACTTTATGTAAGTTCTCATCACCCCATGTTAAGGTTGTCCAATCAGTTGCATCAGTTGAGCACTTGGAGTGGTTAAAAGATAAAATATATTTTTACTGAATAATCTGTGTGCATTGGTCATATAAAATCTGAATATTATATCTGATGATATCTAGGGAAATCCAAAGGATGGGATATAATCTAGTATGTCATTCAAATGTATGTGGTATATTGGGTTTAGCAGCTGTAGACACATTTTCCACAGATCATCTTCAGATTAAACCACACAGAAGTTATCACGTGGACTCTTTTTTCCAGAAATGTTCATTAGGTATAGCAGAATTAAAGCCAAATTTTTCCAAACAGGATGCATGCTCTTATTTCATTTAGGATATGTCATTAAGATTACTGTTTTCAACTATATATTAATATGATACTTATAACCATGACTGTTCTGTAACTGTAAAACTATTCTGTAAGGTTAATAAAATAATCACTATATTATCAGTACTGCTGCAGGTGGTGTCAAATAATGGCCTATGGTTATTATGTTTGCAAAAAAATACACAGCTTTTCATGTCTTCTTTTTTTTTTTTTCTTAAAACTTACACTTATTGCCTCATGGACTTCAGTTTGTTTTGCCCAATAAAACTACATTCCTCTTTTAGGGCGTCTAGTATTCTCTAGGTTTTCATTTTTATTGATAAAAGCAGTTACAGTTTGAAAGAACCTTGTTTTTTATTGTTTACTATATGAATCCCCAGTGGCTGTTACCTTGGCAACAACCACTCTCCTTGGCATTTATAATAAAATATACAGTCCAATTTATCTTTACACTTGGACTGCATAAAGCAAAAACATATTCTAAGACACTTCAAAACCCAATATATGATTTAAAACACATTAAAGAGAAGCGTTTGTCTTATACTCGATGGAAAAGACAAAGTCACCATTTGAGTTTGTCCCGTGGATTTCACAAATAAACCGGCGCAGAGCTTCTCACTGAAGTGTGTGATTTCTAATTGTTGATTGTCAGTGGCTTGTTGAGGAGGGTTGACTCAGATTCTGACAGTGATGAGGGATGTTTTAATCAAAAGGCTATCTGTGGTTGGAGGCTGTACAATTAATATACCTCATTGATAAGTGCAATCAGGCCTCGGTAATTTCCCGTCGAAATCATAATTTTTCCAGCCTTGATTGGCTGCTTCACACTTCCAGTCCTCCAGAGCACAATTTCCCTAAGAAATTGGATTGCCACTTTGTTATAATCTGGAACTGTGCACAGCTTTAATTCATCACATTGCAATTCACTGACTGATTCCTTTCAAAATGGTGCATCTTCATTCTCTATATTGTAATTATACATTCTCTGTGACTTCTCCGTGAGGAGTTTATTGAAATTAAGCATGATTGCAAACAATTGCATCATTGATCATATGATTTTTAATCTTGTAGGTTTCTGCAACATTTAATGAAAATCACAACAGGTGTAAATAAGTCTGTTCCTTTCCTTGTATGTGTTCATATTAACACTGTCAGACGTGACTGTAGTAATAAAGCAATAACCAATGTTTAATCATATAACTACATTACACAACCACATACAAAAGTTTTAGGCCACAAATTGGTTTGTTGTTTTAGCAAGAGTATCATGATATATTAAAATGTTCAGCTGCATCTAACTGCTGTCAGACTGTACAACACAACAGTGTAAACCTATCCTGTTTGTGTCTCATTTGTACTGTCGGACTTTTGGCTTTTTGCAATTCCACTGCAATGTTACAATATGTTGTAAATATGTATATAGTCTGTATAGGTCTTGATATTAATAATATTAGTTTATTTTGGTTTTTATTCGTTTATTTTTGTTTTATTTATCTTATGCGTGCACACTTTTTCTTGCTCTTTATTCTGTTGCTGCCTTGGCTGTTGAATTTCCTCTTTGTAGGATCGGTAAAGTCTAAGCTAATCTAATCTAATTTAATCTAATTTCTCTGTAACACATTGCTAAAGACCAGCATTAAAAACAACTGACTGACAAATCTAGTTTTTAGTGTGACCTTCCTTACTGTACTTAACATGTCTTGAACTCTTCTTAGCAGACATTATGAGATGTACTTCACTGATTTAGCGTTTTACACATTTTTTTTCCATTCAACACATGTCTAATGTTTCTTGGTATTTGTGCTACTTTTTGTCATGAGAACAGAGGTCACAGGAAATACTGTTTCCTGTAGAACCCATGGAGCTGTGTTAGTTTTTAATGCTGAGCAAGGTATCCACTGTAATTTTTATTGTGTTTTCATAAAGAGACTAAAAAATAGATATTATACTCATTACACCTGTGTAAAAGTGTAAAGACATTCTATCAGTGTCACAAGGTTTTGGTGACTAATAAATACCAATAACTAATTGCTACTTACTCCACAGTAGTAATAGCAGTATTAGAGGAATGTTTTACTTTATTTAAAAGTCAAAGTCAGCTTAAAAGTAGATTAATGCATCTTTTATTTAACCAGAAATGATTATGCCCAAGCGTTTACCTGGTATTGGATGGGATTGGAGGTAGAGGTTAACTAATATAGTCCAGATATTCCCCCAGATATTCCCTCTAGAATATCTGTGTGCAGTATCCTATCTCGTAGGATTCAGTCAAAGCTTACCTGTACCAAGGTCAGTTTTAATTAAAATTCATTATTATGTAAGGAGACAAGGCCAGCGATCTGCAGATTTTTCAGATAGGACCTGCCAAGATGGACCAAGTCTAATCTTTAATGATGAAATATTACTTTAATAAAACATGAGACAGAAAATAGTTGTTTGTAACTTTGCACGTGGCACATTGTGACTCAGATGATGTCAGAATTACTTTACTGACAAGTCGTGTCTAAACATTCGCCTTTGCAGTTTCATTTACTTCATTTACAGATTTAATTACAGATTTATTAAAACATAACTTAGATGTTAAATTAATGCCATCTGGTAATATGATCAATTTTCTATCTCTGGGAAACCGTCTTAAGAGCATGAGTTAAATCACGGAGTTAACACAAGGATAAAACTATTTGTTGTAAATACTGTAGGCTGAACAAAATAATTAGGACACAAATAGATGGTCATTTATTGTAGTACTTGTGGATGCAGAAAAAAATGACAAAACAATTGTAGATACAAAATTGTAGTAATTATCCTGTGTTTGTGACAGCAATGTACTGTAATGTAAGTTACTGTGAAAAAAAGTGTCTACTTTAGTTCTATTTCTGTAAAACCCAGTTCAATGTAATATACAGCAGCAGGGGTGAACAGCAGTCTTCTTTGTTTACTGTAAGTCCAAAGATTTATTTACCCACCCAGTCACAAGCGCAAACGTATTCTGTCCGGGAATAGTGTTGTGTGGATTGGCCTAAACCACTGTTTTTTTGGTTTTTTTTTCATTTAATGAACCAACTCTGTGTACAAACACTGGAGTTTTTTTTTTTTTTTTCCCAACATACACACAACAGACAGCTAGTGGGCCATGAGAAGATATTCACTGAGTTTGACAAAAATCTATAGGATTAGAATCACTTGCTCTACCTGTAAAAATAGCAAAATGACAATTTGCGGTTGACCGCTGGATGTTGGCAACTCTATAGAATAAGGAGGTTGCCTACAAGAAGCTGCGAGTATGTTTTGAATGGGAGGAGGGCCTCCCTTTGACACACCGTAGGTAGGGAAATGTAACTGAGCCAAGCCTCGGGTGATCTTTTTGAAGAGGTCAGATACGAAAGATGTGAAGGATCTTCTCCAAGTTTGTAGCATTCCTCTCTGACTCGGCCTTCATTATTGGTTTTCTATCTAACCGCTACCATATTTCAATGTGAGCTCCCTCTATTTCTGGATCAGTAGCCTCTCTCGCTCCCATGTCATGTTGGATTCTCCTGATAAATCGCTTGCAGGGGTGAAGGATTTCAAGGAGTTCAGGATAGTTCAAAGGGGCTCAGGCCTCCTCATTGGGGATGCTTCTTTTTCTCATCTCCCTCTTAAAAATGACTGAACACACCCACCAGCACCCAATAATAACTGGCAACTTCAGCTGAAACAAATAAACATGCTTACCTTGACAAAAGTGATTAATTTGGCTGCTCAGAGTAAATTTCCTTCAATGCAATGTTTATTAATTCTGATTTTTCACATCTTTGCTCAGCTTTATCTGAGACATCTGTGTCCCATACAACAGTCTCATGTTATTTATTTTCTGTTATTAAATAAACCTTAAATGCACCCTGGTTAAACACTACCACTAGCATCCTTGTACCAAGTGTAAGACATCTGATTGTCATTCAAAAGGACATCCACTGTTAATTTCCCTTCCCTGTGATAGCTCATTTTTATGTCTGATTGATATAGTATACTTTATGAACCATAGCCCTGGCTTTCGCTTTACTCTTCTCTTGAGACGTTAACATTCATTTTAATATGATGTTTTTGCGTTTTATAATCACGAGTCATAGAAGTATGGAACTTTTCAAATAAAAAGTTGTACCCTTATAACCTTTAATGAGGTTAATAATATTTTCCATGTCCAGGTTACTGTTGCTTTCATACCTACATGCCTGTGCTCACTTTGTTTTATAACTGTGTTTTCATTATTGACCCTCCTAAAACAATTAACATTACACTGGGAATTCCTTCCAATATTTTCAGGAAAATGTTAAAGGTTAGTATGTAACATGAGGACTACTTTTTATTAATGCTAGTGTATAAACCGAAGGTATACTACCTTTCAAAATGATGCCCTCTCTGACTATCTCAGTTATATACTTTAGAGGATGACACAGGAGTGATTTTTCAGCTGTATTTAATATTGTTCCTTATTTATTATTCATATTAGAGCTGCATAATTAAATATTAAAAAATGACTTGGGTTATTACAATTCCTGATTTTTTTTTCCTGTCCCTTCTTAATCGTGAGATAAATAGTAAAATTGACTCCAGTCCAATGGAAATCCCACAGGAATCCCATCATCTACTGTAGTCCCAAAAATTTGTCAGCCTCTGACGTACATCCAGGATAACTCGCTCAGGCCAAATTCTCTGTGAAAGCTAGATTCTAATTCTCAAGTTAATCAGTGCCTCTGTCCTACTTGTGTATATTGGCAAGAGCAAATATGAATGTTAGTGTGTCATATTACACTTGTAATGGAGCACATTCTTACTTTAACCTTGATAAATACACGCATTAACAATTATTTTCTTCTCATTTTCTCCCTGTGATTGATTTTCCAAGGATGACGTTCACACTTCAGCCAAGTCTATACCACAACTTGTAACACATATATGCTTTGTATGAAGCCATTCATAAATGCAATATTGGATTTTGAGACTATAATCATTTGAAATGTAGTCATAGAATCCACTATTTTTATACCCCTGACCTCATTGTAATAGCAGCAGCAAAGCCTTGAGAGAAGTGTCATTGGCCAATTTGCCTTGTTAAATCCCCCCCAGAGATGAATATGTGGGGCCTGACAATGGGAACTAAGTCTGTGTGGTGATTCCACTCAATCAGTGGTGCACTGACAATCTGTCTTGACAATCCGGGAAAAGAGGAAATATGACACAAATGTTCTCATAAATCTATTTAGTATAAGGCATAGCCAAGGGCAAAGTACTTTGGAGCCTGTGAGAGAGAAAATGGAGAATGAGGGGGGGGAGGAAGATGAACTCTGAGGATATTAATACCGCTGTGAATATATCTATTATCCACATTCATTTCAAGGCAGTGCAGCATAATAAAGCAGTGCCCATTTCCCATTTAAACTCCTAGCAGTACTTGGCTCTGTATTACGTAGACAAAATGCCTTTTTGGATGGGGTGGAACACAGAGGGGATCATTTGTCTTTTGGTTTCAATGGCGTCGCAAGGAATCTTGGGTTTTGGGTAGATATTCTCTTCTAATACCAGTCCAGGGAGGTTATCTTCTGAAGTGGATAGAAGCTTGAGGAAGGACAGACACAGTTAAACCAAACACAGTGTTATGCATTAATAAAACTTGAATTAAAGTCAAGGTTTCCATAAGATGTTGATGCTTTAATTGAAATGATAGTAGTTATTCATTCCACAGCATATGTATGGACTATGACAGCATCAAGGAGACAATATGGAGGAAACAAACACGTACATATGTATTTTTGTTTGTTTGTTTTTTAAATATATGTATCAGAAATTCTTATCAAATTCTCAAATACAGTTTAAACTAAGATATTTTGCTCTTAAAAATTATCTTTGGGTTTGGAAATGCCAGAAACAAGTTGACATGGTCACTTCTTGGTGTTGGAATATTGATTGTACTGCTATTGAATGGCAGCCTGTCTGTTATTGGAAATGTTGCAGCTATAACCCTCATCAACAGACCATGGAATCTTAAAAGAAAGTTCAATTCACCTTAGATTTGCAGTCAATAAGTAAATAACTAATGTAGATGCATATGAATAGAGTTAGTTGAAATACTTTTACATGTATTAACAGCTTTATTCCAGGTTATATTGTGAGAAATTGTATACAACAATTTGTATATGTATAAGCAGTTTTATTTTTTATTATGCATACAGTTGTTTTGATTGTTTTTGCAGCTTCCAGTGTTACTTCACGTAATTATAATCATGTAGTTTTGCAAATACTATCCTGCTACGATTCAGTGCAGATGATTCTCAGCAGCAGGGAGTCCATGAGTGTGAAAATTATGTCCGAAATCTGCGACAGAGTGCACATAACCTCAGATCTCAGACTTACCCACCAGCACTGCACTGACCCAGAACACAGTACCAGGAAATCAGCAGAGTGGCTTTGTCTCTGTATGTACTACAGAGGCCCACCCAAAACCTGGATTTAAACCCTTTGAACGACTGTAGAGAGACCTGAAGATAGCAGCTCACTGATGCTTCCCATCCAATCTAACTGAGATTAAGAGATGTGCAAGAAAAAGGAACAGCTCGAATCCAGGTGTGAAAAAGTTTGTGATGGCATACTGTAACCAGATGACTGGAAGCTACAACCTCTTTCAGTTACAGATGATTAATCAGTGATAATTAATGTCCACAGAGTTTATGAGAATCTAATTGAACTGTTGCACTTTTTACTAGGGTGACAGCATGTGAAACTGCTTTATGTAGGGTTTTACTTTTTTTTTTGGTCTCATTGTAAACCATGGGTTCAAACCTTTTCTCCTCCAAACGTTGCCAACAGGGAAATGTGGTGTCTCCCTGGGACCCAAATTACAAAATAGTGTATGAATTGCCATAATTATTACATTTTCTTACAGACTCAGAAAAAAAAATGCTCAGGAGAAAACAATGCCCTTAGGAAATTCACATTTTGTGACAATGTAAATATGTTTTTTGAGGCAAGTATAAAGGTCACAAGACCTCTGCATCTACTGTCTTCATGCCTAGATTTTGGCTAATTATAGGCATTTTAATACAGGTAGGTGTTAAAGCCTCAAATTCCATCAGCCATGACCTGGGGGTGAATCTGTTGCTTGTGAGGTAATGCTACTTTTTATGACAGTGTTAAATTATATCAGCCCAACTATATTCATATTTAGAGGATATGTTTGATTTTGATAGAACAGTGATCTACAGGGAAAAGGTGTGTATTTTTAAAGCAAATTCAATTTTTTTCCTCTTTCCATTTTGGCTCTTGCAGCTTTAAGGGAAGTTAAATGCCCACCTCTCTTGTGTCCATTTTATTATGTTTTTGCCTATGGAGGATTTTTAATTGGAACTTGCAAAGCCAGAGATTATTTACTAACATTAAAAGTTATCCACAGGCTCTTCTTTTGTAGAAGACAAAAAATATGAAAGAAAAAGCACCTGATTCTGTCTCCCATGGCTTTGAATTCACCTATTTATAATAAAAATGTTATGTGTGTGTGTGTGTGTGTGTGTATATATA
>JAPQRP010000002.1:17912969-17978177 GCA_037367295.1 Apogon hyalosoma
TAGAATAACATAAAGTAAGCACACTCGACCATTAGTCATCTTAATAGTGTCAGTGTAGATAGAAATGGAAACAATTTCCTCACCAGTTGTTTAAGGTATACTCATCCCTGGATCCTGAAAGTAATAGAGCAGGATCAGCAAGGCCAGCAGTGTAAATGGACAGTCTGTCATGAAGAATATTAGGAACAGGAAACAGACCTGTCTGACTCCACCAGCTCAGGATGAGTGATGAGCTCGAGAGAGTTTTGCTTTTTTCCTTTTTTTTTTTTTTTTTTAAGAATCTCACTTCACGGTGGATGAGTGGTTCATTGTGAGACCAAAACAACAATTCTCTCTCTCTTTCTTTCTCACTTCGCTGTCCGTCTCTCTTTCCCTCCACCTCTGATTTTTTTCCTCTCACCACTTTGGCCAGCCAGTATAAATGTAGACAGAGATAGACACATGCAGGGAGGCCAGCAGCCCTGCTTAGCATCAGGCTTCAGTCTGTGACAGCAGATTTCAATGAGGGCTGACAATGGGACCAGGAATGAGAATAATGCTGTTTGCCAGCCTAGAAATTCAGCCTGTCACAGTAGACCATTTCCTATGCTAGGAGTGTGCCATGAGCTGAGGTGAACAAGGAAGCCCCATTTCTAATGCAGCTCTGTTTTCCTCCACTAACTCATGACTAGAACTGATCCCTTCCTGCAGATTCACATAATTGTAAAAGTTTCTGAAATTACCAATACCTGCTTGACAATCTGGCCTCTGTATTAAAACACTGACAGATATAAAGTCATGCTCAATGACATACAGCGCTTGAACTGCTCCAGCAAGTCTCATTGGACAAACACTGCAGGACACGGACACAAAAGGATGCAGAATGGTTCGCATGTGCAACGAAAAAAATCTCAAGCAGAACAGCTGGATTTTATTGTTAACAACCACAGGCCTTTAGTTGGCTAGGCACTGTTGAATTTTTCCAGAATAACTGCTTTAGTTGGTTGAGTTACATTGTATGCGATATTTCCAGAGATGTCGATCAGTTTTAGAAAGGCAAGCAGGTAATATGTTGTTGCGTTAGCTTTGAATAATCACAATTATCTGATTCTTGTCTTCTTTTTTAGGCTAAAACTTTAGTTGTAATTTAAATGCAAAATCACTGAATTAACATAGAATCAAGACAAAACAATTATATTTACTATAAATTTGAGTACTATTAAAGTGCACATTTCATATACCCTAATAGAAGTAATAACCAAAACTGTATGTTAAAGTCAAAGAACAAATTTCATCTTACAAGGCATGCATGTCTTGTTTGCACAAATATAAATGACAACAACAGTTGTGTTCAGGTAATAGTAACATTATCACTGCTTTACTTAGAAATGCAGAAAATCTAATAACTGCCCAGTACTGGTCACAGTTCATTTAAGTTGTTAATTCAGGGGTTCTTAAGTGTTTAGAAAATATGCAGTCATATTTTACTAAAATTGTTACTGGCATCCCAGTATGAAATACCACCCATGTTTTTTCATGTTTACAGTGATAATGTCAAATTCGAAAATTGTACTGTAGCATCCTCCAGTAGATGCAGGGTCTACCTTCTGGCAAATCTCTTCTAATTATATTAAATATGTTCAGGGTGGGTAAAAAACATTCAATTAAGTATTGGAAATTATTTTATTTTATGATTCTGAATTCAATTTCTTGTTCCAAAACAGATATTATTCATATTTAGTCACATATTTAGTCACATTTCAGCCTTTGCTCATGGACAGAGGTGGATAAACACAACTGATATTTCTCATTAATCAGCGCTTCACTCTGTGTCTGGTAGCATCATCTTAAACCCACACTCACCACAGTGATGGTTTACTACGCTGACATAAAAGTAATGAACACATGACATGGTAAACTGAACTACAAATGTGATGAAACACAGAATAGAACAGAGTAACATGACAACGCCCCTCCAGATGCTTCCGTATGGGTTTGATTGGCAGCAGATCGATGAGTCAGACAGAGCGAGCAGCAGACTGTTGGTTATATTCCATCGAAGTTATTGAGAATAACAAAGAAATCCTGCAATCCTGAGAATTTATCAAACACCTGGTCAACAGTGACATCTTGGACTGTTCCCTTGTAGTCAAATCACTGTGTAAATCTACAGTTGGTATGTTTTAAACAAACAGGTAAGTCACAGACTGTTAAATACAACCAGTGTACATTTTAGGCAGTAAATAAATAAGGCTCAGACCCCACCTTTTAAAAGCCACAACTTTACATCATCTTTTTTTTTTTTTTTTTTTTTTATCAGGGGCTATTTACATTTTGTATCTGATTTTACTTATTATTTTCTGGCACTAGCCAGATGATCAGGAGCAGCCAAATGTTAAGTATGGCTCTATTTATGTATGTATGCACAGTCATGGAAAAAATTATTAGACCACCCTTGTTTTCTTCAATTTCTTGTTCATTTTAATGTCTGGTCCAACTAAAGGTACATTTGTTTTAACAAATGGAATGATAACAAAAATAGCTCATGGAGTTTAATTTCAGAGCTGATATCTATCCATTTTCCATGTTTTCTTGATAATAACCAGAATCACTTTAGTTCTTACATCAATATCTCTGTCATTGTACTGACAAAAACAGTGCTTTTATTCAGTCCATGTTTTCTTTTCTGTCTGTTTTAGTCACATGATACACACAGGAGTTAGTACTTGATTGCATAACCATTGTTTTTGATGACTTTTGATGGTCTAATAATTTTCCCGCAACTGTATGTATGTATGCATCTAGCTGTCTAGCTATTCATTCATTCATTCATTCATTACCTTAATTCAGTTTTGCTTAGCAACTCAAGGATATTAATACCATAAGATTTTGTGTAGGAAATATATAAATTGCATGGTTCACAACAATCATGACACATATTGAATTGACATCCAAGTATGATGTGGAATGTATCTTCCTGACCCCTCTCTGGTCATGTTGGGACTGTCAAATCAGTGTCATGATGCTACACTACTCCCTTTTCTCAGCATAGCATTTTTTCAGCATAGCATTCTCAGTATCGTTTTTGACACCTGTCGTTGTCCAGGACATTATCACAAAGCTGGACTAAAAGTGGCCATTGTGCATTCAGAAAAACATGTAACAGAAGCAGACGGTGCTTTTAACCTGTCACGCGATCGTTGAGTAACACGACTGCTGTATTCATGAATCCAGTCACTGAAAGGACATTTCACTAAACAGTGGCAAACTTTGAAGTTTTATTCACACAGTTGTAATAGCATGTCTGTCAGGTGACTCTGATAAGTAAGATAATGATGAGGATTGTTGTACAAATGAGCAGGAAATTGAGTTTTCTCTGAGGTGATCCCTGCACCCTCCAGATAAGGCCCTGTTGAGGCATTACAATAACAACTGCAGGGATTTGTAATATTGACTGACTGAAAGAGCATAAGCTACAGTACAATATGCCCACCCGGTTCAGGATTTATTTAGTGTGTTTTGTGCAATGGTTTAGTGTTGAGATCTATATTAAAAAAGACAAAACTGCAAAACGATTACCCATGAGACAGAGCTGTGTTAAATGAGAGCACTGGCAATATTATACATGCAATTCAGGTAATTGGTTAAAAGGAAAATGATTTATCCAGTGATAATTGTTGTTTACCATTTTAGAAGGAGCCTCTCTTGAAGACTGAAAAGAATGGGTGCAAAATGTATGTTGTTAAACTCTGAAAGCATGGGCCGTCATGGTAAAGAAGGCATTCAGTAAATGTCTCTGTTATTGCACCATGGTAACTGTAGGGTTTTTTTTAGCTTCAGCTTTAGTCCCATAAAAGACACCACACAGGAAGATATTTCAGCTTCTTAGATGCATTTTCCAGTTTGAAGGAATGCTAGTCAGTAAAAAGTAAACACGGGTTGTTTTTGTCTCTGTATGTTGTCTGGAAGCAGTTAAGAGACCAAATAAGCACAGACTTTTGCCATGACTTTGGCAGTTTGTTACCCCTCTAAAACTAATTGCCTAAGTCAGTTTTGACAAAAATGATTTTTTTTGCCTAAATTATCAAATATTCAATTTCTGTTTTTTTTTTTTTTTTGTGCGTGTGTGTGTGTGTGTGTGTTTCCTGAAAAATCTGAAAATAAATAAAATAAAATAAATTAATTAAAGACTTGGGCAGTTAATTTAGGAAGGTGACAGTGGTAAAAATGCAATATCATCACCTAAGTCATTATTTTAATTTTTTTCTAAAAATAAATGAATAAATTCATTAACTCATATATTTAGTTCAGTTTTTTTTCAGTTTTTTGAGAAACTTAAAAATTATGACTTTGGCCATTATTTGAGAAGGTGACAATATGTAACATAGATGATAGATTGGGTTCATAGCTTTTATATTTCCCAAGTATGTGGTAAGCATCATAGGATACTTCAAAAAATATATATACACCTTTCCCAGTTGAGGGCATCCATACCAGCCTATATACTGATATTTAATATGTGGGGACTTGGGTGAAATTTTACACAATAATCCGTATACTCACTTCCAGTGCCTCTGTGCTTCTCGTCTGTTCCTCCTAGAATTTGCCGACAAATGTACTTCCTGCCCAGACTCTATAACAAACTTTATAACCACACAAGCACGGTTAAATCATATTGAGCTGTTAAATTGAATGCATTTATATGATGCTTTTATTGAAAAATGCTTTACAATTTGCCTCCTTTCCACCCATTCACACGCATCGACAGCTGTGGCGCCGTCAATGGAAGGTGTTGTCCTGCCCACCAGGAGAAACTCGGGGTTCATTGTCTCGCCCAAGTACACTTCGGCATATGGACAGGAGGAGTAAGGGATCGATTCACCAACCCTGCGGTTTGTGGACAACCCACTCCTCCTCCTTAGCCACAGCTGCTGCATTTATGTGTTATAAAATGTCTATTAGGCTCGTGGCTCTGCACAAATCAACAGAAAGAGAGTTTGGAGCACTTATCCTTTGTGCCAATCATAGGTCTGTTCATTCCTGTTGTTCTCCGTAGACATATCACACTATGCCATAGAGAAAAAATACACATCATCCCAGACATAGTATTTACCCAGCTATTTACAGCAACAGATCATTTACAGACTAGGTGGTCATTGCGATAAAGTGCCTCTGTTTTATTCTCCATTCCTTCCCACTGCTGCTATTGACCACTGTTTGAGAAAACGTGTCTGTAGCTCAAATGCTGTCATAAGAATCTTGGCAGTTTTCGCCAGCCCCCGCATGTCAGTGGGGGTGGGAATTGATTTTGGATACTAAATTGGGTCATTTTTATCATGGCCTGTCATCAATATATAATTTAAAAGCAGGCCTGAAGCGAGCGTTGCCGGGCTGCTCATCGGAGGTTTATAAGGCCCACGGGGGTAGGCTCCCTCGTGCCCCTTTTCGGTTAATGCATGCCACTATGTGTGAAGATTCATCCAGTGATCCATCACCAGTGATTTATATCCCCAGAGGAACAAAGATATAGCAATCCATGGACATTTACTGCCTGTGTTGCGACATTTCAAATGGAACTCTGGTATTTCACAGGATCTGGTGAAACCATCCTTATCTGTTTCTATCATGAAAAACCATCTGTATCTGGTGCCATCAAGTCATACTTGTTTTGCTACATATTTTGCCTCTTTTCACTTGCCATCCTTTGAAATTGTGCATTGTTGAATCCAAAAGTGATTTCCGCTATATTTCTTTGGACTAGTTTATGTAACTATTGCACTTAGAGTTGTCATGTCTTGCCTCTCCTGTGTTTTCACTGATGTGTCGTAGTTTTCTGAGATATATTAGTGAGACTGAGGCAAAGATTTACTGTAACAGCTTTTGATAACTCATCTGTTTTTCAATGTTGGCACAGTTTTGAAACAGCTATCTTTGTTTCATACACACGAGCCAAACCCACCTTCACTTCAGAAACTGCTTCCTTTGTGTAGCACAGACCATATTGTGTTTGTTTTCCCTTATGATGTAAATCATGCTGATCTGCTCTAATTTTCTCCTTAGGCTTCATGAAATGAGTTTAATTTAGCAGCCAACCCGTTATTTCCAAAATAAATCTAACAGGTCCTGACGATGACCTTTCTCTTACATGTTGATGATTTGCATTTTCCTTCTTTTTTTCCAGCGCTGTGATATGGAGTCACACTGTGTGATCCATATTCAAATATTATTTAAATGAGTTGCACCACATTTGCATGTAAAATTGAGGATTTGAAGCCAGGTCGCCTGCATACTGATCAGAGGGACAACCTTCGTTGGAAAGAGGGTTGATATTGCAAGTAAATGGGACATGGTATTAATAATTGTCATGGAGTGAGTGGTCTGTATTGCACACTGTTATAACAGTGTTTTTCCCCCGATGTAATGAATCTGATATCATCCTCAACCCTTTCACTTTCAGCTCAGAAAATGATTACACTCCCTTCAAATAGAGACTCAACCAAGGTTATAAGACGGCAACTCGTTCACCCACCAAAAGCCCTATTATTGCCAGTCAAGGAGATAAAACATGTGCAAATAATAGTTAAAAAATGGTTGCATACAGAGGGTTTTACATTCCTAATTACCTCTGCAGGCCACTGTTATGACACATTATCTCATGAGGGGAAAGTATTATGAAAATGCAATTTTTTGGAGAAAAGCCTTATCCTATGAGTTGCATGTTCAGCTCAGTTAGCCATAAGGTAATGGAGGTAGTACTGAGATGGCAAGAATACTTTCATAAGTTCAGTTCAACTCCAACAGATATAATCCAAACATAGTATTAAAGGCAGAGAATAAAGTATTAGAGCAGGTACTTTGCAGTTAAAGACAGCTTGTTTAGTGTGAGAAGATATCAACCTTTTAAAACTTATTTTCTTAACCTGTTCTTTTTTCTCTGTATCACAGGACTTATTATTGTAGTTTTGCTATTAGCTATGTTATGTCATATTTCATAACCTAATAGGCCCCAAATTCCAGGCGAACTTGAATTTGTTTGTGAATATTTCAAAGCTATCTTAACACGAGTACATTATTTGAGTTTATTTAGTCATTTGCATATAAATGGCCAGCTGTAATTCAGGTGTCTTAGCATCCCTACTTTTCCTCTCCTTTGCCTTGACATGGAATACCAGCTGAGACCTGCTCTTTACAGAAAGGTCTGTTTTTATTCCTTCGACTGAAGCAGAGGTAAGGAGGGACAGAATCGATTGTTGCGGGCCAAATTGAACCTGTGTTGAGCTGCAGGCAGCCACGAGATAAAGCCTCTGACGCTGTCTGCTGTGTTTATCATCAGGTGGCCTTTTCTCTGTGTGCTATGCTGCGATTTTGATGTGTTAAGTCATAATAGGGGAGCCACCATTCTTTGGAGGGGCTGCCAATAAAATCGCAGACAGAGGGGATTATGTTTCATGTCAGCCCATTATTGTTTCCACCTTCCCCTGTACACTTTTCTTCACCTGAAGAGCCATCTGCCTCAGTTTTTCGTCCATCTTATCCAGCTTTGACATTAATGTTCCAT
Source organism: Apogon hyalosoma (assembly GCA_037367295.1). Taxonomy (NCBI): domain Eukaryota; kingdom Metazoa; phylum Chordata; class Actinopteri; order Kurtiformes; family Apogonidae; genus Apogon; species Apogon hyalosoma. Next base: position 17,920,507 of record JAPQRP010000002.1, read on the forward strand.
TCAGTTGAATATTTCACTTACATTCCGTGGTAAACTTTGACTATAATGCTCTTTAAATCATTATCATTTAGTTTCAGTGTTGGTCAGTAATCATTCTGTGCCCTAATGCCAACCATTATTGGCTTTCCATTATGAGGTCTTTTTCAGAGGGGATATCAGTTTATCTGCCCTTTATATGAGGATGATATACCCACAACAGGGTTTGGTTTAAATGTTCACAATCATAATATTTTTTACTCATTGGACTTTATCACGTCCGCATGTCCCGCACCACAGCCAAACCCATGTTATTTTTAACCATCGTGACAATCAGTATCAGAGAAACACAAATGGCTCTAATCATCTGCTACCATGCAGCTATCCAGGCCAGAACTCTACGTGAAACACCTATCACAATAGTCAGCTGTTCACTGGAATTACATTTAGTCTATTGATTTATTTGTATCCAAATATTAGCAGCCAGAGCCAGCCGCTAATCTTGTAATTGCAGTAGGGAAACGTCACTTCACTTATTATTTTATTTTGATATGAAGACATTGAATTGACATTTTGGAAATTGACTGTTATAAACATTTAATCACATAGATATGCCTTAGTCATCTGGTAGCATTGAAGACATAGCAGAGGCAGTTTTATTGCTACTGACTATGTTCCCAGCCAAGCCTCCTCCGTCCTCCACCAACAGAGATAATTTGCCACCGTGAGTGTTCCCCTGTAAGTGTAAAACCTTGGCAGGATGCTCATACAGTGCTTTCAGTCTGCACTGGTCTTGAATATGCCCCGACAGCACAGTCTCCCTTAGCTTGTGTGACCTTTGCTTGTGGTTTTCTCTGCTCCAGTATATCCTGTCAGACCAGTATGTTGTTACATTGCCGCAAATTTAGTGGAGCATGCTAACTCTGTGGCAGCGTTCATGCTGGAAGATCAGCTAAATATTTTACACCTGTTACCAAAAAAGTGGGAAATAACCTCACAGATAACCAGACAGGCCCATTATTAGAAAATGACGATGGCTTCGGGTATTTTATGGCCAAGTATGAAGATGTCTTCTTTGAGAAAGATGAGGATAATCCCCTCGTTCTGCCTGTGGGCTACATTTCCAAGGTCCCCCTAATCACCTGGAAAAAAAAAATAAAATAAAAAGAAACATACCAGTTCTTTTCAGGCGTTTAGTGTAGATCTTCTGAATGTTTTTAGATACTGATATCTCTTGGCAAACTGTACTGATAAAAGCTACACTTCAAGGCAACCAGAGGCTGAACTTCTCACTGTTTTTTTCATATTTTATAAAGAGGAAAGTATTCACATGGTGGGAGTCACCACTAAAAACTACATGTTCTGTCTAGAGAGGCTGAATTTGACTGTGGGTTTGAAACAGGATGGACATTAACCACATGCCCCGAGTCAAAGCTCTGGTTGTCCGTCAGGTTTTATGGCAATGTTTTGTCCTACTTTAGCTTTAAGTACCAACCACCTGCATTCAACAATGACAGAGAAAGGCCACAACCACAACTGAAAAAGCCCTCAGCGCAATAATAGTATGATTTTCCTTTCTATCCATACAGTAGAAAAATAGTCGTCTGCTATAGTCCGACTGGCTCATTCAGCAACAGAAAGCTCTTTAAATGATTTCCCATTCATCCTCTTCTTGTTCATGGTCATACACATCAGTAATCACCTTTGACCAGGTACAGTGATTACATACCGAGTCCCAGTTACACTTTATCTATCAAAAATAAATCACATTGTCACAATCATTCCATGAGAAGGGGTAAATATATTTTAGTTATTTATTTTAATTTGTTTATGGTGGATGAACTTGTGTGTATTCATGGCCTAAGAAGGTATGGTGTACTCATGGAGCATATGGACGTAACTGCTATAACTGTAGATACGTGAATCTAGTCCACCAGAAACCTTTTTTCTTCACAATTTTAGAAAACCAAATCTACAGTGCAAATAAAGTAGCACTTACAGGAATTCTATCAATAGTATATAAATGTAAAAATGCACCTTCAAGTAGATTACAAAAGCTAAAAGCTGTATGTTTTAGAGATGTATTTGTGACTTAAGAAAGGTTAGAGTTGTATTTTCTCTGTGACCTATATTCATGGGGTAAAAATGTATATTCAGGGCAATGACAGCATTCAACAAAGCCTTAAGCTGTTGGTTATTACAAAAGGCTGTGAGCTACAAACCCTCCAAGTAATCGCTAAATGGGAATAGTGAATGAAGCTGCCTAGGGCCACAAGATAACTGCACAAACACCCCAGCGCTGTGTGTCTTTTGCAGTTCTAGTTCCCTAATGTTTTTGCCTGCCTGTTGGCACTTAGTGTATAACCTGAAGGACTGGCTATGAGCTCAAGGCAAAACCAGTTGCAGACTTGGTCTTTGTGGCTCTGGTGGTTGGGACTGATGGTATAAATGCTGATTTATATGAGCGCAGACTTGTTTTGTTTCTGCTGTGTGAGTCTCCTTGTAGAAAAATGTGTGATGTGAACTGCACTTACTCCACCATTTGTGCCTGGTGGTGTCATGAAACTGAGATGTAATGAGCCAGGAGGACACTCTGAGCTTCTGGTAAGGTCCCACAGTTGTGAAATTAACTCAAATGTTTTATTTCACAATGTTGGAAAAAATGTCCAAAAAAAAATTCTTTTTCTGGATATGCTCCAAAATGTAATGGGTTCCTACTTGGCCGATGCCCCCTATCCCTCCACAAAGTTTCATGAAAATATGTGCAATCTGCTGACAGGCAAATACACAAGCCAGCAAACAGACACAGCAGAAAATATAACCTAGGTACTACATTCATCATCAGTGGAGGAGTCACGTGTGATTTATTTATTACATTTTTCAAAATTACACCAGAAACAACTACTTGGGAAACCCAAACCAGGGGTCTGAACCCACAGCTCCTGAACCAGATGTGGCTCTTTAACCTCTCTCCAATGGTTCCCTGTGGTTTTGTCAGAAAAACATAAGGAACATATCGAAATGAATTGCAGTTATTTTGGACATTTTGTTCTCATTATTGCAGGCCTAAAACCATTCTTAGGTTGACCATCTGTAAAAAAATGTTTAGCCCACGCACAGAATAAAAACCTTTATTTTTGTCATTTCTTCAACCACAATGTGTTGAGGTTGACTTTATTTTTTGCTAAATTCAGTATCACCAACTCAATTTGCATTTGTTTCTAAGTGAGCCTACATTTGAGGGTTTCTTTCTTTCTCAATTACAAAAATCATTTTTGTATTTTGGAAAAAGTACTAAAAATCTAAATTGTTCTCTTTGCCGCGGATGTAATTTCATAAATGCACTGAACATTTCATTATTGTAATGGAAATGAAAAGGTAAAATACCAAATAATCCTAAGTAGACTATCACAGATCAGCCACTTCAGGTGCAGCATCAATTACAAGAGCTTTCACTGTTTTTCTATCCACCAGTAAGTCTAGAGGCACCGACAATGATGTTTTTCATATTGTTTGATATTTAGTCATATCCATAGTTCTATCCTTTTGTGTTTTACTATCCGGTTAATTGTGTGTAAAGAGCAAACATTTGGAATTAAAACAAATCTGCTCTTTTGTGTATGTAAAGTATACTGTGTATCTGCGTGTGCATATGCGGTACTTCACACGTTTCACTGACAAAGTGCTGTTCAGTGTCTTACAGTAATTAATATGAGAGGCTGATATCGCTTCAGTAAAAGCCAATCACTCGCTTAGTCTTTCGTCTTCGTTTCGACGCGTCTTGCTTATGCCACATAGTATATCACAGTCCTGGATTGCTCTCGATGCTATATTAAGCTACTCTGTATTGGTGGTGGTGTTGGTGGGGGCTGTAAAAACAAGAAAATCAGCCAGTTAATTCATCTCCCAGCTCCAAAGTCTCATTACACTGCTGATGAGTTTAAGGATTGCCTGAGGTGGAAAGGGGCTGTGTTTACGGCTCCGCAATCGTGCGTACCAAGTCTCCTTGTCTCGTGGATGGAAAACAAAAGAGTTGCCAACAGACTGGCCAAATGAATACTGAATACATCCCTGTTTAAACACCCCATGATTGTACACTCATTTATACATATGTTTCTAAATACTCTTTTATGTCCTATTAAGGCTTTGTACGGTGGCTGCTAAATGAAGACAGATATGGTCGGTGAGAGAATTGATCTGACCTTTTCTTGTCCTGTGAGGGATATGAATCTTTCTGTATCTACTTTATTAGTGTGATGTACAGACCCAGAAAATCCTAAATTAGGAAGTTACATGTAGGTCACAGTACAGCTACACTATAAGCAGAAACAGAACAAGTATATCTAACCTACATGACTGCTCCAAAATATTTGTCACACTAGAATATGTAGGCATCCTCATTAAGGTAAATTATAGTATCTTCAGAGACAGAGATAATTGCGTTTGCATTATTTGCTTTTTTCTCCTGTTGCACACATTAAGATATTCAAGCAGCTGATTAAAGAGCTACAGTATTTATACAGTAGATATGGACTTTGACCCTTAAACATAGGTTCAGGTTCAGGTTTCTTCATTCATAGCCATAGGTTAATTGATTTTGTGCAATAGTTCTTAATTGTGCAATTGGACTTTGGAAAAACCTCCCAGTGTTAGTATTAATATCTGCTTTTTAGGTACGACACTGTGCCATTAACCCTATAGCGCCAAAAATATCATATTTGATACATGACTTTTGAAGCCCTCTACATGATCAGGGTGATACTGTTTTTTCTTCAAAAACCTGATGTATACAATTAGATACACGCAGTACATGGATAATCCATCGGGGGAAGGAATTCTTTCACCAGAGGCCTTTCCAGTGACACTACAAGACTGTCATCAATGAGGAAGGAGGCAGAACTTTGACTATTTTGAAAAGGAATTACCAATTTGTTAGACATGTTTGTGTTATATTATGTTTTTTGTTTGTTCAAAAATAATAATATTTGAGCATTGAGACCCAGTGTATCAAATATGATAGAAAATTGAAACTCATACATAGAAATTAATATTTGAAAAAAAAATGGGGTTGTTCAGAAGGACCAATAAAGGCTCCAGTTTCAGAGAACTGGAATTTTCTGCCAATGATTTAGGCTTTACAGGGTTAACGCATTTCCAGGTCCAAACAGTCTACAACAGCAGAGCCTATATGCACGTTCACTGTAACTTCTAAATTTGTTTATGCAGCTGTTAGTGTTACATCCTTTTTTTTTTCCTTCTTTTTTTTTTTATCATAGTCAGTTTTTACCTGCAGTAGATTGTGATTTGAAGTGTCCAGAATACTGTTGAAACTTGGTCCATTTACAGAAGTACATCACTTCACTTCATGCTGGGTTGTGTGTGTTGACATAAATTCTTACTTTATTTACCTTCCTCTGAGCTGGACAGCACCGATAAAGGGCTGACAAATGAACCATGAAGAGTGGAGATGTGAAACACCTCAGAAAAGTCTTATTTGATATCACGGTAATCAATAAAGTTCTGATTTGGCCCAATGCAGCAGAAACTATTGTTCCTTAGCTAACATGCTAATCACATGTGATAATATGCTTACATGCTAATGCTAAACTTAATCTTTTCTCCTTTGATTAGACTTTTTTAATACGTAATTTTACTTAACAGCTTCATCAATACCTCTCCTGTTTATAATTGCATGTAAAGTGGTAGAATGACCACTAAATGTATGGAGACAGTACTGCAGTTGAATTTAGAATAATGAACAGGAGTGGGCCTGTATGTAGGAAGTGTTTGTGAAGACAATTACAAAAAAAACAAACATATTTTATTGGATGGACATGGATAGACACTCCATCTAGGCTTTCAATAGTCTTGAACATTGTGAAGCCAATGCTGACATACAGGAACTGTTTTAGACTATGACATTTTTATAGAAGTGGATGTTCTTTACCTTTTAAGGGGCAAGTATATTAACATATAATACCACTGACAACCACTAGATGCTGGCTCCAAAACGATCTGGCTCCTCCTGACGGCTCAGGTGTAGTTGTGCTTTATACATCTCAGTAACAAGGTTTTCAAGACAGTGTAACAAGATTTAGATGCATAAATGTCAGTAAAGTTTGTGTTTAGTGTTAGCTCACTTATCAGTCTTCTCACCCAGCTTTTTTGTTTTGTTTTGTTTTGCAGATATTCGTCCAATAGCTAAAACAAACAAACTAACTTCATGTTATTCTTCATGTCTCAGTGGCTCCATGCACTACTCTGTCTGATCTTTAATCATAATCTCTAATCAGAGGTGTGTGACCCACCTCCCCCAGCCCTCTGCCCTTGAGTTGAAGTCAAAGTGTGTTTGTGTGTGTGTGTGTGTGTTTTTTCCAGTATACTGATTAAAACTCATCATTCACATTCACAAACCCCCTCAGTGTTTTTCCATTTCTGCAGAATGGTCCAGAATGGTACTTTTGATAGCTGTATAAGCACCACTGAGCTACAGTCAGTCCCTTCAGACCCTCCTATGTCTCAGGAATTGTTGCAGATTGCAGGAGGCTCTGGCTTCAGGCGTTACTGGGGCTGGCTCGATGCGACTCAGAGCATCCTGTCCCTCCTCCATAGCAATATTCGCTTTTTGGGGGATTCTGGAGGGGAAGAATCCTCCGCCTCAAAGACCCCTTGGTGGCACTGATGCTTTGCGATTCTGTGTCTGCTTTTCATTTTTCTCTGGCCTGGGGATGTCACTAAGCAAGTACCGCCTCAGAACCCCCCACCCTTCCTCATTTACAGTTGATGGTGAATTCACACTCACCCTCAGATAACCACAACATGTTTGTTGTCAGAAAGCAGATGTCTGAATTAGAAAGGTTAGAATGATTGTTCTTACATGCCATTATTGCATTTAGATTGAAGACCGTGCCCTTAAGTTAATAATGTAAAATGTATTCCTGCCATCATTGCCAAATTCCCTGTAGCGTTTCTGTTGTTAGGGAGTCATCATAGCCAGTCATCTGCACTGGAAGATAAAACCAATATGCTGAGGGGATGTGACCTCCCATCTGACAGATGCCTCTTCTCTACAACTGCTCAGCTTAAAACCAATCAAGACGAGGCCGGCTGTTTTTTCTCCACCATTAAATGCATGATTTGCATCCAAGTTTCATCAATAATCACGAAGGGCGGTGGTGGAAATTGGCTTGATCGCTAGAGTTCACAGAGCAATACTTGAAAATGTAAAGGATGGCTGTCTCCATGGATGGATGGTGTAAATCAAATGCAGAGTGATTACAGCCTGACACTTCTCATTGTTGAACCAGTGCACTTCTAGGTACAGTGGTCTCTCAGGGCCTATGATGTGTGTACTGAGGGGTAAATGGACGTGAATTTGAATGTTTCCTTTAGATGAAACTAATGGATTTGAAACTAAATATCATTATATTTGGATGCAAATTCAGCTTGTCTAAAGGAGAATTTGTTCCAGTGATATGCCGGTACAACATCCATTTGAAGTTGCCCTTGATTTTTGTTTGAGAGCTGTAGTTTTTCAGGCTTTTCTCTAGTATTTACATATTGATCCTTAATGAAAAGCACAACGAGACCTAAGACCCTCAGTTTATGTCTATAATTAGCAGAGATCACAAAACCACCTCTATGTGTTTTGCTTCTTCTGCTTCTCAAGTATTTCATGCCTGTTACACAATCTAGTGAAATGCAGCTGCAGCTATTATTGTGAGTCAAGCAGGTCTGAAACATGTTACATTAACGTGTGACTCTTCCGATAATCTCTGAATGTATTCAGGATTTCCCAGAAATATTAGCGCCGATGATGTGCTTGATACTCACAGGTGTGTCACAATGTCTCCAAATTCCAAAAGAGGTTGAGCACGTAATTAATTCAATTTTATCTGAGCCTCACAAACTTGAATATTTGAAGAAGTAGTGGAGAGACAGCCTGAAAGATTGGCTGTGGGGTGAGGTTTGCACTCAGTTAACACCAGATTTCTGTAGACATTCCCTGCACCCGCCTAACCGGTTGTGGCAGTTTACACTGGTCTTTTGAGAATTTCGACAATTTTAGCAACATGGTTTATTTGCATAGAAAGGGAGCGATTTTTCACAGAATGCATGAATATTCCACAACTTGAATCCATGCAAATGATACAGCCGTGCCATGGCACTATTTGCTTGGAAATGGAATTGTGGTGAATTCCACCCTTTGCTGCTGCTTGAATCAAGCACTGTATTGTTGTTTTGTTTGCTCTGATTTTAGGGGCACAAAAGCCATACAATTTTTTTTTTAATCTGACCCACAGAGTATTAAAGTATGAGGAAAATGGTCGCTTATTACAGTTAATCACAAACAGCACAGAAAGACTGAATAAAAAGCTGTAGATTTCCATCAAAATAACCTCATATTTAGAAAATGTTTTGATTATCACAAAACAAAAGCAGAAAAAGAAATACACTTTTAATCAGAAGTATCAGTGACACAAGCTGAACCACACAGTGTTTTGTTTTTTTTTTTATGTATTATACACCCTATGACTGATGAATATCATATGTGGTGAGTGAGGGGCCTAATATCTTCACATTGCTTCATCAACAAAAGGAAGGAGAGGGAGAGGCAAAACAGTATTTGACTCATCAGCCACCCTCACACTCTTCTCATGAGTCATGCACCACCACACATGTGCAGGCTGTTAAGCATTAAAAATCCAATTTCTGAAATATGCTCAGTGGTCCAAGTGAATTTGAACAGATTCGTATGTCAGAAACAGAAATAGCTAAAGAAAGATTATACATTTAGAAATATGGTATGCAGAAAATCAATGATATTTTACCTCTGATCTAAAGTAGAACATTTCCCTAGTTACAGCCACACATTTAATAGTTGTTGGAAAGAGTATATATTTCTTACACTATAATAATACATATTAAGTCATCTCTTGTTATTGCATATCATGACTTAAATTTAACATATAGTTTTAGGCACCAAAGTAAAAAAAAAAAAAAAAAAAGGACATTTTCTCCTGCCTTTATAAACGTTCCCTCTGACTGGAATCAGTATTTCTCACAGAGGGAGCTGTTGAGCTACAAGTGGGAGCGTAGCAGAAGCCAGATGACAGGAGGGGAAAAGGAGCGTCTGATAAAAGAAGAGAACAAACAGAGACTGAGATAAAGGAGGTGGGAGAGATGGAAAAACTAAGCAAGATGTTTTCAGAGCGAATATATTGTACAAAGAGTCTAACAGTATAACGACATACAGTGACGGTTCCTCCCATACTGAGCTTACTCCCCTGCCAGTTGACCTTGATAATGCTGAATACCCATCATCAGTGCCCCACTGAGATTACTCAAAAATGTGCTTTCTCTCAGAATTTAATTTAATATAGGCACAAGGAATAATGTGGCAGTTTATAAATCAGGTTTCTCAAGGTTAGAATAGCAGTAATTGAAGCTTGTATACTGAATTTAATTCCTGTGCAAGCAGAGGTATAAAGATTACTTACGGATGAATTCATTTCAAAGATGTTTCAAAAGGAGGTTGTCAGTAGGATACCAATTATTAAATTATCAAAGCCACTAAAATTGAAAGGTACACCACCCACCTCACATTCTCAGGAGGGAAATTAAAAAGAAAACTACTTCTTTATTTATGAAACTTTGCATATTTAAACCTATTTGGTATTTTACATCCTAATACTTATACAGAATGTAGAAAGTTGCAACCCACTAAAATGCATCACATTGAAATTGTCTTTTTATGCAGTAGAATTGTGATCTCAGATATTTGTGGGTTGCGCCCTTAGGCATACACCGTGATAATGACGGCTCCCAGCTCCTGCATTTTAATTGAAGTTGTTATACTTATCTTTAAATATTTAGACGTTGAGATTTTGTTTTTCCTTCATTATGGATGTGCTTCAGAGGATGAGTGCATGGGATTTTAGTGGCATCTGGGAGTGAGGTTGGAAATTACAATCAGCTGAGTACCCTCCCCTACGGTGGTGAAAAACACAAAATACCCTCATTAGAGCTGGTGTTTGATTTGTCCATTCTGAGCTTTAAAATGAGAGGTTTAATAACTCTGATCAACACTCTAATATAATAGAGTGCAGGTGTCGAACATAAGGCCCATGGGCCAAAACCGGCCCTCCAAAGGGTTCAATCAGGCCCCTAGGATGAATTTGCAAAGATTACACAAACAACACTGACAATCAAAAACTAAGTTCTATATTTTTTAATTCCAGACTTCTGTAACTAGATGTTTTTTGTATTTGTAGATCCACTGTGGTCTGTAGGTTCTAATGCACATGAGTAAATAATAAGCTGAAGCATAATATGGTCAAATTTGCAGCTATTTTTCTTTTAAAAATTTCAGGTTGTTCATGGAAGTTCAGGTTATTCACATTTTTTTATTTAAGGGTAGTTTGTAAATGTAATACTTTTTTGTGCTAAAACAAAAAAAGAAAAAATAGAGTTCTCATTATTTCTAAGATATTATGCTATTATTTTACCAGTCTGGCCCACTTGAGGTCAAATTGGTTGTATGTGGCCCTGAACTAAAATGAGTTTGACGTCACTGTAATAGAGAATGGCACTGCTGGATCCTGTAAAACAGAAACAACAGAGAAGAGGAAGTCATTCTGCAATAGAAACATGACGGTGTAAAATGTCAGTATCACTGCAGTGGACCTGCTCACTAAACTGCTCTGTTTTCCAAAGGTAACACACATACACACACAATAATTCTGACTGTCAGATGATTATATACAAACAAAACCAAAATTACATATTATTTTCCCCATCTGCAATTGTACCCTCCTCACTCATGCACTCAACCTTTAACTAGTCAGCCTAAATCAGTATTTTAGTAGCAGTTCAGAGACATAAGACAGAATTTAGACACATTCTTATACAATGATGCGTTTAGTATTCTGCACTTTTCCATTTGCTTGGACTTGTATTTTTCAGATCTTTGGCCAGTCAATATGGTAGGGAATGTTACGGGCCTCTTAAATCTAGAAATGTCAAGTGAGGTGCATCCCTTAGAGGTTCAGGTGAAATAGCCTCAGCTATGTGATAAGGTGCTACTTTGAAGTTGTGAATGAGGTAAGAGGCATGAGTCAACCTCTGCAGGCTATTATGATCACCACACCCCCACTGCTCAGCATCTCCTGTCTCTCTTCAGTAGCATTCACACAAGTCATGTTAAGTCAAGCCTCCTTTGCCTGCAGAACCTTCTGGTTCAAAGTGCTGCCTATTAAAAAGTAATTTGCACCAATTGATGCTGTGTAATGACAATATTTTGTCACTTCTCTGTATTCACTTCAGTCAGAGCTGATATATATGGGCATCTCTACCGTTTTCTTGGTTGGTGGACATGCTTGTTTTTATTCTGTATATATATTTGCACTTTTTTATTTTGAACTGTTTTGCACTACGCACCACAAGAGAGTTGTCTCTTTTAATTTTGTTGTACATATGTATAATGACAATAAAGGCATTCTGTTCTATTCTATTCTATTCTATCAATATAGAGGAGACATGATTCAACTGAACTCTAAATTAATGTAGTTCTGTCCGTCATCCAGGAATTAAGCAGCATTGTAAACTAAACACAATTAGTTGCTAGCATGTGTGGTTTTCAGAAAAATACAGCTGTTGCATCTGTTAATTTGTGGTTTTTTTTGTCTTTTTACTTAAGCATTTCCTCCTGCTTCATGCATTTTACAGAGCTCAACTACTAAACGACACATTAACGCACATAAAAACAGACATCTGGGACCTCAGGCTATGGTCACTCACTTCCCATCAGTATCTTTCATGCACTAAATATCTTTAAAAAAACAGCTCTGCAACTACCCACTCACTCACTGGCAGCTCATACCTTTCTGTAGTTCCTCTGACATGAGAAAGGTATCATAACAATTTCAAAGAATAATATGTCATGGCAGAGAGAAATGACCATCTTCGAGTAAGTGCATGACAAGCATTTATGGTGGTTGATTGCTGGGAGAGAAGAAGTAAATCAGTGCGTCCCAGTGAGATTCTTATTCTTTTATTGCACGGGGCAGAGGCTCACACGTAGCACCAGCACAACACCCTGACTGATTTCCACAGCACTTCCTGGGGAATTGTCATCACCTCAGGTCAATGTCTAAACTTTCCCATGCATCAAAATATATTGTAATTGACTCCATTTGTAATTCCTCCAGAGATCTGGCACTGGGCTGTAGCTCTGATGGCTGCCAAAAGCAATAAAGTCTCACAGACATGACCCCCATTGTAAACAAGGCCTCTTTCCAGTGCGAGAGGTACGGTACAGTGTAGTTTTTCGGTGTCTGCTTGTACTTTTGTTCACTGGCTCTTGCCCATTCTTCTGCTGCAATTTCTTTACATTGTAAAGATCTTATGTGAAGTTTTAATTTTGCTGGGTTAACATTTAAGCAACTCCTCTTCTGTCATTTGCACTTGGATAGCTGGATGGTGCAAAATAGAGATGTATTTTAATTAAATGTTATAAATATGGGTGTTGGCTGGGTGTAAGATACAGCAGTAAATAGTGCATTTTCACAGTACACAAATGCATTAGTGTGCCTTAGGGTAATAATTAATGTAACAGTGTCAAACATAATATTCTAATGTGTAAATGTTTTTTTCTTAATAATAATTTAACATTAAGGGATATAATAGATGTTCCATAACATTGGATATTTTTAATGTTTCATATTAAATAGTCATGTGTCCATTTAATAACGATGATGGTTATTGCTGTGGTAGGAATTTGCAGATTTACCATCACATATTTAAACCATATGATTTTGCTTTGGCGGGGGGTCATTATTTCTAATCAGAAAGCAAATCCTTCATTATTATAACAGTTCTGTTACAGGGAGGAATTTAAGGTAAATGCAAATTAAAAGAGGAAATAGAGCAAAAGTAAAAGGGATTTAGCCTTTCATGTGCATGCAATTAGTGTAACAGTGATGGAAAATTACTGGTGCTAGATTTATGTCGACACTATGAACAATCAACCTGTGAAATTAATTGCGTCGTCTGGTGAAGGTATTGTCTACTTTGTGGTATGATGTAACGTAATAATTCGTCTACACGCATGCAGCTGTTTCTGATGCAACATTTCTAGTGCATATAATGATTTACACAGATATTTTTTTCCCCCTAACAAACCCAGTTTATTTATTCCCCGTAAACTAAAAGCACTTCACAGTTAGTACTGCGTAGAGAGGTTTCCTCCCTCTTCTTTTGTTTATGCTGTCCGTAAAATTTTCTCATTTGCCACTTTCTCCTGCCTGCTGTTTTTAACATCACATGATCCGAGGTAATCAGAGAGAACAATGTGACTGCTTTGTCACAGCAACAATATCACTTTCACTCCTGCAACTGGAGCTGCTTTGATTCCCGCTGAAAGGGGAACACATAGAGTTGTGTTTATCCTTTTGTCTCTTTCCTCTGCTGTACTCAAGTCTGCCTCTCATTTCCTATTCACTTTCAGGTGCCAGCAACAGCCAGTGTATATGAAAAAACAAAAAAGGCACAACATGATTTTTCACTGAACTAATAAACCTATGTGTCTGTCATTTTATGCAAAGGGGACGGTCATTTAAAATACCTGTAATTTGTCCAAAATGATATTATATGGGCTTAACATTCATCATTGTCTTTGTATCATCCCACTGATCAATAGGCAATTTTACCATGATGTAATGAATATACCCGTTGGTAAATGTGCTGTATACTTTGTCAAGTGTAAAAACAGCCTCCTCTCTTTACACCCCCATGTTATGTATGCTCAGGACGATAACCAGCCAGAGGAAGATTACTTCTCCCGCGCTTGTAAAGATTTTAATGTCTATAACCTCTAGAGTTTAAAGGATTATAGTTCTGATATTAAACAGCCACACCCCTCTGTGACAAACACTTAAATAAATAAATAAATGAATAAGTAAAAACAGTGCTTAAAACTCAATTCAAGCCTGATAATGTTGTTTTTGGAAATTTTCCACTAAGTTTGGTGCATTTCTTAACTTGTCAATTAGTCTCAACCTTGAATCAAAAACACTCTCATAAAACACATTTCATCATTTGCACGGATAATAACTCAACCCTCATTAACCAATCAACCTTCTTTTTATCATTCTGCTTAACAGCCCACTTGAATATTATTGTGAAGTACAAACCTTCAGGTGATCGTATTGACGTGGCTGTGTATTAAAGGAGGTCAGGTGCTATAGTAAGCACATTACGTTCTTTGGAAATGTTGGTCTTACACTTGGGAAGAGTGATAAATGCATTCACGAACGACCTTCTCCCTTAGTTTTATGTTGCATTCGTCTTTGTTTGCGCAAGTGTGTAGATTATTTAAAACTTGATCTTTTATGCTATGTTGGCAGCAACGTTCAAAATAAATCTCAATTTCCTTTGTAACCTTTGGCGGCTCTGCAAGAGCACTGGATGAAAGATTGGTATTATTTGTCTATAAATCAAAATGAAAATTGCACCCTTTTACAAATGACTGAATATAAAGTTGACATCTTCACATTATAGCGGTTGATTTGCTATTGTGAGCTACATAGTATTTTTCCCCGGCAGTTTATTTGAAGGAAAAGGGACAAAGCTTAATGAAGTACGGTTTGTCTGTCTTTTGTTCTTGGGCATGACTAATGTGTCAATGGCCAGTAGTACAAAGCTCATATCAGTAACTGAAGGATGTTGACCATAGAAAACGATTCACTGTTATTCACGCAAGGTAAATTTCATGTCTTCCAAATGAATGTTGTCTTTCTTTTGTCTTTCTGCATATCAGCATAAGGTTCATCGCTTACAGAAATATGCATCAGAAGTTACTCGAGAAAACCTGTTTTGCATATGTCTGGCTTAGAAACCTGGAGACAGAATTATTTTTTTTTCTATGTCATTGAAAGATACTGGCAAGCCTCACTGACAGCAGTCATTAGAATAATTTTACATGTTTCAGAAATCCTCTATGTCTGGAAAGACAGACTATAAAATGCCCTCTATCCCCTTGATCACTGATGATGTGCATTCAGAACATACCAGTTTTCTATGTTTGGTCGCCTGAAGATAGCAACATTATTTTTGTGCTAATTCAACCCTTAAAGACGAAGAACTATTTTTGTGGTGACAAAAATGAGTTGTTCTTCATATCTAACCTTTCCTAGGTGATTTATCACTATTTTATTTATTTTGCATTTTCCTGTGAAAAGCAGGTATTTTCCCATATTCTACTTATCGAACACAATGATGTTCATAAAGCTCAGAGTAAACTCAAAGGTTATTATGTCTGTGAAACGGGGAAAAGTGGAGAAAAAGTGACTTTTTCAACTACGCATATCATTAACTGAGCATAAAATCAAGCGCCTACAACCACTGCCATTTGTCAAATTACATGGGTTTTATTGGGGGAGCAATGTTGCAGAAGATGATGTTGTTTCCACCTTCACTACAGAGCCTCTGAGCGCTGAACTGAGTCATATCTGATCCCACTGAGTAGTTAAAAACATCATTTTACCCAAATTATTTAAATGTAATGGATGGATGGATGGAGATGGAAACAGCTCCAATTGTGACTTCCTGTTTGAAATTTTTTTGAGTATTCCCCCTATTTCATGACATAAAGTAACAATTGCAGTTTAATTTCAGTATCACTCCATGTCATGAAATTTGCCTTTGAAAAAAACAACAAAAATCAGTTTTTCCATCTCGAATCAGAAGTATGCAGTTGACGTGTCCTTTAGCCAGACTCGACTTAGTTTTTCTTTTTCAGTTTGGGTCTGAAATAATGCATTTAAACACCACAGTGACACAACAATACAAGCTGCAGAATGGCTTTTTTGTCCGTGAATCGTGGCAGCTTAAGAGGCTTCAGGCCTGTGAAAAGACTGTATGACGTTGAGATAAAGCTAGCCTGGCCAACCATCCATCTTTCTCAATGAGAAATCCGTCTGGAATTGCGGGGCTTGAATCCAAATATGAAGGCGGGACTAACAGGCACAGAGTAAACCAATCACAGATAAAACAGACGTGACGCTTTTGTTAGAGAAACTTAAGAATACAGGCTGTAATCTGTCATTCAGTCCTTATTTTTTAATCAAGTAAACAACCGACAACAGGTGTAAAGAGATTTGTGGACTTGGAACTGACTTTGACACATGACAAAAAGAAGCGTGTGACGCATTGCGAAACACCCGCCTCCAACACTTGTGAATGGTTCGGTATAGAATAGATCGTGCATATTTCACAGCGACTGGCCAAATTCCAAACTGTTTTCTCTGTATCGAATACACTGAGAAAACCGAATGGCTGCCCAGGCTAAGATAAAGCGGCAAAAGTATTCTAAATATAGTGCACATATAGATGGGTATTTAGGCGGGCCTTTATAAGGTGGTAAAACCAGTGCTGAAACTCAACTCTTTCAGAGCCTCATGTGGTTCTAAATGAGTGTGAGTCTCTGTTGTACGGATGTCCCTAAACGACTCGTGAGTCTCATCCACCCCAGGACATTCAGATACTGATCACCACACTCTCAGCCTCTTTCTGGCTTTGTAGCTGTTTTCAGAATTCTGCAGTGGGTGGAATGAGACTCACAACATTAAATACACTTTAATGCACACACTATATTCATTTCTCAAAAAAAAAAAGTAAAAGAAATAAATGGCTGAAGACCAAAACATTAAATAGATTTCAGCCATTTATGTGGCAATTGCTCTCATTGACAAGTAACACTGATGTTAATAATACTCGGTATTGAAGTCCCACAGCTTAGCTTTGATCCTGTTAATCACTCCCCTGAAACACTATTACAGTTTGCCTGAGTCCCAGTTTTTGGCTAATGCAGTCATTCTCTGCAGCGTTATAGCCAACGTTTGCCCAGTGCTTTCATTCACATCACATGCAACTGTCACAGTGAATAACAGAGACCTTCCGACAGCCTCATGCACGTTCAGTTCTTCTTCTTTTGCGTCTGTGTGTCCACTTATCTTTTTTTTTCATTATGTTTTTGCCATTAATGAGGCTGAGATCATAGTGACAAGAGCATGTGGATCTCCGAGGTCCTATCAGCAGAGAAACAGGCCATGTGATAGTGTGGTTTTCTCACTGTCATCCCCAGGAGTCAGTTCTGTAAGAATTGAGGCGGGGGAGTTGTGAATCTCCCTGACTGAATCCAGCCAGCCAGCCTGCTGCAAAGTCTAATAATGACAGTGACCTCACCCGTTTACTCTTATTGTATTGCCTCTGGACTCATCACAGCAACAGTTTGTGTGCATCTGCGACTGTGTATGTGCCTGCGGTTTCTAGCTCAGAATGCACTTTACACACCTTTGTATCTGTGTTAAAGGTTGCTACAGTGTGCTGGCAGACTATGAGATCCACAATCCAATTCTGTTGTCAGAAAATAAGAAGAAGAGCAAATCCATGCAATGGAATTGATGTAATGCAAGACAAGACTGACCCCTGCATTACTGAGGCCACATCTCTAGACAGCTTGTCTGTTAACCCACTCCTTACTCCCGCCGAACTTGAATAATAGTCTGTTGTGGTGGTTCCTGACATTTTTCAGCTGGAAACACAAGATAAAATGTTATGTCTCCTCTGGACCGACATTTATGAAATCATATCATAAATGACATATTTGACTTTGTTTTCATTTTGCTGCATCATCTTGTGTCATTTTTTTCTTCAATACACTTTTTGCATCATTTTTGTCTTTTATCTTGTTTTCATCCTATTACATCCTCAAGTTGTTTTCGTATTGTTGGGTCTTGTCCACCTCAGGCCTTTCCCCTACATTTTACATGGGTTGATGACGTCAACTTTTCCAGATAACACTACTTAATTAGAAACGTTAAATCAAATGCCATGTTATTCTTATTGATTTTACTCTACAAATTGGTGACCCAGTAAAAAAACAGCTCTATGACCCACTTTTGGTTCCAATCCTATTTCCAGATAAGGTTAAATGCTTTAAATGCCTAAAACATTGTTTAAGTCTGCTCTCATTGGTGCACATTTTGATAATCAGTGAATGCTGGAATCAGTTCACTGTACTGTTGAGTGTTACTGTGCATTTCGTCATAAAAGCTGGACAATAATATTAATACATTTAATTTAGAATTTATGTAATTTCCTTTTATGCACAGATCAAAACAAACTCATTCATGCATACTAACTGACCCTTGAACTACATAACAATCACAAATGGGTATATTTTTTGTCGCCTGTTGTCCTTATCAAAGATGTTTGGTAATCCCACGACCCAAACACTGATTTATTTTATTTAACTTTTTATGTCAGTTGAGTGTAAAGTAAGGACTATAAAATCTGGCATTTGGCCATACATTTATTGAAGGTTTTTCTTAGGCTCTTTGCAGTGCTTCAGCTCTGCATTTAGCACAATGATTTCATCATGTTTCTGTTTGTTTTTTTTTTTTTTTTTTTTTTTTTTTTTGCAGTTTTTGAGTTCTGAGCCTCAGATACCACAGGGTTTAATTGTAAATGAATATCAGAACTGCAGAAAATAGAAATAAATTGGCTTCTAATAAAATAAAATGCTTTCAACTACTTTCTTGAATAACTGTAATGCAGTGAAGTGATATACAATTACTGTGAGATAAATATACCAATGGAGTACAAATGATATAAAGGAGATTATGCTTGTTTGTATGTCTGTAGGATTAAATAAAAACTACTGCACCATTTTTTTTAACTTTAGAGAGCCATTGGCAAAAATAGAGCTTAATAGTCTGGTAAATAAAATAAAATAAAATGAAAAATAGTGTATAGGTTAATTTTTCTGTCAGTGCTCTTGACCATGGAACTGACGAATGAAAATATGGATTTGGTTCCCAGGCTAATTGCTAATGCTAGGTCCTGTGTGTTATTTGAAAGATGGATAAAATGCAGAGACTGAATATCAGAAAAGTACATTTTTGTATCAGTTTTGTGACGTTGCAGAATGCTCTACAACTGAGCAGAGTGGATTTCATAGCCCTGATGGGAGAGATTAGTGACTTGTTTGATGAATTTGGTTATTTTTGCTTTTGGTAGAAAGACAAAAAAAAAAAAGAGATCTAAAAATTCATCTGTGTTTGGTCCATAGTTTGGCTACATGATAGATGGTAGAACTGCTATAACTGGGCCATGACTGTTGCAAAACCTCAAAACTGTGACACTTCTCCCATAGGAATCCATTGAAAAAGATCAGCCTCTGATCTCCCTTTGAAGACCCTAGATTACACTGGGAGACTGGAGTCTTGTGTCTTTGGTCAGAAAATCATTCATAAAACACAGAGTGGCACCAGCTGATAGAAAGGAGGAAAACACTGGTCATAATTAGTGTTTTGTTTGTGCTGAAATAATATTGTGGAATGAAAAGAGGGGTTGACTACTGCCCTTGTTTGAGGTCTCTCCAAGTGCTCTTCTAGTTTAATCTTTTCTTTTTTTAATTGTATTTGTGTGTGTGTGGGTGTGTGTGTCAATAAACCTAAACCCTTAACAGCAACTTAAACATGGTAATACGTCCATGCTGCTGTCCTGTTTGATCCCCTAAGACTCTGCTTGCTGTTTGAAGTCCCTACTTGAAAGGTCTGATCTGAATACTGTGGATACCACAGAAACTCTGCAAGCAGTGATTACACACTGATTAATGAGCCGCTGTAGACACGCACACACTGTACACACAAACCTTCACACATACACACACTAACTTTCTAAGCCACACATAAATGGACTATGCCGAAGTCAGTCTGTCACAGCATACACACTCTAATTCATCCTTGGCTAGAGTTTTTTGACTTCAACAAAGTTTTTAATGATCATTTTTATTTGTCTCATCACTCAACACTGAATCTCTTTGTTGTCAAAAACTGATCTGTTTTCTTTTTTTCCAACAGTATCTGCTGAGATCCTGAAAAGCAGTTTGACCACAATGGAACGTCACATTCAGAGGCTGGAGAACGACATTGAGAACTTTCCCAAGACGGATGACAAGCAAGATAAGTTTGTGGAAAAAATGTCCATATCCTTTTATTGGAATAGTTTTCAGCATTGCACAGTTCTGAGACTTTTACTCTTTTACACAAACATTGTATGGCATCGTATTAGAGGATTCATTGTACTGGTTTGTCCACAGCAGTGGCGATGGCATGTGCTATTTGTGTTCTGCCTGGCAGTGGTAAGCAGTTTAAGTCACTTGGTGTGATAGGTGGCACCCAAGGGATCTTGGGGAATGGATCTGACTGCCGTGCTGTGAGATGTTGATCAGATCTCTCTCTTCACTCCTCCCTGAGTCCCTAGAGTGAAATCATGCCTTTGGCTATTTTTACTGCACTGTGCCATCACTGCCTGTCCCCTGGGGGACTCTAATAGGGGCTGTAGCCCCTCACACCAACTTATCGCCTATCCCTGATTTCATCTCCTGACCGGCCACGAGTCTCTACACACAGCCATCCCTGCACTATCGTCTCTGTGGCACCTCTCCTGTTTCGATAACAGAGTGTTTCACTTAAACCCAAGCATCTTGGCTCCCAAATTGAATTAGCCATGTCTCTGCACTTTCTTGAATGCCCTTTCTCAGATGAAAGGTCCTCACTGTATAGGTTTGATCAATAGTGGAAATCTAGCCTTGTTGTCAATACCCTGAGGCTAGGGTGGCTTTCATGACAAAAACAGAAAAGCAGACAACAGTTACTGTTGTCTTTGTCTAAAGCATTATTAAAAAGGGAAAGGAATTACTCAATAGTAATTTAGCAAGTGAGTAGGTGTTTCCATATGCTAGGCACTTGCATAAAAGACAGCATTTAACCTGATTTTTGCTTCCTTTTGTTTGAGATTTATTGAGGCTGACTTTGCACATTGGGTGGTATAAGAGTAATAGCCTTCTAACACATTAACAATCTGCTCCCAGTCAAAGAAGGGCACTTAAATTTGTGTAATTAAAAAAACTGAAGCAGAGATCTCCCTGGTGGCGGCTTGGAGGCAGAGCAGGCAGGCAGGAAAGCTGCTCTGCCCCCCGATGTCAGTATTGATTCCCAGGCTCCTTCGAGAACTGGAGCCTTGAGTGCGAGGAAATGGAGAAGTGTAGATATACTGCGGCATGGCTCTCCCTCACTGTCTGGGGTTCCTCCCCGGAGAGTGGCAGAAAGAAGCTGGCCATGACCTGAAAGACCTCACTTCCTCCTTTTTCCCCTTTTCCTCATCTTACCTCATCAAATTTTGTTGCTAGCAATGAGACTTCATTTTTACCTAGGGCAAAATTCTTATAGTTTATTTTAATCAGAAACAGTTTGATCTATTTTTTGGGACGCAGAAGCATCAAGGCACAGGAGAGATTTAAATGATGAAAAGTGCTCATTTTTATCTTCATTTGGCTCCCTGGAGTGTTTGATCTGAATTTCATCTCCTGTGTATAATTAAGTCATAAAATAAATAATAATGTAATTGGAATGACAAGATGTCTGCAAAAGTTTGCCACATTCCCTCTACTGCATACTATGTACAGTATATCCACATATATACAATATGTATATACCAGTCTGTACTTTGCTCGGAACGTGTGGAGTACAATTATGTTCGGTACAACAGACATTTGAAAGTCTGTAAACAGATTAAATAGATAGAAATTGACTGTGTGTAAAGCCGCCTCTCTGAAGTCTGTCAACTAGGTTTCCTCACACTTAATACCACCTATGATATCAGGTGTTGGGCTGTTTAGTGCAAGCAAGCATGATGATGAAACTGAAACCACAGACACATACAACAAACAGTGAGATAAAGAGATAAAGTGCAAACTGTGTTTGATTTGCTGAGGTTTTAAGTACCACTGTTTGCAGTGAGCTTATGTAACGCTCTAATCTGTGTTGCACAGCCAAGTATGTGAACAATGACAGTGAGTGTGAAATGCAGTGCTATATATTTTGGGTTGACACGTAAAGCAGGCGACATACCAAGGCAGACATACCTTTTTTAAACTCTTCTCCAGGATTAAAAAAAGGATGTTGGTTCCTTGAAGCATGACAGATGGAAGAACAACAACAGCTAAAAGTCGTGCATTTGATGCTTGAGCAACCCTGAAAAAGTTAAGTGAAGCTCCATTGTCTTGACTGTTGGGCAGAGTGATGAATGAGTCAGTCTGTTTGTGTGTGTGTGCTTGTTTGTGTAAGAAAGGGAGGAAGGGAGTCATTTACAGTGTATGTTTAGGTGAGTATATGTGCCTCTGTTTCACACTGACTCTTGTCAGCTTTTTCTTGAGATTAATTTCAGGAGGCCTTGGTCACTGCAAGGTATTTTAAATGTAATATGCGCCCCAAAGCACCATAGTTTTAATTAAACCTTCAACAATAAATTATGTGTTGTGTTTTTTCACTGTGCATGATTAGTGTATCTACTTTGTTTCTAATTTTCAGGTTTTTGCCAGTTAAGAAGTCTGATAAATTTCTGACAAACAGTTTCTTCAGTCTACCATATTTATCAGTGACATGCTTGCATTTCAGGGTAGATTATGAAATATTGTAAAATATTCACCACAACTCATCAGAAGCAGTTATACAATTATAAATGAGAAATGTATAGAAAGAACAGAATGAAGCATAGATGAAAAGAAGGAAGGAGGGAAAAACAGAAAGCGAGAGAGAAAGTAGAGCTTAGAGGAAGCACTTCATTTGGCTTTATTGATACATTTTTCTCTCTCCATTACTGTAATGTATGCAAATGACTGAATGGGGTGTTTGTTCAGCAGTTTAGTGATCTCTATCTGTCAGAAGTAATGGGAGCCCACAAAGGCTGTAGAGTTGAGACACAAGCCCCCAGAGAGCAGTATTTCACCAGTGAGGCTGTGGCTATCACCTACACATACACACCCATTTGCACTGCTGGATATGATAGAGTAGAGCTGGAGCCTTAGAGCGGGACTCTGCATACTGGAATATTAATGGTAGTGAGGTGGCTCAATGGGAATGATGAGAAACTGGACTGAACCTTGATAGATGCCTGGACATGTCCAATACATCTCCCACCGCTGGACTCAGTGCCTTATCCCAACCCACTGATATTTAGTTTAACCTGATATTTCCCAGAAGGCCAGAGACAGAGGCCATCATTCTGCCCCATCTTCACACACCCTGCATGACAGAGAGATTTCTTCTGCAGCCAATTTCATTTTCGGACTTGGCTTAACAGATTTTGCCAGTCTGAACTTTTTTTGTAAGTTAAAAATAACTGCGATGAAATTAGAAAAACAGGTTCACAAACTCCTGTGGTATGCCTAACTTTAAAAATAAATAAATAATAATAATAACGACAATAATAATAAGTGTTGTGTTAAGTTGGTGACCCAGTGTATCTGCTAACAAAGTTGTCGATCATACGTGTGAATGTTGTGCAGCCGTTGAGTTTTCATGGTAAAACGAAGCTGTTTCTCATTGTCTTGTATTTAAGTGAATCAAAGGCAGATATTCATAATTCACCCAGAATGTCAACAGTTTGTTCTTTGGTGAATTATCTATATGTAAGGTATTTGTTGGATCTAAGCAGAAACACATTTCTACATTTATTTATACATTAACAGTATTTGGGAATAATAATATTGATATTGATAACTGAAATTATAATGATTGTGACCGCAGTGGACTTACATCTGAATATATTTGGTAACTGAGTATATTTTCAAAAAAATAGCTCATATGTTGTATTTACATCTGGTGGAGATGTCATCGATTATCGAAGGCTTTTCAGTGATGGAAATCTAAAAATATTTTCTGATATCAGAGAGGGGCTCTAAGATTAGATTGCATTGTATTACTTCATATTTTTCAGTTTTATTGCCTAGTTAAAAAAAACCTATTAGAGAGATAATCAAAATGTGTTCTTGTAATGAACAGTTACCTACGTTAGTACAGGGTTACTCAGGTTAAACTCTTCCAAAATTATAATCACTGTGTGCTACAGTACTGTGCAGACATCCTTGTCCAGCATTATATTTGTTGGTTTATTAAAGTTCTAATAACCACACGTATACGTTTCTCAGTTTCTGTATTTAGACCCAATCTGTATATGTGTGAAGTATGTACAACATTAAAAAACAGAAGTTTCAGAGGACAAGTTGCTTGTATAAACCAAAGCGGTTGTATTTAATGTGATTTAAGTTATGAGACAATATGAGATTTATTGCATTCATTTTCTGATGTTTTATACCAGGTTTCATTCAACACATATCAGATGTTTCTAACGGTTTGTGCTGCTTCTTGTCATGGGGTCAGAGGTCACATTAAATAGTGATTTTAATCTTTACAACTCATTTAATTCAGTTTTTGCTGCCTTTTAAAGCTGTGAATATATTCCATGTATTTTCTTGTTGTATCAAAAGACAAGAGAATGATACATAAATATTGTTTCTGCTAATTTCAGCCGTGCATAAACAACAAAGCTAGAAGTAGCCTGAGACTTTTGCGTAGTACCGTATAAAATGTAGTTTATTCTGTCCTATTCTAGTTTTTAGCGATAAAGTGACAGCTGTTAAAGTAGTGAAGCTTTGATACCAGGTGCTGAAAAGGAAGTGTCAACTCCTCGGCTCCTCTAAAGCCCACATACCTAAAAATCACAGCTTTTTACACCAACTTACTCCACCCACACTGGGTCACTTCAGGACTAGCCTATAATACCACCTTTGCGGCTTGAAAATCGACAGATGCATTTTTACTGGTACCACCTTTTTGTTGTTTCCAGATACTTCAGCTTGATTTAGTTCACACTTCAAAGACGGGGGTTCACTACAATGCATTTATGAATGGCTCTTGTCAAATAGCAACAGTTTGGGAGTCTGTTAGCTTCAGGTTAGACTGTGTGCAGATACTGCTTTAGCTTGTATCGGCACTAGGCACTTAAGGTCAAATAAATGGTTGTTAGTGGAACAGTTGTTCTATTTAGCAGAGTGCTGAGTTTAAACAGCAGAAACATCCCCTTTTAGAGCTTGTTTGGTCTTGAGAAGCAGTGTTGTTCGGAGAAATTATCCCACTTTTAGTGCACATTTATTTTTTGGAATGAGAAGTCAGTCAGATTATTTACATAATCATCATGCTTAGTTCTGTATGTTTGTATATAAGAAAACTGGGTTAAAATATGCTGGTGGCACTTTGAGGAGCTCCTTATAATTTTTAAAGCACCAATACACAAACACACCCCTCCCTTTTCATACAAACACACATAAGCTTTCTTTCTTAATCACAACATTCCTTCAAGCCCACACCACCCCCCACCCCCCTCCTGCCCCGCCCCAACCCCAACCTAACTGTATCCTCCACTAATGAAATTCATTGTAAACTGTGTGGCCAATTAACTGAAGCACAGATAAACCATAGAGCCTTTTAATTATCCAAATTTCAGTTAAAACCTGTGTAAATAATTGGAGGTGCTTAAAACAGTTTCCCTGCCTGAGTTCTGTTTCTGTATCTCTCACCTCAGATAAAGCAACGGAAAAATGCAATCACTAGAACAAATAGTCACCTTTCATGTAGCTTTCTGCATGTGGCAATAGATATTAAGATTTTAATTAACACATTTTAATGGTTGTGTGTCTGAATAAACATACCCTTAAATTAAGATTGTAATTCTAATAGTTATTATTGCGGGAAAAAATAACACAAACTGTAAACGGGGAAATAAAGGTTGGAGTAATTATGCTGGTGAAACCATTTTTTTTCCCATTGAAATGCTGTTTTATTACCTTTGATGACAAATGGGGCAGTCCATCTCAGATCACCCAATAAAATGGTATTTTTAAACCTCACCGCCCCCAATTTTTTAATTAAATTTGTATATAGGTACTTCATAGCCAGAAAAGCCAAAATTTCAGACTTTAACTTTATCGGACCATTGGTTTATGAGATATGGCAATTAAATTTTGTCACTTTTTGTGAAAAAGGCCGTGGCAGCCTAATTTCAAATTGCCATAACTCAGCAACCACTGGTCCGATTTTAAAAAGCAAGGTATTTCTGTAAATGGGAGACTATAAGGAATCTAAATCTAGGATTCTGTACATTTGGATACTCTTGAGTTGGATAACCTTTTGATTTATATTTTGACCTTGAAATTGACACTGTAGGAAACGCCCGACCTCTTTGAAACCACATGAAAAATGTAGCCCTATGTGTCAATGACAACATATAAAAAATTGGAGGGATTTTCTTTTTTTATACTTCAGCAAATTGGGATAAACTATAGGCCTACCTCAAGATTCCTAGTAAATTCTGTGTATTATGAGTGCAGAAGATGTGTATACAGAGCCAAGTGTTTTATTTCTTTAAAACAAAGGAAGAACAGTCATAATTCTCATTTCCTTGATGTTTTCTACATTAAATACCTCAGAGAAATGTAAGTACTCCAGAGTTTCATAAACTTATTGATTTTGATTGATCTATAACTTTGTAGTATTGATGAAAAAGAAGTACTTAGACATGTACTATGACTTTTACTTTTGAAGTTAACCAATGCAGGATTAATGCATGTGCTCCCTTGCCTTATGAATAAGGAAGTTTGTTAAGTTCTAAAAACTCAAATTTGCCTTTGTTACTTTTACATAAGCGTGTTTGAAATCATTTGATCATGTTTCTGATGAGGTCTTTTTATGTCCATTAGTGACCAGGTCAGCTGAGGTTTTATCAGACTATGTCAGACATGAATCTAGATTGCGTATCTCCTTTGTCTATTGCAGGGAGAACTGTAGCTTCCATTCTGATAATGACCCTGTCACCAAAACACTGTACAAGAACCACAGCTCCAGCCATTCAGACAGTTACAAACCAAGATGAACAGACATCTAGTGTTCATAAGACTGAGGCAGTTGTGAAATGTTCATTGACTTTTGGTTTGTGATTGACAATATTTATTGGAATACATCACCTTGAGACACTGTGTATGGAAGTATAGAGAAATGACACTGAATGGATCCCTGAAGGAATGGGCATGTCAGCTTCTACATGGTATTGCATGAAAATAAAAAAGAAAATCCCTCCAGTTTTTTTTTAATATGTTGTCATTGACACATAGGGCTACATTTTTCATGTCAAAGAGGTCGGGGATGTCCTACAGTGTCAGTTTCAAGGTCAAAATATAAATCAAAATGTTATTCAACTCAAAATTACCCAAATGTACAAAATAATGCTAGATTTAGATTCCTTGCGGTCTCCCCTTTACAGAAACGCCTTGTTTTTTCAAAAATCAGACCAGTGGTTGCTGAGTTACAGCAATTTGAATTTAGGCTGCCACGGCCTTTTCCGCAGAAAACTGAAAAAATGAAATTGCCTTATCTCAAAAACTGCTGGTCCGATAATGTTAAAATGTTACATTTTGGCTTTTCTGACTATGAATTACCCATACCCCAAATTTCATCAAAATTGGAGAAGGTGGGGTTTAACTCATTGGATGAACTGAGGTGGACTGACCCAAATGTTCAATGGCTATAACCACAGTCATATCCTTTTTAAATAACCTATGTACACAATGAACTGGCATTGTTACAGAGTGACTCAACTGAATTATATTAGATTATTAAATGAATCCATTCGCTTACAGAGGATAAAGCTGACGGAACAAAATAGTGCAAACCCAATGTTACATAGACAATACATTGAGAATAATGCTATGAACCTGCCACCATGCAATACAAACTTTTTAGTTAAAATAAGCTATATTGTAATAACTAACTTTTTCAGGTGTACTGTGTTCACTGTATACCATATCATAAAGGAACTTTTCAAATACCTTTCTAGTATTTATTTTTCATCCATTTCAGTATGCATACCGCACCTTTATGGATTAATTAATGTTTCATTTTATATTTATGATATTCATTAAATTTGTAATGTCTCATAACAAAAATTAGTTTAGCACAATGTGCATTAATGACATTTCAATGTGATGAAGCATGAGGACATGATATAAATAATACTGCAATTTTGTAGTTTCAGTTTTTCAGCTCTTCCACTTTTGATTAATTCAAGCTAAAATTGTGCGCATAGCTCTTAACTCAGACAGCTCAGACAGAACAAAATTTGATCCACAAGACACATGTCAGCCATAAAAAAAAAAAAAAAAAGTCAAATGATAGATTCCACAGAACGTACATGTACAACTTGTGTCAATAGACAGAATCATGTTTTTATCTCCGTGTCTGGTGTCTGTCATATCCACTGCCAGGCAAAAGGCCCTTTAAGTGCCCTCTGGTCATTTGACTGAATTCCCTAGAAGTTCACCAATCAGTATCTTGTTAGTCTTTGACACTCGGCCTGATGTGGCAGCTCCATTAACCAGTAGAGTAAGCTTGCTGACAGGCCACCTCAACTGTAGCTCCCAGGGGCAACATGGGAGATGGGGGTGGTGGTGCTGGAGGCGCACCCATGATATACACTGCATCTCCCCTTTTGCTCCTGAGTGAACAACTGTCATATTCCACTGATAAAGTCTCCATGCCCTGCCAATCTTTGAGGCCATCCTATGGGATCTACTGCAGCCCATTGGATTTGAGGCCTGATGAATTGTTGAATTGTTTTCTCACACAGAATAAAATCCTACTAATGTGGTGGTAGCCTCTTAAGCCCAGTTGCCTCCAGTGCTGTGTTTCCATGGCAATGTTATGCAATACTTGCAGCAATATACATATTCTTTACATTCATAACCATAAGAACATCAGTTAAATGCCCAACAAAACCAATTGTCGAACAGAACACAGCCAAACAACAACCACTTTAGTGAGCAAATATTAAAACAAGCAAACAGTCAAAGACCAGCATATGTCATGAATGATTTCACGAGACAAGACCAATGTGACAAACTGTGCAGAGCTAAGCTAAGACTAAGCAGATGCAACAGTACAAGGATTATTTCTTTACTGCTAAAACTCACTGAACAAACCAAAGAACTGCAAAATTAATAAAAATAAATAAATGAATCAAATAAATAAGTTATTTTATTAATAAATTATTGGACTATTAAATTATTATCATGAATTGTGTCTTACTGTTGGTGTTTTCCGATCATAACTTGGTTTTAAATAAATTAAGCTTCTGCTATTGGCTAATCCATTGTTTTGTGTTACATTAAAGTGATTCCCACAAGAAACAAGTGCCCCAGGGTTTAACAGGTTAAGTGTCTGTGAACACCACATGTGAATATACCACATTATATGCTTTCCACAATCATTTCCTCCAAAATGTATTGCTCAGTTAATTTCTTTTATTTTTGTGATTCCATGTGTCGCTCAGCTGCTGTACAGCATGCGTTTATTGGCCCACGTCTCCACGATTATTTCTGCTCTACAGAAAGTCAGGCTAAGGACCCAGTGGCAGCAGCACCAATCTGCACCTCATTACTTCCCCAAAAGGCCTGGGCTTAGTGCAGGGTAATAGACAGAGGCCCAGTCGCCCTCATTTGTCATGGGCTCCTGGGTTTGATGCAAAGCCCCCCTTGAGCACTTGTTGCTGAGCTCTAATCCTGCAGTAGACACCAGCCACGCTTCTCTGCTTAGCCATCCCCACTCTCCACCGTCATGGCTCATGATTTCACTTTCATTTGATGTTTTAATGAAATCCCTGAGACTCAGTTGAATGGCAGGCCCATTGTTGGCAAATTATTCTATCAAATGCAAGTGGATGGGAAACGTGACTAGAGTTATTTGTCTGGTAAATATGAGCCACTGAGGGTTTACTGTTGGGGTTTTTTTTTGTTTGTTTGTTTGTTGTAATTTTTTTTAAAGCATCAAGATCACAATAGAAGATGGTTGGAGTTAAATGAAACAGGTTGAATCCCAAGGAAATATAGATAGGCTAAATGGTACACAGAAAGCTGTTTTCATCTTCTTTATAGTCCTGTGTGATATGATTCACTCTATTTCTCTAATAAGTAATAATAATACTGCAGTATTTATAGCAGGGGGGGATTTTAAAATGAGTTGGTTGAAACCTTATTAAATCAGGTAGATAGTGCACAGCAGACATTTATACAATGGCTGACATTTATTCATGTGCAGAGCAGTATATTACCTTTTTGTTGTGCCTTATGTTGAAAATAAGTGCTATGGGGCAGCACCCAAAAGACTGGGGAAAGCTTCTTGATAAAAAGGCCCGAGTATCATTAGCTAAAGTTGCTGTGTGTGCCAGTTGAAAGTCTCTCTAAAATGTAAATCAAACTAATGCCCACACACATTTTCCTCTTTCCCAACAGTAATGTTATTTCTTTTTTGCTGATGCTGTCGAGGGATTAGAATGTTTTTCTGCATTTGCTACTGGGCTTTGTTGATTTCTAACTTTGCTCACTGGTGGCTATTGTTCCTCTCACCACGATAGGTCCCAGAGATCATTGTATCTGCATGACTGCAGGCCATCTCTCCTGAAGCCTGCTCATATACGTAACCCCACAAACGATTAGCAGAACTTATTGACTGCAATTGCACGCTTTGGAGCAATTAGGCGCTTCATTATGCAAATAA
Source organism: Apogon hyalosoma (assembly GCA_037367295.1). Taxonomy (NCBI): domain Eukaryota; kingdom Metazoa; phylum Chordata; class Actinopteri; order Kurtiformes; family Apogonidae; genus Apogon; species Apogon hyalosoma. The sequence goes on from JAPQRP010000002.1 coordinate 17,950,992, forward strand.
AGTGTGCTAATTGCCTCACGTTTGCTAATTGATTATAAGATACCGTATATAGTGGAAATCAGGGTGGACTCCTTCAAAAAGATTTGGTCTCCATCACTCTAAGAGGTGAATAACAGAGGCCCATTTCCCCTGCATGTCACTGTGCACTGAGCTCTGCGAATTTGAGACGCAATGGAAAAGTCGGAGGTGAAAGAGATCTCTAATTACAATGAATCTGTGACAGTCAGAAACACTAACAGTTACAAACGGCAATCTGATGGTAATCAACAGGGGATTCTCCATTAATTGGCAAAATGAGGCTCATCAATCACACAGAGGGGGAATGCTGCACAGACAGTATCCTGTCAGAGTCACCCACTGTGGGGGGAGCAGCGTGACGCGTGTCTCAGGGACAGAGTCATGTAGAGAAGGAACACTTTCTCCTCTCTCTCTCTCTCCCCCTTCTCTCTCTGTTTCTCACCACATGTGGCTCTCAGTAGACATCTCTCCAACTCATTCTGACAGGCTTTGTTTTTCCTTGTCGCATTTCAAATGGGGATTGGCTGGCATTCTCTGCCAGTCAAGGCCGAGACAGAATTGTCAAAACACACTGTTGAATTTCAGCTTTTGGAGGATATTCTTTGCTGATGACATGTGCTGAGAGGCTTGTTACCCCATACGCTCTTTCCTTATTCAAGCTCTCACAAAAATACTGGTACTGCTTATTTTCAACTCAGGAGTCCTTGATAATTTTATTGGATAAGAATAACTTTTTGAAAACACTGACAACTATCTTTGTGGTCTTGATTGGGAGAAACTTTTGAATATTGCTCTCTTTTTTTAGAAAACGCCATTGTGTGGGGGCCAGCGAATTGACTCCAACTGAACCCTATAACTGTTCTTGTTGTTTCTGGTGAGCAATCTTCAGCATTGATTAAACAATGCAAATGAACGTCAGGTCACATAATATCCTGCCTCTGTCTACTGGTCAATAAATATAGCCTGACAAAGATTGACTTTTTTTTTTATCAATTGAGCCAATCAATGCACTGTTTCTAGACTTTATGTCACATGCTTGGTTCAGGGCAATAACAGGAAAAGCAGGACTGAAAGAGTCACTGCTCGCTGTTTGCTTCATTTTGCTTCATGTTTTTATGTGCCACACACTGCCAACCCTGACTTGACCGACAGTAATTTCACTCGATATGTGCACATATTGCCGCATTAGCACATGTTGTATGTTGATACAATCGTTACCTCTTTCCAATGCATCAGGCCAGTAATGTGTCTGGCATGTCACAGCAAATGGAGCACTCACAACTATCTTGATAGCTGTAACCGACAGGGTGAATATACCGCTAGTCAAAACAACAGTCATACATGTGTGGGTTTTTTATATTGTCAATTAACCTTTAATTAGCGGCATAGGGATTGATATTATACATACGCTGACCTCTAGAAATGTTAGTGGGTCTGTCAATGATGCTCCATGAAAATGATTACATGAAATTGGTCCCTTTGTTGTAAAGAGGTCCCTATTGCTGCACAGCTGACACTCACAGCGACACACTAAGAAAGACACATTTAACATATTGCCGTTAGCTGCAACAGCGGTGACATTAAAATAAAATTGGATCAGGGACATAATGTGGTGGTTGATCCTCAGCCCCTCGTTCTTGCACATACACACATACGTGACTGCTGACTGTATACTGTGGGGTGTCTAAGCCCTGTCATTTATCGGCAACAGGGATGTGAGAGTTGCATCTGCTACCTGAACCAGAAGCTGACCTTGAATTGACTTACTCTGATGAAGACTTATAGCTGATCCCTTGGCTTTTTCCCTTGATGCCTTGCAGCTTTCCATCCTCACTTAAGAACATAGGCAGAAACCAAAGACACCATATATCTTTTTTCCTGGGGCGCTCTACACTCCAATACTACCCATGAAACTTGCAGTGGTTACAAAAATATAGGCACCTTCCCTGAATTTTTGCACAATTTCTCATCCTTACAAGACATATTTTACAATGCATGTTACACTTTTATTTTAATCTTAAATCTTTGCATAACATAATCCAAAATAATTTACAGCAAAGCAATTATTGGTGATGTCTTCATTCCATTACACAGAATTCTAAAATGTATAATTAACTTCCACATTGAAAGTGCCCTTTTTTTTGGTTTGTTTGCGTTTTTACATTTCAATATGTACTGTCTGAACAAAGGTCTGTGGCAAATGCACATAGTGTTTGGTGGGTTCTACAACATTTAGCATCATTTGTTTTACTACACTGATTTAGAACAAACACATTTACGGAAGTAAAGCTGGAATATTTGTTATGAATGGAAATAATAGTATATGCACCAGCAGCATTTGTTTTAACTTTTCTACTTTTACGCTGTATATTGAATAATAATGACGTTTGGTGTAAAGAAATTTAATTACAATTTACACTAACTACTTTAAAGTCATCTCCTCTTACTCTTCATCAAAACTTCAAAATCCTAATGAGACTGTCAAAATCTGGTTTATTCTATAATTGAAGTGAAATCTCATACACACCTCAAATATATTTTAACACACTAACTGTGTTGCCTGCTGTAATGCTGATTCAGACACATTTCCTTCCAACAGTTTCCTGGTGTTGCATGCCACAGAGCAAGTGCAGGTGTGAAAACAGGCATCCAGAGGGGTACTTAGGAACAGGCGTTTACTGGAGGGACATATTGGTTAGTGCTGCCGCAGCTCAACAGGATGAGAAACTGTTGCACAACAACACTCTGCGGTTGCCACCATCAAAACACCAACTTACAGGTTGTGCATGTCTTTGAAAATATGCAGTCAAATAGGAGGGTCTGCACAGCGGAGCAGATCATACCAGCGATCAGCTTGATTGAAAACTGGTTGGATAGGTTTCTGTATTGTTTCTGGAGGCGAGCAGAAACGTGATGTAGCAAAATAAAAAATAACTTAAGCAATTTGAATGACTGACCGTAGTTTTTATGTGCTCTGTGGGCTGAATGTGCTCTTGGGGCATGTTTGTGATGAATAGTACAGCAGGGGTTAGAATGCCTCAGGCTTGTTTGATCCACTGGTCGTATTCTTAAACCTCTGTGAGCAAGGTCATGATACTCCATCTGAAACATAATTCTATTTGCATGTGCTCTGTTGCCCTACTCCTACAGTTTACATGGACAAAGCTGATACTCAAAGTCTGATTTAAAAGAAATTCTCGGTGTGATATGACTTTATCTTCACCCTCAATCTGTGTAATGCTACCATTTTAGTCCCCCCACCACCACCACCACCACCAGTGACAGTGTACAAATTTTTCAAGTTACCTCCTTCATTCAGTAAAAATATTCAACCTTTAAATTAATCACTGACGGTTAATTGTTATCTATGAACAAGACAGTAACAAACATATTTTACTCGTTTAATCCCTAAATTCACTTAGCTCTCTATTAATGAATGTGTTTAGGTGTAAAAGTGGTGCATTTAAAAAAAAATGTGAACAGGTTAGATTTTCACAGAACAGGCAGCTGCTTAAAAACACCTTTAATCACCCACTTGAACCTTTAAACCACTTGATTATGCTTAACCTTCTGTGGATCCACTATGATAATTTTTATCATATTAATCACTGTTGTCATGTCTGTATCTTTAATGCACTGCACATATGTTTGGTGAAGTGTTAAAGCTCTTTTTAATCTATAGATTATGGCATTTGCATAACACATGTCTTAGTGATGTTCTACTGTGTTTCTTTTCCTATTATAGGATTCAATTATTCCATTTGATGTGAGATTGTACTGAAAGGTTATAATGTTACTGAAATAAGACAGATACAGATCAACTTTATTTATCCCTAGAGGGAAATTCTTTCAACACACCATTAAATAGCACACCTTTACCGAAATTACGTTTAGTTTTGGCTTAAAGCTAGTAATATTTCCTAGCCATAATCGGTGTGTCACCTGTCATTCAATGAAGTCACAGGTATTTGTCCCAAAAAACTAAAATTGATCAAATCTGTCCAGTTAAACAAGTCAAATGAAGGACAGGAAAGGTTTATGTGGTAATTATTCCGTCTGTACAAACTCACAAACCAAAACATACACCAAAAAACTGTATCCTACCCAAAGGGCTGTTGGTTAAAAGTACCATATTTCAGCTTGGATTTTATGTTCACCAGCAAAAATGACGTGCATAATCATCTTCCTTGTCATGGAAATGAAAGAAAACACACACAAAAAAAACTTTAAGATGCTTTGCATAGATTAAATAATAGTGTATTGTTCCTATGATATTTTCTGAGGAAAACCAATGAGTAAATACTAATGATAAAAATCAACATTCAGGGCAAAATTATACTTGAATAGAAATACATTCACATTACCTCGTTTACATTAATTCTGGTTTCACTTTGGTTTTATAACTGAAACTGAAAATTGTGCTTCTTTACAATGATCTTACATGACTAATTGTGTACTCTGCTCTTACAGCACTCAGCTTATTGGTGTTTAATTGTAATAGTCACGGTGGAATCACAGGGGAAAGGCGCAGCAGATTAGAGGAGGGGGCTATGTCATGTGACCCAGTGTTACAGCTGTATGTGTCTGTGTGCAGGGGCGTTTAAGGGAATGTGGGAATGTGTTTACATGAGATAGCTGCAAGGTGATAGCCATGAATGAGGCGTTTCTATTGAAATGATTAAGATGATTGAGGACAGTGGCAAACTCATTCATCCCTGAGCAAGGTGATGAGGGACATTCGGTATGTGTGAGCGTTGGAGAGAAAAAGCCTCTGTGCATTCATTTATATATGTGTGTGTGTTTATGTGTCACAGATGTAGCACAAGTTGTGAAATGGGACTGGCACCGAGGCAGCCGGAGAGATGTGGAGCAATGCCCACAGGAGGGCCATGTCTTTTCACTGTACATCTGAACAGACAGCCAAATATTTATCATCACCCCAGCACAGTCTACGTTTTAATTTGACCTTAATCAAAGCAAAGTAAACAAATTCTCATTTTCAACTCAGCTTCCTGTTTTTTCTTGCTTTTCTTTTTTTTTTTGTCTGTTTAGGATTTGTTTCTGTCTAAAGTTATCGTCTTAATATGGGTTGAAATAAACAAGGCGTTGTTTTTTCAGGTTTCCACTGATGTGTTTAACCCACCACCGACCAAAAGCATCTACTGATATGAAGTGTTTAATACCTGTTGATCCACTAATCTTATCAATACATATAAATAATTTGTGTAAAATGCAGTTTGTCATCTTTTCATGGTCACGTATATGACCCATTTGGACACTCAGAAGCTTTGTAGTAAAGGTGAAAACACCGTCATCTTCTACAACATTTATCCACCAGTAAAACCCATGGAGTTGGATCGATGACAGTGGATGGAGACACTTGGTTTATGTTCAATTAATGATAGATTTTACTAAAAAAAAGTCCTGTTTTCTTCAGTTTTCTCTGTTTCTGATATAATAATGCTCAACTTTAACCCATAAAGACCCAGTACTACTTTCGTGGTACTTCCCAAATATTTTTTGTCTCTATATTTAACATTTCCTAAGTGATTTAACATAATTTATTGTAAAATAGTTATTGCATTTTTCCTGTGGAAATCATATTTTCCAATATTTAATGTACTGATCATATAGATGTTCATAAAAGCTCAGATTAAAGTTGATGATTATTATATCACAAACAGAGAAAACTGCAGCAAAAGTGACTTTTTCAGTAAAATATATCAATAACTGAACATAAAACAAGTGTCTCCATCCACTGTCATTGATCCAACTCCACGGGTTTTACTGGTGAATCAGTGTTGTAGATGACAGTGTTTTCACTTTCACTATGGAGCCTCTGAACGTCCAAATGGGTCATATCTGATGACCATGAAAATATTACAAACTGCATTTTATATCAATTATTTACATGTATTGATAGGATTAGTGGATCAACAGGTATTAAACATTTTAGATCAGTAGATAGTTTTGGTCAGTGGTGGATGGTTGGGTCTTTTATGGGTTAATCTGAGATTTAATGAACAACTGCATGTTCAGTGAATTTAATATAGGGAAATACCTGATTTGTAGTTAAAAATGCAAAATACAGAGTATAATATTAGAATAAATGGTAATAAATCAGTTAAAAAAGGGTAAAAATTGAGAAAAATTCATTTGGGAACTGATACAAAAGTACTGGGTCTTTGTGGGTTAAGCTGGACTTCAGTCAGTGCATCTCCACTGTCCAGCACATTCCCCTAAATTGCCTCTAGTGGGGAGAGTGGTTTGTGCAAATGGTATTTTTCACCCAGTTATATGTTCCAGCTATGGATACAGAACAGACAGTCAAATATGTATCATCACCCCATCACAACCTATGTTTAAATTTGACCTTAATCAAAACAAAGTAAACTTCTTATTTTCAACTTTGAAGCCTATTTTTTCATGCGTTTTTTTTTTTTTTTTTCCCTCTTTTTGTTTCTTTAGGATTTGTTTTTGACTAAAGGTAGTATATAAATATGGGGGCTAAGCAGGCAGAACAGATGTTTTTTGAGGTTTCCACTGATGTGTTTAAGCTGATTTTAATCAGTGTATCTCCACTGTCCAGCACATTCCTCTTAATTGCCTGAAGTGGGTAGAGTGGGTTGTGCAAGTGGTCTTTTTCACCGAGTTATACGATCCAGCTATGGATAGTTTTCCATTTAATCTTGAAGCAGGTAGTAGAGAAGTAGGTAGAGTAGTTATTTTTGATGCTATTAACATTTATGTTACGTTTGTACTTGACACAAAGGTTAAACCACACCTTGTAATTTAAAGGTAAGCAGAGCTAGCCTCAATGATCGCGTTGGCTACACATAACTGCTTTCAAGCACATCAAGTGTATGTCTAAACCCACTTAGCATTGGCAGCCTTGTGAAGGTGTTGATTTGAGGTCTATAGGTTGGCGTTTCCCACTTCTCTTTCTTTCTGCCTCGCTCTACCCCTGTCAACTCCTCTAATCTCCTGAATGCCATCCACACTTACTGTTCATCCCTTGCCTTCAGGATTGGTTTCACACAGTGATCCCCTCACTGACCAGACAGACGACTCAACAATTAACCTCCGAGGCTGACCCGAAATATCTCAAACCCTCTCCCTTCAGCATCCTTATTGGGCTCTAATAGATTTCTAACAGGTAGGGGAAGAAAAAAAAGTGGATTGAATTTCACCCATCCAACCCTTAGGCGCAGTGCAGAAACACTGTTCAGCTTGTTGTCTCTTTTTCTTTGCTAAATACCACAGTCGTGACTGCTGGTATGGTATGTTCCCTGTGCAGAATGCGTAATGGTCAGACCAGGCAGCTGATACATAGTCCCAAAGTGTTAATAATGGCATTAGACTCTCTGCATTCTTTGTGGAATTAGTCTACCAATTGCTTCTCCATTTTCATTTTGTTAAAACCCTCCATTTCAGTTATTGTGCTAATAGCCAAAAAGCACTCTGCTGGAGCCAGTTTGACTGAAACTGTATTCCCCATGAAGAGTATTAGTTCCTGTGTTATTTAATGTCACTTTAGCCATTACCGCACGATTTACAACCGTCACAGCGTCTGTTCCCTACCTTTCTGCTTGTCATCCCACAGAGCAATGGATATGCCCTGCTGTGTGCGGACCCTGGCTGGCAATCCTCGTCTCTATGTTGTTTTCAGTGAAGATCAGTGACATCCCGGTTAATCTTTCAGGGCGCCACTTTGTTTTATGTACTGTATGTTGGGTGTCTGTTGCCTCATGCTCTCTATGAAATGCGTTATCCTACATTGGCTTTAAAAGCGCAGTGTGTGTGTTCTGCTTGCGTGTGCATGCGTGTGCGAGGTGGTCACTGTGTTGGTAGTCGAGTGGGAGCATGAGCAGATCAGCTTGTAGCTAGAAAGGTAATGATTCATAAGACAGCCAGTAGGACTTATACACTAATAGATCTCCTGGGAGATAACCTAATCCCCCAACAATATCTCCTTATCATATTACAAGTGAACTATGTACAGAATGGGCTTCTCTATCCACAAATGAATACTAAGCCCTATACTTACCTTTAAGCTTATTAGATTCCATCTGAAACAGAACGGTATCAAGTGTTCTCCCTGATGCAAGCCTGATCAGAGATAATAATCCTTTTTTGAGATTAGTTTTAATTTCATGATGTGATTACCATAACTTCAATTTAAAATAATATATGGTTTCCAAAGCTGCGGTATTTAAAACATTTGTAAAGTAAGTTGCTAATTTATTCAAGTCAAATACGTAGATTAAGCAGCGGAGTTGTACGACACAGTGGAGCACCATAAAAGCGAGGACAGTAAATACAGTATGTAATCTGTTCAGTGAGTGTTTTTGTCATCCACGGAGATCACAAGAGAGAGCTTGTCAGTGGCAAATGAAAGTCAGGCTTCTTTTCAAGGTGCGGATTGGAGATTAGTAGTAATGCTCATCTCTATCTTTCTGGCCGCTTTCACAGAGATGATACAATTTGCAAAGGACGGGGGGCTGCCTCTCCCTCTCACTTATGCTCTCTGTCTCCCTCGCCCATCTACTGCTTCCTTGTCCTCACTCTCTCATGTTACCCATCTCCTTTCTTCTCTTTATCCCTTTCTCTCAGATTGACTAAGCTCTAGAAAGGGTTGCTAACTCTTTTCAGGATTCAAAGAGGAAGAGATTGTAGGAGCGAGTTGATATTCTGCAAAGAGCCCCACATGGCTTTGTGTTGCCAAACAGACTCCCAAGGCGCATACTATTTTTATGTATTTATTTGGTCTTTATTTTCCTCTACAGATGTGAGCGCTGCCGCATGTCAATTCTTCCTCTGTAGCTATGCTATTTTCTCTGCCACTTGTTGACAAAGACGTGTAAAAATGTGCCCTGGCCAAGTTGCCAAAAAAATTGTTTTCTTCCAGAAAGTTTTAGTTGTGTTTCCTCTGGTAATAAAGTGTAGTTAAAAAGTAACATTATTATTTTGTGTCTTTTTGCTTAAAAGTAGATATTTTTTGGTGAGACTTTAGTCAGCCTTTTAGCTGAAACCAAGCCAAATTATGACAACATTGATTTTAATATTCACATCTTTTGCCCATTTAAGTTTGTGTTGAATGACTTTTTTTTAACTTTTACTTAATCTTTAATATTGAGTCTTTTAACCTTGAGCAGCTGGTCCTGGGCCGTGCCACTGAGTCGGTTCACACTTTGTATGTTGCTCTTTCTTTTGGTGTATCTGTGCATATCACTGACATCTGTGATGCTGCACTATTTGACCACGTGTCTGTTATCTTTGAGGGGCGACATTCCTGATTTATCTGTCACTTCCAGTGTCTCTTCCTGACGCTTTTGGTGAATCACATGTAGTTCTTTTAACCGGTTTACCACAGCCTTAAGAAACACTTCTTGACATTATGTTTACATACATATTTAATTTTTACAGCCTTTCTGAGGAGCAGGAATTGCATTAAAAAAAAAAAATCCTTCAACCGCTGTAAGAATATATTATTTGTTTTTTTGTGAATATAAATCTTCCCTTGCTTTTTATGTCTCTCTTTTTCTAAACACTGGTTTCTGTAGCTGGCCCAGTGTGAGGGGAGGATCCAAACCCTCCTTTGCTGGTCTGTGCTCATCTGGAAATTGAATTTAGGTCTGGATATGTTGCTTGATGGTTACCCACATATTCACAGATCACTTGCCAATAGGGAAACGGAAATATTACACTCAATTAGCTGCTTAATGAGGCATCACAGATGAATTAAGGTCTTTTCCCAAACCTTTACTTTTTTTCTGGCCGTCATAATGCCAATATAAAACCCATAATTTTTTGTATCCTGCAAAGCTTTGATGAAAGTAGATCATAAATATTTATTTGAGATCACACTGAGCGATGAACTGCAACAAAACATGTGGATGTCTTTATTACATGGAGCAAAATGCATCTTTACATTTATTCCATTCCTGTTGGACTGAAAACCACCAGTATATCAGTTTTCTAAGCTTTAAAAGTTTATTTGTCTTTTTATATGATTGCATTTAAAGACTATAAAAAAATATATATTTCATTGCCAGACAAGGGGTCGACCTCTAATGTAATAGTTTTCCATTCTCAAGGCTGCAGCCCATAGTATGTAGTCCTAAGATGTTTAATGTGTGGGCCTATTTTTGTTCACACATTTTCTTTTTTTTTTATTTACCTTTGTTATTCGTTGTTTTCTAAAAAATATCCATGTTGTAACAACATCTGAAAAGGAGTATTAAAGGGACTGCTTAATGTAAATGTGTTCTTTTGAATTACATAAGCGTTCATATAAAATGCTGGTGTGTCTTGGGCTGAGACACATAAACAGATGCTGTTCCTTCAGCTGTGTTAATTTACAGACCTCATCAGCATTTCCTATCATTCGCACTACCGATATACGAGTGTATACCTGTGTGTATATGTATATATTTTTACATTTGGGACATGGGATGCAGATTTCCTCTAAAGCATGGCTTTGGATTAATGCCAGCGTTATCTCGTGCTGCTTAATTCTCTGTTTCATGTTGTCAGATAATGAGAGGATTCAGTATTGACTGTTGAAACTGGTCTTATTTCAGCTCTTGTTTCATTACATGGCGTCAGCGTGCGTTCGATAGGTCGCTACACAAGTTTGATTCATGATTGTTCCCCACTGCTTGTTATTAGTGTGGCATCAAAGCTAGACTTGGTAAACACATTTGCATTTTAATGACTGATATAGATTGTTCTCCTGCTCAATACCACCATCAAACCATGGCTCACCCTGCCCCCCCGATAAAAGTGAAGCTGCAATAGCTTTGTTAAAAACACTTACCCAACACATCAAATACATGCATGTAACATAACACTGCTTTAATATTCCATATGATTACTGGACTGTAACTGGCACTTAGCAGTCACATATGCACACTAATAGATGACTGCTTGTGTCTTGAAAAGTGTACCATTGTACCCCATAAACTCTCTGAGGTTTTATGTGACAGCAGGCCAAGAATAAAAAAGTCTAGATATGTTAATTAAGAAAATAACTGGGTTAATGTGTCCACATTGCGGAATAGTGCAGTTAATGTCAGTGAAGAGAGATTGAATGGTTGAAAATGGTATCTCAGAGCACAAATGTATGTCATCAGAGCGGCAATCAGCCAATAAGGAGTGAGTATTTCAAAGGGCAGATCAGTTTTGTGTCCCCAACTCACGTTTTCTTCCCTTGCCACCTGCAGAGGATGATGCTACCCATTAAGGAGAGTTTACCTCTGTGGGCATGTAATTTGATGCAAATTAGAGCAGCAGACTGCCAAATGAGTGCACTGATTGTACTGCTAGCTGGTTACACAGACAAGCTACATACCTGTAGTGCTGTGGTGTGTTTTTGTGTGACTAAGGTACCTGACTTGATAAAGATTGTGTGAAAACGATAAGCTCGCTCAGTGATCTTATCTCAGTGTGCCACTTGCTTGGAAATGCGTCACATTGCTGCGACAATTCTGTGTTGTTTTTTTGCAAACAAGGAGTTCAAGGCTTGATGTTTGGCATTTTTGTCAACACCATGGTTTCTGTGAACTGTTTGCAGGAGTCCAAAGCCAGTGTGTTTCTAAATATGTACCTAGGACAGGCTATAAAAGCTTCATCCTTGCGGCACAAGACAGAACAAGAGACAATAAGTCTAATGTCTATTTACTCTGCTAACAACACATGTTTCTCTTCCTTTTTACATGACTTTTTTATTCTCCTTTTTGTCCATGTTGTGATTATACACATCTCTTCCAGCATTTTCCAGGGAGAGCAATTTATGTATCTCAGCAGAGATAATGTGAGCAAATGTTTTCTTCAGCAGTCCACTCACTGCTAGGATCCTATTCCTGGATGTGTACAAAGCCTCCAAAACCTTTTTGCTATGTCACCTATCGACGACCAATCAAACCAATAACAATGATTTTCACAGATAGTACAATGTTTCTGCAGAGAAAAGAAAATATAATTGGCTGAAGAAAGTGAAGTTTAAATGCGGGGGTTCTTGTTTCAAAAGCAGAATTGCCTATTTTTTTGATATTACTGACAGTACTGTTGTCACTTCACAATAGCAGACAGGCTGGAGGATGAGAGGAGGGCAGCTGGGGAGGCTCTAATTTATCTGTTTGTCTGTGTTTTCCTCCCCACACTGGAAAAGGAAGGAGGCTGTAACAGGGCCCAGCTCCACAGGGGAGAGTTGTGTTTAGTGGTGGCATTGATTTTATAAAAGGTTGCGCAGTGGGGAGGCTAGGTAGGCCTGTCAGCCTCAGCTCTTACCAAAGCACATCACACAGTCAAGCTAATTGTGCCCTCTCTGTAATCCCCATACCTTAAAAAGGACACAGTATGCAAACATATGTCCGCATACCATCCCTTATGAATGCATAAATATCATATTTTCACATGAAAAAGCCAATTTTCTTCTAGCAAAAAGGTTGTTAGTTACCCGTAACCATTTTTTTCTCAGTCTTTTGAAGACTATTTTGGGGTATATTAAAATCAGCTGTCAAGAGGGTGATACAGTTAGAATCAATACTGCTTTTCACCTCTGTGCATCATTCAATAGATACAGTATTTTAAGACTTGATAGACAGGGAGGTAAAAAAAAAAAATAAAAGGAAAATGCAGGTTGCAGAAAGAAGGATTCACACATTGACAGAAAGTCCTTTGTAAATGTGTCTCATTACAATCCTCATTTGGAAAAGTGGTCGACTGATGAGGATGGCGATCATGGCTGATAAACATACCACGACGGGAGGTTGTGTACCCCTAGAGCGCTTTATTATGATGCATTTATTGTGATTTATTATATTGGTTTAACTGTGTTTCGTACCGAGTTTTAATCGATGTCTTTTTTTTTTTTTTTTTTACAAACCGTTGAGTGATTGGGAGTAGCTGGCATTTACCTGAATCTCCTTTGGGATTAATAAAGTACGGTTTTATCTTATTACAGAAGGACTGGAGGGACCATTTAAATATTAGGGAAAGCGGAAGAAAAACATGAGAGGGTCAGAAAGTTGAAGACTAAGACAAGCATCCAGAAACATTAGGCTTCCTGATTGCCTTTTCACCAAATCCAATACAATCTGCTGACCTAACAAGCAAACCAAATAAACTTTTTAGGCGCTGTTCAGCTTTTTGGTTTTGCCACATTTTGAGGGACAACTTTTCACACATTTATGAACATTTAGGAAAAATACAGGATGTAGTCCAGGGTATAATACTATTTAGCAAAACGTAGCAACTTTAGAATTGCACGTATGCATATGAATATCATACGAGCCCCCGCTGGCTGTTTATATTTACATTCGTGTGCATTTGTGTGAGTGTAACTGTACATAAACCTGTGACAAACACACCGGAAACAGCTACTACACACAACCTATTCCTCCACAAACAAATAGATCGCAAGTGCCAGTTTTCTGTCACTCATTAGGCACTAATCATTTGCAAATCCACTTGCCTTGCAGCAAGTATATCTTACTGTATTTTCCCTGTCAATTATTTTCTTTCCGTCTTTCTGCCACATGACACCCAGCAGTTTTTTGACTCACACGTCACACAAAGCTCTGTCGTCCGCCTGCTGTGCCACATGACAAAAAAACTCTTGGGGAGATCACTTTATCTTACTCTTGATTGCCAGATAATTATCAGTTAATTATTTAGAGCCTTAAATTAATTTGCTAAAAATAGTCTCTGCCCCTGCGTTGCCAATGGAGACGGCTCCATTATTCCTTTCTCCTAGTCTGCATCTCTCTTATTCTGGCTCCCCATCTTTGACAGCTACTTATGCCACTCATGACTGACTGTAATCTAATAAAGACGAACATTGCCCTTTTGTATTTAAAGCAACCCAGTTTGAGCCTAATGGTTCATCACTGATTGTTTGAATTTCTCTTAGTTGTGTGTGCCATTACTCTTGCTGTCAGCTGTAAAAGTCGAAGCATTATGTAGTGTTGCGGTGCCGCTATAGGAAACCAAATCATTTCTTACAGTTTAATACACAAAGTTATTCCAAGGACTCGCTTTAAGATAAGGCAAACTTTACCTGTTCCTCACAACACTCTTTAGTGGATAGCAGGATAGCATCTTCTCTTTACTTCTCTACTCTTTGGACACTTCATTAAGCTGCAAGAGTTCTGAACAAAGAAATGTGGTGTAAGTGGTCTTTTAATGGGATTTATTGGCTTAAAGAATCGAAATTGTACCCCCCCCCAACCATCACCCCACCCCCTCCTTTTTGTTCCCACACACACGCACTCACACAACATGCGCACGCACACACACACACACACACAACATGAGCACACTGAACCGAAGGCCAAATGGGCTGACCTGCTGAATGGGTTTGTGCTGTGGTAATGATAAGGCTATTGAATGGAGCTGTACTCTGTCATGCTGCTGGGCCAGTGGTCTTGCTGAAGGAATTTGATCAATATACAGTCTCACTCTCTCTCTCTCTACCTCTACTTCCTTCTCTTTTTAAAAATCTTTCTCATCTTTTTTTTTTTTTTTTTTTACAGTTCCATTCTTTCTTTATTCACAAATAAAATCAAAAAATGTAGCCCACTTTTAACTTCTTTGACTTCATTGTGTTTTAGCTTTTATACATAGTGCTTATTCTAATCCGGCAAACTGTTTTCATTGCTACCTTTTTGTGTAGGCAATTGAAAGCATCAGTATGAAGGAATACTAATTCGCCAGTCCCATTAAATTGCTTGATGACTAGGTAAAATATTTCAGAAATGCTATTTTTATTTCAGTGTGAGTTGTCAGATAGTGTGTACAAACCACACTTAAGTGTCAGATTTGTCATTTCCCTGCTCACTACATACTACTACTACTGCTACAGATGGTTGTATATTCTATTTAGGTGAATTAATTAGACTTTGTTGTTGATTATGGAAATAATATCCCCATATCCAACAGCTAACCCTTGATCTCATTCCAATTTATAGAGAGTTGAAATTCTGTCCCTTCTGATGTGCCACATGGGGCTAACTTGGAAAAAAGTATCAGGACAAATAATTTTTCATCCGATTTGAGTTGTGTCACCATTTACATATTCGTTACATGGCTAAAGAAAGCCATGGTTTGTGGCAAAAAATAAAATTTGCTGTTAAATAGCTAAAGGGTGGCGCAGTGGTCGTATGGTTAGTCTCACAGCAAGAATGTTCTAGGTTTGGCTTCGGCCAATAAAAACAGCTATATATTGATTAATTCTTCTGTCAGTGCCCCTGACCACAGCATTGGTCAAGACCTGGAGTTGGTCCAAAGCATTGTCAGTGGCAGCTCACTGCTCCTGATGTGTGCTATGTGCTAATTCTAATTGCTAATGCTAGTGCGAGGTACTGTGTATGTGTGTGAATGTGTATTGGGTACAATGCAGAGCCTGAATTTCCCTATGGGGGTAATAAAGTGAGTTAACCTTTAACCTGTTAAATGAACTGCATGTCTAGTTGCACGTGAATCACGTCACCAACAGTAAAGCAGCTGCTGTCTTGGTATATTTTACCTCAATCTTTGAGTGCAACAAGAAAAAAATAAAATATAATAAAATAAAAAGGTGATAATGAGCACAGGGCTGGTTATGTTGAAGATACAAAGATGGCTCTGAACAGATTCTGGAGAGAACCAGTTACCATAATAATGACGTCACCTCTTAGACTTTCAGATGCGTAGTTTTTGTATTTACATATTTCATAGTCGGATAGTTTAAGAGTTTTACAACAAACACCTGCTTTCATTACTTGTGAAGTTATCTTTTAAATGGACCAACATGTGTGAAAATGGTGCATATTTCAAACTATATATTTATATATATATACACACACACACACCCACACGCGTACACGCACACACACACACACACACACACACACACACGTGCACGCACACACACACACACACACACACACACACACACACAGGTGATAAGACCATCACCTTAAGACCATGTCTGGTTATTTCACATCCCATTATGCTGATTCAGTCCAGCATTAAAATGTAAGATTCTATTGACATTTAAAACACTTCTCAGAGTAAGGAACCTCACATCAAACACATCCCCATATGATGTCCATTTGGCCTGATTACTGGTCTGTTCACAAGGCATGCATTAAGTGACCACATGTGAGGCTCCATTTCTAGCTTTTTACAAGATGATAGCACAAAGAAGATGCAATCTGGAGCTGTTGAGAGAGAACATAATGGAAACAGTGTGTTTTTGAATACTTGCACATTTATTAAACTTGCTAGGAATTCCAAGTGGTATAGAACTGACTCGCAGGCAGTGGATTGTTATTTGTCTCTTACATAATATAACACTTCATTGATATGGCACAGGCAAGGGAACAACAGTATACCTTGTATCCCACACATTTTTTTTCTTTTGCTCACTTAATTGCAAAGCCAGACAAGTCTTTTAAATTGATCATACTGCAGGGAAGAGGCTTTTTCTCCCAAACAGAAGGCTAGGAGTATTATAATGTATTATCTAGGAAAAAGGTGGGTTAGGTCAGAAAGTGGGGCAATGTAAATGAGATACAGTGCAGCATCAATGACTTGTTTTTCTACTTTGGCACTGCTAGCTGTGTTGATAAAGCAATAGCCTGTGTTATTTGGTTTCCAGGGGTATAATGCCACCTAAATAAGATCAAACAATTAAATTGAAAGCAAGCGTGTTTATGAAAGGAAAAGGATGTCTTTCATTCTCCTCACAGATTCAATTAGCTCAGTTTGGGGAAGAAAGAAGATGGCGGTTGCATCTATGACAACTAAATCACTTAATTTGCAACACTTGGGATCATCGGCATGTAACTACAGTATTATTCACAGAAGGGGGCACTTCTTTTATTTATATATTAAGGTGTATGCACTCACATCTAGTTTTGAATCAGAATAGTCCAGTTGGAAATGTTATAAATGTTTAATCATGTAACATCAAATTTACCTGTGTCTAGTAAATGACATGCATGTTTCTTGTTTGCTCACACATACTTGTGTCTTCAAGGGGCATCTTGTAAGCCATTGTAATGTAGAGGTGTGGATTGATGTTTACCGATTAGATCAGCGTCAGGGGAAGCAAGAGACTTGACCTTTTACATTTTGACAAGTATGAACATTGTAAACACAGTGGATTTGCATTGTCATGTTTCCACTCTGTGAAAATTACACTGGGAGACACACACACCAAGGGCATCGATGTGACACGAGATTGTTTTGGATGACGATGAAAGGATGACAACATCCGTAAAAGGCCATCACAGATAAAAAAATGTATGCGTGCACATGTGTTAGTGTGTGTGTTTGTCACTTATCTTAATAGGGGTGTGTTGTGCTATCATACACTCACTCGCCAGCATCATTATAGTGGACACCAAATTATATTTCTCATTTTTTTCCTTCATTCTCTACCTTTTTTAATAGCCTATCCATGATTCAACAGGTCATTCCCATGGACCTAATCCCCTCATATCTAATTTATATCATCTCTTTTCCTTTATCAGATGTAGTCATTACACCCACTAGCCTTCCCCTCATTGAGTTGTTCCACCACCAGCTGGGTGCTGTAGTGAAGAGCTTTGAATGCTTAAGCAGAAGCAACCTTCCTCTCTACACGTATAAATATTTCAGGGACAGACGGGCAGAATAAATTGACAGTAAAATTGACATAAAATCTGGCTTTTAATTTCAAGAGAAAGGGGATGTGGGGATGGAATGGAGAAAGCACGGAATCAGGAGAGGTTATGACCTCTGAGTCAGAGTGGTTTTATTATTCACTGAGCCTCTGATGTGTGAAAAATGTCTCACATGCTTATTAAATTTGCATATATGGATATAATATCTATTAATTTTATATTCTATGCATATATATTTATGATGTGTTTTTAGAAGATTAAAGATATACAGGATAATATTATGTGGCTAGAAAAAAAAAACAAAACAAAACAAAAAAATGTTGATTCTTTAAACTATGTAGTGCAAGGAATTCGAGGAACAACACCAGGAATGTTGAGAGTAAAGACATTAGGGTATTCTGAATGCTACAGCAGCACACTGAAATATTACATTAATTACATTTTGCAAAGGGGAGGGAAATGGCATTGGATAATCACCACCCTGTTGGCACCTTCTGTAATCCAACAGAGAGAGAGGGAGAAATGAGATACAGTAGTTTGGTTTGTTTGTGTGTGTCTGTCTGCTTGTGTGCAGTGACAAAGATGGATCAACGGGATACAGTTTTTCAATGGCACACCGCTGATTTTCATCCAAGGTGCTGTTTTGATTACTTTGGACAATATCCAGCAATTTTCAGAGAGTATTGTTTCACTAAGGCATTCAGTTTGGTACAGATTTAATTATTTTCACCGTGCAAAATGAACCTGACTTGAATTTCTGTGTTCTTGTACACAACAGGCAGGCTCCAATTTCAGAGGAGTTGCACTTCTACAGACTGAAAAAACACATTTTATCTGACTCTTTTAAAGTAATTATTATTTTATTCAGAATGGTGGGTAAAGAGATATGTCTTAATCAAAGATACTTAGCCAGAACTTTTGTGTTTGCTTTAGGGGATGAATCTATGAGCCATCGTCAGTTCTAATGTTTAATTAGTCCAACATCTTGGTTCATGACCAAATTCTTCCAAATTCCCATCAGCCTCAGCTTTAATGCTTACTGCTCATTTATATGTTAGCAAATGCTGCCTACAACCATCCCACACAGAGATCAAACGTTGTCGAATGCAAGTCACCATTACCATTGTGAGTATAGTAAGCCATTTGCACGTTTTTGTTTTTTATTACAGCTCAGCAGAGCCGGTAGCACTGCAGTTCAGATCATATTTAGTACTTAAACTGTATTCATCACAGTTATTTAACACCAATTATTTTTCATAGCTGTAATGATCATGAAATATTATTTTTAATTCAAACATTAAAGTATTAGGATGAATTGTTGTGTTAGTAGTTTAGGTTTTTACAGTAGGATTCATTTGTTTAGTTTGTTTTAGTTCAATAATGTTAGTGATACATTCTTTGTGACCAGATTTATGTTTTTACCCTGTTTTAGTTAAAATAGTTAGTCAGTATGTTAAGATTGTTAAGATAGAAGACATCTGTATGCTTAAGAGTTAATTATCTTCTGTTCGTCCTTTAGATACACGTCTATGCACACACACATTCACACACATAGTATTGTCAGACATAGGTGATAAGAAGTAAACTTTTGTTGGCGTAAGTTTACTTAGAGTTGAGGCCCCACATCTGTTTGATCTAGCCCGCCCATAGGGAAATAAATGTGGAATTCATGTGATGTTCAGGACTCATTGTGTTGAGTCCTCTGCGCAGAGTCCATCTTATTTGTGATCAGAATAAACTTTGTCAACTTTGAGACCGAGCTGAATCCAGACTCATCCCTGGAGCTTCCAACAAAAGAACACGCTAACAGTCGTGTGTGTAAAATAGATTAAATTAAACAAAAACAAAGGTTCAAGTTACTTTATTATCCTCTAGAGCACAGGTGTCAAACATACAGCCTGCAGGCCACCAAACGGTCCAATCCAGCCCTTGGGTTGAAATTGTGAAAAGCAAAAATTATACTGAAGATATTAACAGTCAGTCATTCTACATACAGACCAAGTGTAACCCTGAACAAAAAATGTGAATAACCTGAACAAATATGAACAGCATGAAATGTCTCAAGAAATATGTGAAATTTTAGCAATATTCTGTCTGTTACAAAATGTTTTGTGTGTTTGTAGATCCAATGTGATCTGTAAATTGTAATGCACATGTGTAGATGCTAAACTGAGGCATAATATTGTTAAAATTGCACTTACTTTTCTTAAGAAATGTCCGGTTGTTCATGGTTCATGGTAAACATTTTCATCGTGAATTTTTTTTAAGCTTTTAATTTAACTTGATAACTTTTTTCGCCCTAAACATGTGGTAAAAGTGTGGAAAAGTGCTATATAAGTGCCGACCATTTACCATCTAAAACATAGAGAACATGTAGGAATTGATGTTATTTATAGGCTATTATGTTATTATTTTACTGCTCCAGCCCATTTGAGATCATATTGGGTTGAATGTGGCCCCTGAACTAAAATGAGTTTGACACCCCTGCTCTGTAGAGGACTAATTGTTATACAGCCAGCAGTTTACACATCAACATAATTAGCAAATATGAATACAAACATACAAATCATATACTATTCAGACATCTGTGTCTAGTGTCTATTGGTTGTACAATGCGGTAGGACGTATCTACAAAAATAACATGAAATGTCATATCATTGTCATCATCAGTGTTTTCTTTTTTATATTTCATTAATGGGCTTTGAATATTTAAGTTATTCATGCCAAATCTGCTTTGTTCCAAAAAGGCAGCCAACGCTCTTTAATACATGAAAGAAATAAATATAGACATTTTTCACTTCAGATGATAAAAAAAACATGAGCAAATGATGCACACTTTGCAGTTATCTAAAATATCTCCCTCCTCCTCCTCCCTCCTCCCAAATGCACTAGCCTTCCTTATCCTACCCCTCACACACGTATTTCCTTCCTATATCCACCTCAACACCGGGTCACATCCCAAATCCCCAGAACTGGCTGCTCTGCTAATTCCGTCTGACAGCCCCAGTGTCGGTGCCGCAGCCCGACTCAGGACTCTGTCAGCCTGTTTCCTGCTCACCCTATGGGCCTCCCACGATTTCTATCACCCAACCCCACAGTACGGTCCTGTCGTCTCCTCTCCTCTTATGAACCTGACCCACTGTGAAAAAAAGCACACGCTATTACTGGAGATTATTACGGTCCTTAATGAAGGCTTCGACGTATGTTTTTGTTATTGTTTTCGTCTCGCACACTGTTTACATTTGAAAGACATGAAAGCAAAAAATGTTAACTTTATCGATCGGCAGTCCAACAACAATAAAGTATTTTGGATGTAATTTAAAAATAAGAGCTTGTGCCGATCAATTTATAGATTTCTGTATCTAGAATTACTTTTAACGTCTAATATTCTGTGTGCCATCTCCTTCTCCCTGCCTCTCTCTCTTAGTCCCCCCCCCATCCCCCCTCCCCTCCCATCCTGCTTTCACTCTCAACACGATGGGTTGTGTCCAGTCAGTGGGCAGCCTTGGTGTAATTTGGCCCACAGGGGCTGTTGGCAGTAGGTGTGGGGATAAAGGGAGCAAGGATGGTGAGGTCTGGAGAAAAGCAGGCTTAGTGTGGGGCCTTAGTTGGAGGGGCCAGCAAGCACATAGGAAAAGCATTAAATAAACATTAATGGAACTAGGTTACAGGAGATTTATTAAGGAGGCTTTTTGGCCCCCACTGTAGGGTTTTATGCAGCACTTTAATAACTCTCTCATGCACATAGGTAAACAAACCAGGTAATTTATTGCCATCCTCATAGGTGGCCATTGTGAAAACTGTTTTTCACTTTCATTTGGCTCATAATTGGATTTTTTTTTAATATATCATGACATTGAATGGTGTCTGGCTTTAAAAAAAAACCCTCTTTTTACATGTAGGTTAAGTCTGACTTGGATATGATTTTGATGTCACTTTGTGGTGCTAAAAATGAGCGCCCTTAATCGCAGCTTACTAATGTTAAATGCACCCTCTCTGGCACGTCAAAAACATAAAAGTACATAAAAAGTGACTGATTAAACACAGTGATGAGGACACTGTGACAGGACAAAGAAATAATTTGAGATTTTCACAAGTGCAGGTTCATAAAGACTGTTCTTTTTGGCAAGAACCTGGTGATTTGTGCAAGACAGTTATAAAAATATGAACTTGCGTCGCAGTGTCATTGACTGCACATTTCACATTTGACACTGTCTCTATAAATTTTCACTGTCACATATGATACTGTGAGAGTAGTGTAACCCTAACCTTAGAGTGATATGCATGCTATCCTACAAGCATTCTGTGAATTATTGCTGTTATTTTTATTAATATATAATAAAATGCCACATAGAAGTCCAATAAGGAATGAGTTACAGTATAGAAATCCCACCAATAAACTATAAAATATAGATTTTATAAATATAATAAACTTTTGTTTTACATCCAAGTGTAGGACTGAGCAGTAGATAAGTAAAAACTCTTCAGATATCTTATCTCTCAGCATCTATATCAGCAACATTAAGCCCTTAAGCCCTGGAGCAGTTGTCTTGCTCTGCGTTGGTGAGGTTCACTACACAGGAAATGCAGGCGGTAGCCCTCCTCTGAGGACAGCCGCGGAGAGAGCAGAGACTGACAAACACAGTTGGTGCAACCAAAGGAAGCTTGATGCTTTACCTTGAGACCTGTTGCCCTTGATCCCTGCTCTGTTTCATGCCCATGTGATGTAAATACCCGACGTAGCTCAGACAATGTACTTCTGAAAGTTCACTCTGAGGAGGAGAAAAAGAAGGGAGTTCTTTTTTGAGTCCGAGAAGTTAATGGAAAGAATATCAAGAGGGAAATATAGAAAGAGAATTATAAAGGTAGAATGTGTTTGAGTGAGATGGTGGTGGACAGAAAGAAAGGGGAAGAAATGGAAAAAAAAAGATTTAGCTTTAGAGAAAAAGAAACAATAAAGGCTACAACGACTGAGAGTAGCTGAGGGAAAGAAAAGAGGAACAGACAACCTGACAGAGAACTATTGAAAGGATGGGTTTGTGACTGTGTGGTTGTGTACTTTATATAAGTGTGGGTGTGTGCGTGTGTGTGTGTGTGTGTGCGTGTGTGTGTGTGTGTGTGTGTATGTGTTTGCCTGTGCTTTCTGTCTATATGTGTGTTTGATGAAGGGTCTACCGTACCGGTTGTGTTGCTGCAGGATAGTGTGCGTCAGGCTCCATCAATATGACATGTCTTTGATGTGGAAATACAAGGAGCAAAAGCCCAAGCTGCCTCAGTCCAGTCCCCAGCGGGACACGTCTACCACCGTGCATGTGCATACATGTGTATGTGAGTGTGGGCATGTGAAAGAGAGAGGAGAGAGAAGTAGAGAAAGAAACACATGGAGCCACAAGCCACAACGAGCACCCAAAGTAACCGCTGTTTCACTGTCTTTAACTACCGTTCTGCCAGGACCAGAACACATTTCCATACTGAGCTCTGCTCTGGAGAGGAGTCATTATTGTATGTAAATGCTGTTTAGTGTTCATTGTTATAAAGCTTTGTTGTGTTCTCGATTCTGATTGGTGAATAACAGCATTCTTCACTGTGTTATTTCTGTATAACCAGTGATGTGAATAACAGACAGCTGCTGTGCTAGACACTGTTCCAACCATAGAATCTAATGGACAGTTTTATTTAGCAGAAGCAATACAATCATTCTCAAATCAATCATTTGATTTTATATTAACATTTTCTGTCAAATTATTGATTTCCTTCTAAAGAGCCTGTAAATCATCCTGCTTCACCCAACTAAGTTTTATTTCTCAATAATGACATGGTTCACTGTACATTATCCTCTATTTACCATGGCCTTTTTTTTTTTTTTTTATAAACATGACATGATATTCCACATACCTATACTTGATCATGTAGAGTCTTTTCTCCCTTTGCAAATAAATAAATAATTAGACATTGTTAAGAATAGAGCTGCATAATATATTGTTTGAGCATCGTCATCGCGATGTACGTATGTGCAGTAGTCACATGGCAGGTCCTTCGGTGTAGGAGGCAAATGCACTCAACGTGTTCTCACTTAATTTCAAGGGTACCTGATGCACACTGCACTCATCAATCCACCAATCACAATATTTCTTAATCAGTTTGGAGTGAGTTGCAGGTAACAACACTGAAAAATGAGCAACGAACAAGAGAAAAATCACCATAAACAAAGAACTGGTGCCAAAAAGAAAAGCAGTGTCGGTTATCTGGAATTATTTCGGCTACAAGAAGGATGATATGTTCTGTGCCATTAGTGCCTTCCACCTGTTGCCACAACGAGAGGTAACACAACTAATTTGTTTGACCATTTGCGTTGGCACCAGACAGCTAATATATCCTCCTGAGTATTTTTTTCATATCACTATATATATTGCATGGTTAAAAAAAAAAAAAATCCCAGTGTCAGTTTTTTTCCAATATCGTGCAGCCCTAGTTAAGAGTATTTTAAATTAAGCTCATTCTAGTACTGAAAGCTCTGGATATTTTTGATTGGGTTCTGAGATTCAGCTCTACTAATGACACTACACCATATGGCATTGTTCATGGGGGATTCACAGTAAAAGGAGTTTTTTTTCCCTTACATTTTAATGGTTTACCGAACAAATACAACTCCATTACAGTACAGTCACATTATAATGTTGCTCTGGCAAAGTTTAACTTTTATATCTAGCGGTCAGGCCCCTGAGTTTTCACACACAATGGAATGAGGGGGAGGTGGACGAAAGAAGAGATAAAGACAGCCTGACAGAAGCAAGGGGGATAAATCAGGTCGAGGCGGAGAAGGAAATAGAGACAGGGAAGAGACAAAAGACAGAGGGATAAGTCCATCCACTGTGCCTGTGTGTGGGCTGCTAACCTGGACTGTGCCACAGTTCTGCCTTTTGATAAGCCTTAGTTTGCTGGGAGGTAATACAGCCAGCCTGACATGTCAGCGTTTTCATTTCCTCTCATCTGTACATATACACATGTAAGCATATGGAGGTGCACAGATACAGCACACACTTATATGATGAACATTTTATTTATATGCACATATAAATAATGTGTGACTTAATAAATCACCTAAGGATATGAAACAATCCTCAGCTCCAACATGAATTTCCACCATGATGACACAACAGAGAAATAAACAATAAGCAAAGGCCACAGAAGGGAAAAGAAATGTAATGTCAGATTTCTCACAAAGAACAATATCTTGATAACTGTTAGTCTGGATAATGACAGGCCACTTCAATACCAGCCTGTGTATGTTGCCAAGGCGACTGCATATGAACTCTTAATTGTTAGTAACTGTACATATGATACAGAGAACAAATGCTGCAGCCTTAGCATGGCACACAGTACAGTCAGTTATTGTGCTCTTTACTATATAACATAAAACATTTGGCTTTGCTTTTCGTCAGTTAAACTAGAAATCCAGAGAAACATTAGTGCATTCTCACACATGTATATTTTACTGTAAATCATCAGTTCAGGGGTTCTACTGCCAGTAATGGAGACACTAATAGACAGAGAATTCATATTACTGAAAATATAAATTGTTTTCATACAGAGGTCACTGATAACAGTTTTGGGTCTGACATTTACTGTGACATTGTAGTCACCAAAATAATTGTGGATCGTGGCTGTATTTATTATAAAATTATAACAGCCAGAAGCACATATACTCTTTATATGGATGTGAATGCAACAGATACTATTATCTGAAGAAGTGTTTGAAATTTCCTGTTCAGATTATACTCACTATTATTTATAATAGTTGATGCACATATATTTGTGTCTGTGAGTTAAGAAAATCATGCTGTAGGTAGAAATCTGGAGGAGAAAAAGCCTTTGTATAAAAGAATTTATGCTCAGTGATAAGAAAAAAATATTACCTACTCCATCCTCAACATGACCGATGTGTTTACTTTTATTGTGTATATAAATTTAGAGGTTACCCTGCTGAATTGTCAATATCTCAGTACTTATGTCTGTTGCACTGCACCAATTTTTACTGATGCACTTTCATGGATTCTGTACTTTCTTTTGGAAAAATATGTTTTCATACTGGATGGAAGTAAGCAGGATGAATTGTTTAAATCTGAGATGAGGCAGATTTTTGCCAATATTATGGTTATGATAATTATAGGTAGTAAAAAAAAAAGAAGTTCAGAATGACACGAGCAGCTGTTGGACACCACTTCCAGTTTTGATGAGAATGTTTGTTTGTTTTTCCCCCTTGCTTGTCTGCGTGTGGACGCCTGTGCATGCATATGCATTTGTGTGTTTTTGTTTGAACCTGCATGCACCTCATCCCACCCTGGGCGTGCAAGTCTTGGAGTGTCCAAACGCAGTCTCCATGAGGTCAGTGTCT
Organism: Apogon hyalosoma; assembly: GCA_037367295.1. NCBI lineage: Eukaryota > Metazoa > Chordata > Actinopteri > Kurtiformes > Apogonidae > Apogon > Apogon hyalosoma. Next base: position 17,977,059 of record JAPQRP010000002.1, read on the forward strand.
GCTGTGATAATGCTTAACTGATGCCAACTGTCAATAGCCATTCACCAGGAGAAAAGTGCTCCGCCTGTTCAGTAAATTACACAGTGCGACGTGAGCTGTGAGGTTCAAAACAACCTGACCCCACTGTTGTTGGGAGAAACAATAGAACAATGACTGCAATCAGCTTTTCCAGCAACCATCTGTGTCATGCTGCTGACTACAAAACACCTTTCCATTACTCCGGGCTGCAGCTATTAGCTCACCATGCCATTGACTCCAAAGTGAGATGGAGAGGTTATTGTAATGGCACATTAGATTGTCTATGACCCTTCTTTATCCAGTGTTTTGTTTTTCTGACCTTGACATAGGTGGGTTTTTTTTTTTGTTTTTTTTTTATGCTATAAAGCCTCTGAAGTTCTCATTTTTCGCATTGCCTTGTTTTTTCACTGATAAGCATATTTGTAGGGTGTCATTACATTGCAGATGACAGTAGCTTTTAAACATGTTTTGTCTGTTGTATTTTTCTCTTTTTTTTCCCTTGACTCTATCCATCCCACGGCTTCTGCAAGCATGCACGAGAACAATATGAAAAGCTCTCCACCATGCACAAGAACATGCAAAAGCTCTACGAGAACATAGGCAGTTTTTTCGCCTTTGACCCTCACTCAGTAAGCGTGGAGGATTTCTTCGGAGAACTGTCCAACTTCCGCATGCTGTTCATGGTGAGTATATGTTTTATGTTATATATCTCATGTTGGTACAAAACACATAACTCCCACCCGCACATATACACTTGTAACCTTTTTTAAGACTGCCATTATAACACGCTGCCTAGGTGTCTTCCTGTTTTCTTTGGAATAAAAGTAATAAAAGTGCCAGTTCTTTTACGCATTTGTTTTCAGAACAAACTTAACTTTCAATATCTGGTTATTAATTATCATTATTATAAATACAGTCACGGAAAAAATGATTAGACCACCCGTGTTTTCTTTAATTTCTTGCTTATTTTAATTCCTGGTACAACTAAAGGTACATTTGTTTGGACAAATATAATGATAACAATAAAAATTGCTCATAGTAGTTTAATTTCAGAGCTGATATCTATCCATTTTCCATGTTTTCTTGATAATAACCAAAATC